>JAZKJV010006450.1:0-417329 GCA_037367405.1 Ottelia alismoides
TATGATATATAAAGAGTTAGATTGAGGACTTATATAGTCACTGTCAAATGATTTTTAAGAGAGGATCTCAAGCCTGAGAAGGACATGGCAATCCTCACTCCAAAGGTTGATATCTAACCGATCTCTTGATGCAGGTCCTTTACATAAGAATAGAGATTCAAAGTTGTCGGATAACTTAAGTCGAAGAGTTGACTTAGCAAGATCGAGATAACTAAGACCTATGTCGTATTTTGTCACGATATAGGCACGCATCCTCTGACCATATACAGATGTATTACTATATGTCTGAGTATGTACATTAGGCAAACCATTAGTTTGATGATCTAATCAAAGTCTATACACCAACAAACTGATGTATATACAAGGACATATGAGTAATATGATCTCTCAAAGGGATCATACATGTTCACTACTGAACCGGAAGACATCAGCTCACTCATGAGATATTGAGATCAGCTAACTTCCATGCATGATCGTTCATCACCTCCTGTATCTAGTGAGGGTAGTGCTGCCTAGGGCTCGATTTAAGCCTTCATCTTGAGAGAAGGCGCGACTGGATCTCGCTGCTAGAAGGGGCGACGGTACCTGCACGCATCTTGCGTGCTCGAAGGAGATGGGGTGCGCCACCGCCGTGCCGCATCGGCTGGAGACGAAGGTTGTGCCATGTATGGCTCACCATACTCAGAGGAGATGAAGAAAGGTGTGCTGATGGGTTCGGCAGGATTGCCTGCGACTGTAAACGAGGAGAAGATTGGGCATCGCTAACTGGGGTCGAGGGCGGCGTTGCCTACTGGAGATGGTGAAGCCGCACAGAGAGCAGGCTGCCTAGGAGGGGACTCCATAAAGGCTGAGCCTCCACCTGTAGAGGCTGAGCCTCTTTCTGGAGATCATCCTGTATTGTGAGTTGAGTGTTTTACGTTGCGAGGTCTGGCAACACGATTTTTTTTTTCACTTTTGATGTCTTGTTGTGCGCCAATATCTCCTGTGACCTATATGGCCCTAAATTTCAGAGACATTTCAGAGAAGGAAGAGCATGAAGAAGAAGAGCAGAGCTTCTGTGGCGACGACGATCGCACGCAGCGACGTCACTCCAGAATTCCACCCAACGTGGGGTGCGCATGGCAGAATCGAGGTTGCAGCAAGGTCCGGAGTTTGATCGGGCCAAGAAGTTGGTGAGGTCTAGAGCGTATATGGAGATCCAAGAATCGTCGACGAGGAGAACAAGTTTCTTGTGAGTGGCGAGATGGAGGGCAGGTAGCTACAGTCAAAGAGCAGGAGGAGGAGGAAGCTGGGGAGGAGGGAGAGGGTGAGGAGGTCAGGATGGAAGGACCTCTCAAACATTTTTTTCAATGTAATTCGCTTGTGCCCTCAAAGTTAACGTCTGTTTTTGTTAAGAAATAAATATGCGGAAGCGAACATGGAAAAAGAATAAACATCAAAGATATACAACAGGATTTAACGTGGAACCCTACTCCGTGAGGAGCGGGATGAAACCACGGGAGAAGCCCTCAAAGGGGCGTGTAATGCATTGCACTTTCTTAATGGATACAGGAGGTCTGGGGCTCCTTATATAGCCTTCCCAGAGCCTCCAAGTCCCACCACTAGGCGATGTGGGATTAAACACTAGATGGGGTAAATGGATCTTCTCCAGAATCCATTTACGCTACTACAACTCAATGGGCGCACCACCAAATACTCTAACACTCCCCCTCAAGCTGGAGCATGCAATGCTCAGCTTGGACAAACAGAAATAAACTCAACTCAATGCTACAAAACACTACGGACAATATCAACCCAACGCGCACATTGCTGCAGTCGAGGACGTTGGCTTCTCATGCTGTGTAGGTGAGGAGGACGAACGGGCTAGAGTGCGAGTCTTCTGAATCTCCTCTTCGGAGAGCATGGGCTCTGAACTGCGTCTGTCAGAGTCACTGCAACTGAAATGAGTCTCCTCGTAGGAGTACTCTGGCCCGCCACAATAATGTGGACAACTGCTCCATCTTCGAAAAGGGCCGAACTGAATAAGGGTCGTGGTTGTGCAACCCTCTTCGGAGTCCACGATCGCTGGAGAATGGAGTCTGAAATAAGTCTCCTCGTAGGAGAACTGGATCTCTCCCATCTGGCTCAGAGAATGGTGCACTGCTCTGGTGTACCTATGATACCACATGAAAATCCTTGCCAACATAGCATAGGAAATGGTCTCTACTATGGACTCCCTATGGCTCACATGAAAACTCTGGCTGAAACACAAGACTGATGGGGACCATGAACTGATGGCACACATGTGCTCATCTGAAAAACGACCGCATATTTGTCCGTGTCTGAAAACTGGAGACTCGAAAATATCTGACGTCGAGTCTGGAATCTGAATGGCCGGTAATCTGAAGTCTGGAGAGTCTGGAAAATTTGACAAATTGGCTTGTGACTCTACACATACTCCCCCTTTCTCCCATACTGGTCGGAAACATGACATCGACCAAGTTGGGAGAAGACAAAGAGTTGGGGGTACACGTGAATATCTCACAAAATTTCTTGCGGCTTTTCATCTTTTTTATAAGCCGTTATTTTTTTAAGACGTTTCAACATTTTTTTCCGGCTTTTCCTTGCAATACTTTTTTTGAAATTCTTTGCGTACGGCTTTTACTTGTACGCGCCTCTTTTCATTTTTTTTACAAATAACGGCCCACTTGGGCTCAAATAATCTGCCTCCTTTTTTTAATATACAGGTTGCCCCCCCCCTTTTTTTCGAATAATAGGCGACTAGGGTTTGGGAACCCTCGACATAAGAGGGAAGACCCGCCCTCCCCGATTTGGGGTGCAGCAAACGATGTTGTGCCGCCAGCACAGGAAGGTAAACCGCCGTCCCTGCAGGGGCCTTCTTACTGTGCGCTGAGGGCTTCGGGGATCTTGCCGCGCGCACGCAGGAGGCGATCTGGGGTTTGCCTGGATATGAGTCGCAACCTCAGGGACCGTGGGGGAGGAGCCAGAAGGGCTTGGAGGGCTCACGCTGCGTTTGCTGCGACCTCAGGGACGGTGTGAACGAGATGCGACCGCTAGGAAAATCGATCGGTGGGTGCACTCAGAGGCCGAGCGCGAGAGGGCGATGATCGTCGGCGCCTGGGCTTTGGGCGGGACTCAGTTGAAGGGCTTCGAGCGCCAGATGTTGCCGACTAGGCTTTAGAGAGGCACGCACGCGATGGGGGGTTCGTCGCCTTGAGGTTGCGCCACTTGGGGCATCGTGCGACACCAGGAGGAAACGACCGAGGGAGATGCGGCCTGCACGACGATGGACCATCATCGCGGCTTGGATTGCTCGCGCAGGAAGGAGGTCTTGTCGTCGCATGGAGTCGAGCGAAGATGATGGTTGGAGATGCGCTGATTGGGACGATGGTGCAAGATTGATGATGTCGCCTGCGTTGTGGAGATGTGTGTGCAGCCTTGGCTACGGATTTGATGTCGAGCAGACTTGGAGCTTCGCTGGTGCGGATCTGGAGCAAAGTTGCTGATCTGGAGCAAAAGGGGCTTGTCTTGATGAAGAAGCACCGCCTGCAGCACCACATGAGAATCAAGAAATCCTAGATGCAAGACTTGAACAAATCCAGAACCGAATATTTGAAGTTTGCGCAGCTGAGGAGATGAACGCAGAATAATTTCTAGGGTTTCATCTAAACCCTAGAACAAGAACTTGATCAAGCAATAGGAATAATCTTCAATAACAAGCCAGAATCGAACTTCTTGATAATCGAGTCTCGATCCAAAACAAAGAACATAATGAAAAACCTCGAGAATCGAACCCCACTCTGATACCATGTTAAGAAATAAATATGCAGAAGCGAACATGGAAAAAGAATAAACATCAAAGAAGAACAACGGGAATTAACGTGGAACCTTACTCCGTGAGGAGCGGGATGAAACCACAAGAGAAGCACTCAAAGGTGCGTGTTATGCATTGCACATTCTCAATGGATACAGGAGGTCTGGGGCTCCTTATATAGACTTCCCAGAGCCTCCAAGTCCCAGCACTAGGCGGTGTGGGATTAAACATTGGATGGGGTAAATGGATCTTCTCCAGGATCCATTTACCCTGCTACAACTCAATGGGCGCACCACCAAATACTCTAACAGTGTTTGTTGGGGATGGACGGTAACTAACCCGAGCGACACAAGTGATAAAACAACAATAAGTCAGGGACACAAGTAATATTCCAAAAAGGAAGGGGCATAACTGATATTGTAATATCTCAAAAGGGCACAATTGATAAAAATCCTACAAAATAATGCTAATGTACTTGTGGATCTATCGATCAACTTTGATGATCAACATTATACTCTATAATAATAACTCATAAATCTTAGGCATCTTAAAACATTTTTGTGATCTTAAATTTCAAAGCTTATCAAGCAACCATGTTTTGCATGTAAGTGATAATACAACTATTGTAGGATAAACCAGGGTTTTCATGAAACATACATTCAATGGCCAATGATGTTTAATCAATTATTTTCATAAGGGATTTTTACCCGACAGACCCTGTAATCTTTGCAATTACCGCAACGACCTCTGAAACATCCTAATTCCTCTCTCGACCCCGTAAACTTGCTCCGTCTTACCCCACGAACCCTGTCGTCAATTTTAACTATATTTGAGTAAGTTACCTGGGTTAGTCTAGAGTTAACTTACCCAATTTACTAACCAACATGATAAAAAAAGAAATAGAAAAAAAATCCTCGATGGGGAAGCAGGGGAGCTCGGGCGGGGAGTGGGTTCCGTCGGCTAAAGAGGAGCAGGGAGCTCCATCAGCGGCAGGGGGGTCCGGTGCAGCATCGGAGGGTGTCGGGGGTTGCAGCGGCAGGGGGTGGGGGGCGGGAGCACCATCGGGAGTTGGGGGGGGGGGGGGAGGGGGGGCGGGGCGGTGCCCGGGAGGCGGGGAGAAGCATCGGGCGGCGCCGTAGAGGGTCCGGGAGAGCTTTCGAATTGGGGAGGTGCGGGGAGGCGTCGAGGCGAGAAGGGAACAGTGCGGGCCCGGGGGGGGGGGGGGGGGGGGTGGGCTTTCGAGCAGGGAAGGCGTGTGAAGGTGCTCGAGCAGGGGAGGCTTTCGAGCAAGGGGCCGCCAGAGGGCTTCGACCTGGGGAGGCGCGAGAAGGCACAGAACGGGCCTGGGCTATCGACCTAGGGAGGCACGAGGCAAGAAGGGGACGGGTGCGCGTGGCGAGAAGGGGCCGGGGAGAGGGGCGGGTCAGGGAAGACGGCTGGGCAGGGGGAGGCTTCAAGCGGCGGTGTGTGTGTGTGTGGGGGGGGGGGGTTGATGGTGCTTGACACAGCGGGGGGCGAGAAGGGGACAGGGCAGGGCAGCTTCGATTGGCGGCGGGGGGCATGAAGCAGGGGAGCCGGTGGTCGATCTGGGGAGGTCACGTGGGGGGGGGGGGGGAGGGGGGGGGGGTTGGAGGGCCAGCAGGGGAGGCATGGCCGGGGGCGTCTTCGATCTGGAAGGCGTGGAGGGCTTCGAGCAAGGGAGGCTGGTTGCCGGGCAGAGAACGACGCGAGTCGGAGGAGGAGGGCTTCGAGCGGTTGCCGGCGAGGGGCTCGAGCAGGGGAGGCAGCGTCCGGGGGGGCTTCGCCGCAGTGTGGTCTCGGAGAGGCTTTCGACCTGAGGAGGAAGTGGCAATTACAGTAAATTCGATAAATAAAATAGGTATTATGTAAAACAAGATAACAGAATCCGGCTATCTTTAACGTTGAATGGATGACCGGTTAACCACAGGGTCTGTAGGGTAAGGGTTAACAAGTTTACGGAGGTAAGGGAGGAATTACGTAGGCTTCAGAGGTCGTAGCGGTAATTGCAAAAGATTACAGAGTCTGCCGGGTAAAAATCCCTTTTCATAATTATTAGACATAAAATAATCAAGTCAAATTCATAATTTCCATGATTTCCATTGAATGATAAACACATTAAACAAAGAGATTTGAAGATCCAATCATCATCCGACCCATATCCACTAAATATGGATATCTAGGGCAAATGAAGTCGGAATTGTGTGAAATAAATTCGAGTAATTTACTGGTTTGATTCTCTACTTAATTCAAGTGTTTATTTCATGTTTGATGACGACAAGTACACAAAAATCGTTTCTTACAGATCAACGAATACATGTAAAAACAATTCCATAACGAAACTCTTTGATTTTTAATTATTCATTGTATATACTTATAATAGGCTACTATTTTTGGGAAATATTTAGACATTCTAAATACATTTTAATAACAAAAAAAGGTCAAACTATGCACAAACAGTAGGTTTTTATTTTAGCAAAAAATCAATTTGAATTTTGCATGTAATGGAAAACAAGTCCCCACGCATCTGAAATACAAACCTTGTTCACTTAGGTTTTTGGATCATATCGAAGACCTTAACCTAGCTCTAATATCACTTGAAGTTTATGGAAAAAACATTAAGCGCATCACGGAAGCGTGAAAATTGCATCATATACGATCGCGAGCGACTAGTTGCACTAGTCACTCGGGGCAATGGAATTTAAAGATTTTAAAGCGATGAAACCATATGATCTAAGAACACTTGAATCGTTTCATATATACCACAAAGAAGATATAGGAATATCTCTTGAAGCGTGGTTGCGATCGAAGTCTCTAATGTAAGAGACTGTGTGTCTCAAATCGGACCTGATGAAGGAGATGCTTACAAGCACGTTGATGAGGCGTGTCCATGTCGAAATCCAAGAAGTAGATCCAAGCGACGGATCTCCTGATTTTGTCACACGAAATCCGAGGTCTTATCCGCGCACTAAAAGCATCGAGGAAGACAAAGATCCAAGAGCTGTGGAACCAATAGCACGACAATGTGCGACGACGGAGATTCCCTCTAGGTCAAGAGGTGGACAGGCACTCTTGAGAGAGAGGGGGGGAGTGTATGGTGAGAATGAGAGAGATATGCAATAATATTTTGTAAAAGAAGAGTTAGGGTTGCCTCTTCTTTTATAATATTTTGGGAGTCCATGGATCACAATCCATCAACATAAAATCAATAGTCGAGATTGATTTGTGTTTCTTTTTCAATGGCCATGATTTTGTTGTAAAAATATAACAAATAATTAAATTAAATATATATTGAATAATCATCAATATAAATTAATTTTATCAAATCAATATATCATGTAGGAATAGGGGGACAACCATCTTGAGTCCTAATTCAAGTATGGTCATCCACCCTCCCAATACGGAAGGGGCCTTCTTCTTCCTTTTATATGGGATCTCACGTGATCCTTCATTAAATACAACTTATATTATTTCACAAAAATAATTCCAAATTATTTTGTGACAATTTCAATCATGTCATTGGAAATTGTGAATCATATTAACACACCCAAAATAAAATGTAAATTATATTTTCAATTAATTGTCTAATGTGACTCAAATTCGCATCACCATTTAATTTATAAATACTATTTACAAATAACTCTCTTAAATATATTATAAATCATATTTATAATATATATGATTAATATAGATAGTACTATCCACATTATTTATATCCATGATAATTAAATCATATTTAATTCTCTAAAATAATCATTTTCACGCATCTAAATAATATGAATCACATTCACATTATTCATGATAATTAAATCTCATTTGATTATCAATTTCTCAATGCTCGGATACGCATTACATCAATGGAATTATTTATGAACTCTTTCAAGAATAATGCATTTTCTCCGTGGATACTTGGAGATAGGGACATGACAATTGTACGCTCCATGTATAGTGACTTGGATATTGAGATCACATCTCAAATCCAGATCTCGAGGATTTCTCAAAGATATTAATCTTCTCGTTGCATCTGAATCACATTCAGATCAATGTCAACACTTGGACTAAGATCAGATTTCTCTACTGAGAGGAGTCATTAAAATCCAGACCTGTTTTATCACTCCCTCGGAATGGAAGTGTCATGGTTATACAACCGTTTATGATCACATCAACCTCGAGTATTCTTAATACCCATCAGTCCTACATACTGGAAGACCTACTTTAAACTTGAAGCTTTAGATCAATTTAATATTGTCTTCCTCAAGGTTTTATCATTTATTCATTCGGTCACTGGGAATTGGTAACGATCATATACTTTCCAAAAGCATATCAATTTTCATCTCTTACACGTCGTGCCTTTGGCTCAGTGGCATTCGTTCATCCTCCGAGTCCTAGTCGTGACAAGCGCTCCCCCAAAGTTGTCAAGTGTCTTTGTGAGCTACTCCCTAACCCATAAGTGTTACCAATGCTTTGATCTTGTTAAAGGTAAGTACTACGTCAGTGCGAATGTCACCTTCTATGAGTCAATCATGTATTTTTCTCCTACAATAATAGATTGACTCCATCTTACTCCTGAGAGGAGGCTTACATGCCTCCGCCCACAACACAGCTAATAGTGGCTCCTCCACCGGCTCCATCACTACAACCTCCTACTGTGATTGCTCCTCTATCCCCACCTTCTAGTACTATGGCACCTTTTTTATATTTTTACATTCGCATCCAACCTTCTATACAGCATGCTCATGGGCCTCCCCATCTTCCAGCACGTCCAGGTATGCTTTTAGCACATTGTCTCTATTGATGGCACTGGTGATTTGTATATACATCAGGCTACTTTACAGGCAGAGCAATTGCCTCCTCAGGAGGCTACTTACATACGAGATATGACAGATGGTACACATGCCCTTAATGTGGTCATTGCTCTCTAAAAGCGGAGGCATACATGGATATCCCACAGACATATCAGGAGGCTATGCGGGACAATTAGTAGTGTCTTGCCATAGAGAATGAGATGAACGCGCTACAGTCGTGTGACACATGGAGCTTGGTCACTGCTCCTAAAGGGGCTTCTGTGGTTGGCTATAAACGAACGTTTACAGTGAAGCACCATGCATATGGCATCGCTAATCGCTACAAGGCTAGGCGTATGGCCCATGGATTCACACAGACTCATGGGGTCGACTGTCAATATATGTTCTCTCATGTAACATGTCATTCTACGCTTCAGATCATCCTCTTTATTCAATGATATGAGACGGGTCCGTGTCTTAACTAGATGTGAAGAATGATTTTCTAAACGGTGATCTGAAGGAGGAAGTCTACATGCAACAACCACATGGGTTCGCTGCTGGGGGGGGAGGGGGGCGGGTTAGAATTTTGACAAACTTCATAAGGCTATCTATAACATTAAGCAAAGTCCCAAAGCATGATTCCAAAAGCTCTCGAACTTGATACAACACAGGGATTGACGAGATTGACTACAGATCATTCTTTATTTGTCCTGAGGACTCAGAGAGGTATCGTTACTTGTTATACTGGTCTATGTTGATGATATCATTGTTACAGGAGATGATGTGCATGGTATTAATGTGGCTAAGGAGTTCCTTAGATAGCAATTTATCACCAAGGACCTTAGTGATTTGTGATACTTCCTATCATGGATCCCAAGATGAAACTATATATTTATGATAAAGAGGTGTCGTTATATCGGTCTATATCGATGATGTCATTGTTACAAGAGATGATGTGCAAGGAATTAATGTGGCTAAGGATTTCCTTAGACATCAATATATTACTAAGAACCTTGGTGATTTACGATATTTCCTAGGGCTTGAGTTTGCCAAGAATCAATGGGGTCTTGTGATGACCTAGAGCAAGTACGTTACCGACCTCCTCTCACTCACAGAGATAGGCATGGTTGATTGCAGACATGCCATTACTCTCATGGATCCAACATGAATCTATGTAATGAGAAGAGATGATACTTGGAGCTTGTTAGGAAGCTCCTTGAGGCGGCCATTAACAGGTCAGACATCTCATTTGTTGTGAGAAAAGTTAGCCAATTTATGGAACAACCAAGATAGGTACGTATAGATGTGGTTCACATGATTTTGAGGCATCTGAAGTCCTCTCCAGCTACTAGATTGCTCTATAGCAGAGTGATATACCTTGCCATCATGGCATGTGCAGATGCAGGCTTTCCAAGGTAACCCAAGGAAAGGAAATTTACCTTTACCTTTGCAGTGTTCATAGGGAGGTCTTTGATGTCATGGAAGAGAAAGAAGTAGGTTATGGTTGCCAGATATAGTGTTGGGTTAGAGTAAGGAGCCATGGAGCAGGGGAGCACTGAGATTATGTGAGTCATATTAGTTCTGACTGACCTAGTTATTGGCATAGATTGCTCTTCCCATGCATCTACAATGCAACAACAAGATTTCTCTTTTCATTGAAGTAAATTGCCACTATATACATGGCATGATTTAAAAGGGCTTCATCTCTAAATCTCATGTCAGCATCTCTCAACTCAGGGAACAAACATCAAATGTTTTTTTATCAAGGCTCTAATCAGAGGGCCATTTCATATATGTTCCAAGTTTATCATGATTGGCATTTATGCTCCATCTTGAGCATGTGTAAAAGATATTTATTTATTTATATTTGTCTATTTTATGTATTTTCATTTCTTATTGTTTTTATTATGTAATTTGCCCAACAAAGATTCTCCTCTCAATATAAGAGAACCCTAAGGCCTCATGAATAATCAATTCATTATTTCCCTTCCTCACATTTCAATTCCAGAAATGGATTAAATGTAAGTAGAAACGGAGGATCTCGTCCACCCCATGAATCAGTGCCATTACAATATGGACTTTATAAAAAGATAACTAAACTCAAAGGTCTTCCAAGAGTGTTGTGCTATATACCACATACCTACATGCGCAGAGAATTTCACTCCTTTGTTTTGAATGTCATTCTTAAAATCCTAGCGTATACACACAAATAGAAGTAGAAACACAAGGACTTGGTGGTCCAACTTACTTGAAACTGGCTCTATGTAGAGGTCGACCTCCCAATGCAGATGGAACTCTTCCAGACAGCAAGTTTCTGTTGAGATTCCTAAAATAATACAACATTTAAAAATATCAGTCCCATTGCTAATTAAAAAAACCAGAATGCTAGTATTGCTCTTACAGTGTGTGCAACAAAGCCAATTGACCAAGGCTCTCAGGAATGGAGCCATTGAGCATGTTGTATGAAAGATCCCTTCAATGAAACGAGAAATAATTGTAAGAAATTTTAGGGATAGACTTTGACGAGCTCTGAATTTAAAAAATGGGTTGCAGGCCATTATGATAAAACTTCAGCATAATATTCCCAATATAATAAAATAAGCAAAGATTATTTAATAAATATGCAGAGATTTCAGTAATCTTCTTGCTGAATTTATAGAGCTTCATTGCTAAAGCACTGATGAAAAATCAAATTTCTAAGACAAAGATAAAAAAGCATTATCACAAGCATATCTTTACGAATGCCAGTTAGCATCACCAAGGTACCAGAATTAGCAAAGATTTATAACCATAAAACAAATCTTTTATCCAAAATCAAGAAGCTTAATAAACTACTAACTTTTCCAACAAAAATATCATGAAATTATATCCAATAGAAAAGCCTGTCTTTGCGAGGAAAAAATATGGCACACATAAGACAACCGAAACCCTAAAAAATCCCGGATACTCGAATTGTTGGGAGAGATGCCTCAACTTCTCCACTTTTCAGATTCAAACACATGGTTTGTATAGCTACATTTAGCAGATCTTGAACAACACAACATTTTTACTCTTGATCTTTCATTGACCAAGCATCCACCGTCCAGGTAGTATAGAAAAAGTCCTTGATCTTATTCAGTAAGAAAAATCACGAGGGAGCTTATTATTCCCAGAACAGAAACTGGCCCCAGATTAGACCAGATGGTTTACAAATCAATGTTGTTTAAATAACACTGAACATAGAGAAAGCGACGCGTCGTTCAATAATTCCAGGTAAATAGACTTCAACATAAAGAAGTGATTGTTAGGATAAAGAGAAAACATGTTTATTCTGAGAATCCTATCCCGCATTAAATTGGGAGAGAGGTGGAAAGAAGTAACATAATGGTACATGAATTATAAAATAGTCCTGTGACCCCATGTTATCTCTAAACCCCACATGAAGCTGGAGAAAAGGTATACCACATGCTCAGCTTGGAAACACATCGATCAAATAGGATCCCTGTGAAATGATACGTGAAAAGATGAGCAATCTGATCAGCAGCTTACACATGTGAAGTTTATAGAACCTTTCTAGATCAAATCTCACGTAGTTCATTGCAAGGTTATTGTGACCTCAATGCTCAAATCCACGAGAGCATATTTGATCCACATCAACTCTCTTTATGTATACTTGCATTTTGAATATGTACTTGACTGTGCTATGGGATTCTATTTCTTCCTATACCATGTAACAAGATGTCTTCAACGGTATTGCAAAATCGAGTGTCCTATCTGCTCCCAGAATATTCTGCAACATAGTATCCCACAATCTGTGAGGAACTCTTTATGGCTTTGAGTTGTCTTAAAAGTTGCATCACGAGCATCAAGATGTACTTTCCTGGGAGGACCTATAATCTCATCAGCATGGGCAACTGCAAAATAATATCGATTATGGTGAATAGAGAAACTTTCCCACCATGACCATGTATTGTCCTAGCATCTGCCTCCTTTGAAATATCTTCACAAAGAACTCGTGATCCAGGTCCAAAGGAGTGGAGGCCTTCCGAGATCCAAGTATACCAATCTTGTTAAGTCAAGGACAAACTTGCCGTATCACAGTATCAACAGTCTAGGTCTGTGAGCAACCTCTATACCAAGAACCTACCTTAATGTGCCAAGGTCTTAAACGATGAAATACTCATTTGATAGCCCTCTGGATAACTGCTTATAAGCACAATGGCATCAATATAAATAGTTAGTTCTACGAATCCCTGGATGACTGTCCCATAAAAGGGGAATGATCTGCACTTGCGTACACAAATTGCATCTCTTCCACCCACTTGAGATAGCTTATGGAACCAAGCTTTGGACATTTGCTTAATAGTATTGTGATGCTCAAACCTTTTGATACTCTAACACATCCACAAAGGCATGTGGCTACTCCACATAGATCTCTTTATTCAAATCCCAATAAAGAGGTATTCTTCAGCTAATAAAGTAACCAGATCTTCAGTATTCGGACATATAATAGAATGTGCATCGTAGTTAAACAAATAGGCGTCCAAACCATAGATTTGAGTGCAATCCTTAACGACAAGCCACACCTTGTGACTAACTATCGATCGCGACGTCAACATTATGCTGGACTGTGAAGACCTACATATAAATCTTGGTTGCATTGACAGTGGTAATAGCCGGTGCCCAAGTACCCTGGTAAACCTAAGTGTCCATCCCATCTTGCATAGCCTCCCTCCACTAAGCACAACGAGAAGCCACATGATATGTCCATATGGCAGTTACAAAAGATAATGCAGCAATATATGCTCTCTTTCCTTTTTCTCAAAGTAATTGAGATTATATAAATACAAACCATCACAGGCATCACATGGTAGATCACCACCGCAAAACATCAGTAGTATCTAAATGCCTAGAAGTTACCTTAGAAGCAGCTTCGATTACTAGATTTAAAGAAGGGTGTGTGTCTCACTTGGCATATATCTAACAAAGCCTACAAGATTGTATAGTACAAGTCTCTTTTAGGATATGTAAAGAATGATACCACCATCATGCTTAAAGTATGAACTTAATGACCTTGTATAACAAGCATAGAAACTAAGTCAAAGAAGGTGATATCAATTAACACAATGTACAATCAAAGGATAGAGTCAAAACATCGGTGACCCTTATGCATCCTGGAATAACTGAAAAAGAGATATTTTGTGGAATAACTGAAAAGGAGATAACAACAACAACAAAGCCTTTTCCCACAATTAAGTAGGGTCGGCTACATGGATTCTTCGCCTCCATTCAGATCTATCTTGGGCTAATCCCGGGCTTACATCCACAAAACTAAGATCCCTTCGTATGGTCTCTTTCCAACACTTCTTGGGCCATCCTCGCCCTCTCTTAGCCGGCTCAACATCCCAACACTCGCATCTCCTAACTAGTGCATCAGCTGGTCTTCTTTGCAAATGTCCAAACCATCTTAAGCGGTTTTCTCGCATCTTATCCTCGATCGAAACTACGCCAACTTTCTTTCTAATTGCATCATTCCGAATCCGATCTTTACGTGTGTGTCCACACATCCACCTTAGCATTTTCATTTCTGCTACATTCATTCTCTGCACATGTCTATGGTTCACAGGCCAACATTCAGATCCATAAAGCATAGCAGGTCTCACGGCTGCTTTGTAAAACTTTCCTTTAATCTTTAAAGGAATTTTCTTATCATAGAGAACAGCAGAGGCTCCTCTCCACTTTAGCCAGCCTGCATTTATTCTATTAGTAACATCTCCATCAATTTCCCCAAGAATAAATCCCAGATATCTAAAGGAATCTCTCTTCTGAATGTTATCATCACCAATCCTCACCTCGATTCCTTCACCATTGCTTCCATCAAAGGTGCACTCCATATATTCCGTCTTAGCCCTACTTATACGAAATCCTTTAGTCTCCAACTCATGTCTCTAGACCTCAAGCTTCTCATTTACTACGTCTCTAGTCTCGTCAATTAACACAATATCATCAGCAAATAACATACACCAAGGTAACTCATCCTGAATGTGACTGGTCAACTCGTCCATAATCAAAGTAAAAAGAAATGGACTCAACGCAGAACCTTGATGTAAACCAATGTTGATGTCAAAATATCCAGTCTTCCCAGACGGGGTCCTTACACAAGATAAAGCCCTATCATACATGTCCTTTATGAGATTAATGTATAGGACAGGTATTTGTCTCTTCTCCAACACTCTCCACAATATCTCTCGTGGGACAGAATCATAAGCCTTCTCCAAATCAATAAAAATCATGTGGAGGTTCTTCCTTTTAGCTCTATAAATCTCCATTGTTCTCCTCAGCAAATGGATGGCATCAGTCGTTGAGCGACCTGGCATGAATCCGAATCGGTTTTCTTTTAGATTGGAAATTTGCCTCAACCTTCTTTCGATCACACGTTCCCAAATTTTCATAGTGTGACACATTAGCTTGATACCTCTATAATTTGAACAATTTTGAATGTCTCCTTTATTCTTATAAAGAGGCGCCACGATACTCCTCCTCCAATCTTCAGGCATTTTCTTGCTTCGCCAAATAACATTGAATAGATTCGTAAGCCAAGTCAAACTACGCTCACCTAAAACTCTCCATACTTCTACAGGGATGTCATCCGGTCCTACACCTTTTCCAGGTCTCATAACCTTCAAAGCCTCCTCTACTTCCTTTCCTTGTATCCGTCTATAGCATGCACGATTCAAGTAACTTTTACTACAAGCTAGATAGCTAGATCACCCAAAGTGATATCTTTATTTCCTTCCCCAATGAAAAGTTTATGGAAGTATTGCTCCCATCTAGTCTTTATATCCTTCTGAGCAACAAGCACATGACCTTCCTCATCCTTAATAACTGAAAAGGAGATATTTGAAAATCTTTTCGGAGGATACTTCGCAGAGGTAGAGGTACGACGAGGGCAGCGTGTCGGTGAGAGGTTATCCAGAGGGAGAGGCGGCGACGGGAGGCCCGTAGAGGTATCCGAGAGGGGGACTTCTCGGGTTGAGGAGGGTGTCCAGCTCGCCGGGGATGAGCGGCTAGGCGGGGGTGTGGTCGACGACGCTTCCTGGACGGTGGTGAAGCACCGTAAGCCCGGGAGGAGATGTTTCAGGTGCGAGGGGCAGGGCCATCTTACGTCGGTCTGCGAGCTCCCTCTCACTTGTTTCTCCAGCGGGCGTGTTGGGCACCGTAGCTTCTCTTGTCCGGCGTTGGGGGAACATTCTGTTCCAGTTCGGGATGTGGCGGAGGTGTTGCCTCCCTCGGCGGAGATCCCGACACCTTACCCTGGGACTGAACAAGCGGTTTTGGGCTCGGCGTGTGCGGATCCTCCATCCACGGAGGAGGGCTTGGCGGGCATTCTGATAGGCTCTTGGTTGGAGAATTCGGGGTTTGTCCAGTCGAAGTCTTCTCTCGAGGAGGAACTTTCGAGGCGGCTGGGTGGTGGATTTACGGGAGATGTCACACTCCTGGAAGCAGGGCGGTGTTGTGTCCCCGAGCTTTCAACGTTGCAGAAAGAAGATCTGTTGGGTTCTAAGAATGGTTGTGGGATAGCTTGGCGGCGACTCAAATCTGCCGATGGTACAATCGATCATTCGATGGGTAGGGTGGCGCAGGTTCGTAGGGTGCCTTTCCTCTCACGCAATGTCGGATCTTTGGGGTCGTTGCTGCTGCATGTGGGCTCGATATTGCGGGTCCTGGAGGATGGCTCGTGGCCAGGCTCAAACCCGGAACTCACTCTGGTTCTTTTGGAGTGCCCTTTCGATGCGGCGCCGGTATCTATAGGCACGCTGATTGTCGATCAGTTCTGCTTTCGCCTCCACATCTGGCTCCTCTCTCCCCTGTCTCTGCAGAATTGGGCGGAGATCGGTTGCGACGGTTCTTCTTCCTCCCTGGAAGTCAAGGGGTCGGCAGAGAACGGGGGCAGACTTCGGGTCTGGTGTTGGGAAGGAACCGAAGCGTCAGGAGCTTCCCGAGGCACATGCAATGGCTTTTTGCGCCTCTTCTGTGTTTGTTGGGGCTCCAATGAATCTCGCGGGAGTTGGTATCTCTCCTCAAACGTTGTTGGATTCGGGTTACCCGATCCTCAGAGCGGATCTACTCTTGCTCTCGAGAGGAAAGTCAAGATCTGTTGTTTCTCGGGTCTCGATGGCGGGTCTTCTTGACTCGGGGGAGGAGGTGCTTCGCTCGTTTGGTGGGCTAAACCCGAGAATTACCCTCTGGAGCGCTTTGTTGTTCGGAGTGAGGGCCTCCTCAGGGGCCGGGATGCCACCGATGATGGTCTGCCTGAACGGCTCCATTGTGAGGGAGCCTTCATGTGATGCTACCTCTGACTCCTCTGCCTTGGCCCCGTGTGTTGACTGCCATGGGGTTGCAGGCTCTGTTCAGGCCCCAGGGATGCTTTATAAGGGGGGTTCTTCGAGTCGAACGGAAGACTCTTTGGCAGATGACCCGGGGGCGGATAGAAGGTCCAAGAAAAGGTATCGAAGAAGTCAACGTTCTAAATCGCAGCATGCAGAACCATTACCTGTATCAGAGAAAGCAACGATTGCAGAGATGGAGGGAGTGGTGCGGTCCGGGGGATCTGCAGCTGGTTCTAAATGAAGATCCTATCTTGAAATATGCGGGGTCTGGGTGACCCAAAAAAAGAAGAATTCTGGGATCGAGATTCACGGAGTGGAGTTGTGATGTGGTTCTTCTTCAAGAAACTAAATTGGGCTCTATCTCGGATGCGACTTAGTGCTCCTTTGTTGCGGGGTCGCTATTCGGCTTTATCTCAATTGGGGTTGTTGGCTTTGAGTTTGCGACGGGCCTTCTGGTGGCTTGGAGGAGCTTTGTGATGGTGCTTCGGGCGGTGCTAAAGAAGGCCCACGTACTCACGGTGCTCTTGGAATGCCTTGGGTCGGGCCCCCTTCTCGCTCTCTCATGTGTTTATGGGACGTGCCATTCGGCCACGCGACATTAGTTATGGGTAGATCTGCAGGAGTCTAAAGCGCCTTTCCACGACTGCCCTTGGCTTATTAGCGAGGACTTCAATGTCACTTTGCTCTCCAATGATAGGTCGAGGCTGCGAGGAGGGCAAAACCCAGGCTCAACGGACTTCGGGGGATTGATTGACTCTCTTGAGTTGGAGGTGCTTGGCGCGGTGGGCACTAAATTCACATGGAGAAACTCTGGTTCGTGTTCCGGTCTTGATAATTTTCTGGCATCGTCGGAGCTCTTGGATCTTTTTCCTCTCTCCTTTGTTGGTGTCAGGCCTCGACGAGTTCGGACCACACCCCGAACCTTTAGGATTCGGGTGAGGTTGAGCCCCCGCGGGGGCTCTTCAGGTACGAGAGGACCTGGCTGTTGGAGGGCTCTTTTAGGGACCTGGTGGCTTCCCACTGGTCTTCGGTTCATACTATCGGTTCTGCGGCCTTGCGTTTTGTTCAGAAGTTGACCTCTTTACGAAAGAGGCTGTGCGCTTTCAAGAGAGAGTCAAGGGATGCTCGTCGTGCGGTCAAGGACGACAGGGCTCTGACTGAGGCGGAGCTTGTGAGACGTGCGGAGGCTCAAAGCAAGATCGATGAGGAAGAAAGAAAGATAACGGTTGAGCGGAGGCAGCGATCCAAGCATGTTTGGCTCAAGGAGGGAGATGCGAACACGACCTTCTTCCACAGAGTGGCTAGTGGAAAGCAGCGCGGTAATACCATCAGGTCGATGTTAGTTGGAAGGGTGAGAGTGGATGGCAACAAGGAGCATGGAAATGCTATAGCGGACCACTTCTTCGACTTCTCCTCCAGAGGTCCCGGTAGACGCTGGAGGTGGACTAGGGTGGGCGCGACGTAGCTGTCGACCGCCCACGCATCGAGCTTGATTCACGCGGTCGCCATGGAGGAGCTTCGGGTTGCTGTTTGGAGTCTGAACGGGGAAACCATGTCATGTCCAGATAGGTTCCTAGTCTCTTTTTACAAGGACTTCTGGGATCTGCTTGGCTCGGAGATGTTGGACGTCGTTTTAGAGTTATGTCACTGCAATGCGGGATTTAATCATATTAATAAGGCCCTGATAGTCCTTCTTCCAAAGGAGGAGGGAGCTGAAAGAATTGAGAATTTTAGGCCTATTGCACTGTCCAACGCCTTGTACTTGATTGTGGCAAAGGTCTTCGCTATCAGATTGAGTAGAGTGCTGGAACACATTATCTCCCCCTTTCAATCTGCCTTCGTCCCCGGAGACAGATCGAAGGCTGCTTGGTTATGGCATCCGAAATTATTGTTGATTGGAAGAGGCGGGAGAAGAAGGCTCTTCTCTGGAAAGTGGATTTTGCGAAGGCTTACGATACCCTAGACTGGCATTTTCTGTGGGCGTCGATGCATAACAGGGAATTCCCTGAGCTGTGGATTTCTTGGATGAAGCGGTGCATGGCTACAACGTCGATGTCGGTCCTCGTCAATGGGTGTCATGAGCGTTAGGCAGGGGTGCCCTCTTGCCCCTTTGCTCTTCATCATTGCCGCTGACGTACTCGCTTGTATGGTTACTCGGGTCCAAGACAATGGGATCACTTGTGGTTACTCGAGGGATGGGTTGCGGATCCCTATGCTTTAGTATGCTGATGACACCATTTTCTTCATCGAGGGGAGCAGTGGCGAGGCCACTAGAGTGGCGATCGTGTTCGAGATATTTGGCGAATTATCTGGGCTCGCCATGAACACCAGCAAGTCTAGAGTGGTCCTGTTTGGTCTTTCTGACAAGGAGGCGGCTCTTTGCAGTGATGTCCTGAGAACGACATGTACTCACCTACCCATCCACTACCTGGGGATTCTCTGGCAATTGGCAGATCGAAGCTGGCGGGCTGGCTACCTCTCGTGGAGAAGCTTGAGGGGAGACTCACGAGGTGGAAGTCAATGATACTCTCTAAGAGACGACGCCTGGTACTCATGAAGGCAGTTCTCTCTGCCATTCCGATTTACTTTGTTTCTACGAGATTCATGCTGACCGGGATTAAAAAAAGGTTGGAGGAGCTTATGCGTCGTTTTCTTTGGTCAAATAGCGGTCAGGAGACCCCCGGCATTCACCTCATCGACTGGGAGACCATCACCCTTCAAAAGAGTGAGGGGGGTCTCGAGGTGAGACGTCTGGATGTGTTGAACGAAGCCCTCTTGCTAAAATGGGTGGGATGGATCTGAGGATGCACAACGGACCTTTGCACGACGCTAATTCGTCATATTTACAATGTATCTACGTCGGAGCCAGAGAGCAGTGGTCGGGGGCTACGACCTTCGCCTTTTTGGAGGAGGATTCTGTCTTTCATCCCCCATTTCTAGGCTTCATTCAGACCGGCTCTAGGGAACGGGGACACTTTTGCCTTCTGGAAGGATGACTAGACGGATGGGGGGGGCACTGTGTGACCGTTTCCCACGCTTGTTTGCTTGGCTGAGGATCAGAAGGTGTGTGTTGCATCCTGTTGGTATGATGGAAACTGGATGCGTCTCTTTCATTCGAATTTCTTAGACCAACGATTGGAGAATCTTCTCCTGCTTCTTGACTCGTTGAGAAGTTTTTGACATCCCTCTGAGGAGCGGGACTACTGGGCATGGCAGGGGAGTGGTTTCTCTGTCAGAAAAGCATATAGAACGATTTAACGGCCTACTACTTCGCAATCAGCAGAGCTGGTGAGGGACATCAATTTCTTCTAGGGCCTTGGCCTTCCTGAGAGAATTGGTTTCTTCCTTTGGTTGTTTAGGAGAAAAAGATTGACGATGCGCAACCACTATGCTAGATTTCTTAGGACGGTTTCTGACAGGTGTCTTCTATGTGGGACCAACATTGAGACTATGGAGCATATCTTCTTCTCATCCCAGATATCAGCCTCTATTAGGGACTGCCCGGATCTAGATTGGGTCAGTGCGGGAAGCCTTTCTTCTTTCTGTGAGTTGCTGGTGTTGGCCAGGCATCGTCCGAGACCTATCTTACTTCGCCTTGTGGCTGTTATTTGGGCTATCTGGTTTACCAGAAATGCATTGTTGTTCTCTAGCCAAAGGTTTTATACGGAAAATGTTTGTATTCATGTGTCGGGTTTGTTAGACCCGTGGCTCTCCTAACCGCCCTTTTGTACTTTTAATTCTGATTTTTTAATACATTTCTGGGTGGACACCTTTGAGTGTTTCCCCTACCTTGAATTAATAAAAGGAGATATTTTGTGAACTTAGGTGCCAACGTGTGTGGTCGTGCTTCAAGATGCAAACAATGGCAACAGAACTAAACGCACGAGGAACCAAAATCATGGCCTTTATGAACGAGAATGGAGCAAGGGATCTACTCCTAGAGGACACAACAAGGTATGCAATTAATAAGGTAGTAGATAACCATACCCACAATGAGCCAAAAGGGCAAGGATATCCATATGACGTATGCACGTAGAATCAAGTATATGTGCATGCTTCCTCTTGGCCACCCCATTGTGCTAAAAGGTGCAAGGACAAGAAGTCCGGAGAACAATACATGTCCACAATAAGGCACATAACTCAAGAACATTGTTAGAAAGTAGAATTTCAATGCAATGAATATTGGGTTTTGACTTCTTAAATAAAATTTGGCAATACATCATCAAATTCAAGCCTTACTTTTACCCTAAAGATCAATAGAATCAGGAAAAAAACATCCACAATGATCATGTAAAAATGGTGTGCCAAATATTTAAGAAGATGCCTAGGATCATAAACATCAAAATGTAGATGCTCAAATAAACTATCTTAACTAACATGATCATCATTTCAAAAGGTGCTATAATGGTGCTTTTCCAAACTAAGATGCACAATTTAAATGTGATAAAGGTCATATCCGAGGCATAAATCTGTCTAAGATTCTCTTTGTCTTGTCTAAACGCCCCTTTAGTATATCTTGAATCAAAATAAACATCAGATAAAAATATCTCTACCATTTGAACAAGGCTTTAAAAAACATGAGGCAGTCTCAGGCGAGATTCTGTCATCGAGGCAGGGCATAAGCCTCAAATTCAGTTGGAATACTATACAAATCTAGAACTAGTACTAAAAATGCTAGAAGGAAGAATACTTTAGAGATATTTGTATGCAAGTTGCAACATTTAATAATATCATAAGACATTAATTAGATTCAAGCATGTTTATAAATCAATTTGAGCTTAAGGTAGTCAATTAATTTAAAGAAAATTGAAAAAATCAAATTGGATAGCATTAACATACGAAGCAGAACATTATCGAGCTCAAGATAATCAATTAAATTAAATAAAAAAATCAAATTATATAGTGAAGAGAAATGCAGTATGTATCATCCTCACATTCGATGCAACTCCGAGAAGCGAGTGAAGGTTGAAGGTGATGCAGCTTTGTCACCACCAAGTAGCTCCAAAGACGCATTATAGCGCAGAAATGGAGCCACTGAGTAGCTCCCAAGAGTCGTACTTCGTGATCGAGAGAGGAGAAGAGGGTGAAGGAGAAGAAGGTGTTGTCGTTTCGTGAGAGAAGCAGAAGGTGAAGGTGCTTCTTCGCTTGAGAAGGAGCAGAGGGTGTCGCCTGCTCGAGAGAGGAGGAGAAGAGAGGAGTAAAGGACCATAGGGTTTTAGGTTTGGGGGTAAATACAATCGAGGTAAATGGGTATCAGGGCCAACATGCTTCTTCTCTTAAGGCGGCACCTCGATTGCGCTCCAGTGCCTCATGCGTTTGAGACTGCCTCAGAACGCATGAGACGTAAGTTTTGAAAAATCAACCCGAGGCGAGGGCCTCAAGGCGGTTTTGGGCGCATAACGCATTGAGGCATAAGCCTCACTACCTAGAGGCACGTTTTTTAAAGCCGTGCATTTGAATCCTTGGTAAATTTTCAGTCGAGGCAATGAATCCTTGTTAATTACTAACTGATAATAACTTAATGGGAAGTTAGGGCAAAAAGAACGCGTTGAGGCCGTAATTCAGAAGAGTCACATATCTCTAAAATTTCAAAAAAATAGTTTATTTTCCAATCCCATCAAAATTATATTAATTTGAAGCATCATGTTGAGCTAATTCCAGTGAGCGCAAGAACATGAAATTCTAATACTCATAGCTCAAGTTATGAATGTATTAGTTACCAGGGCATATCCACTAAATCCTAATCCTCTTCCTACATCTTCCATAGCCATCAAGAGACAAGGAAATTCATTTGGAGGAAAATGACATAAGAATGGCAAAACTGCCATTGGAGATGTTATTCTAAGGTTAAGAAACATACATCTCATTTGTTTGAACTCTGGAAGTCATGATTAATGGTGCATTATCACATGGTTTTTATTTTTCGGCATGATTTTAAAGTTTGATCTGAACGCGGGATGCGAGGGATACATGCACATCATCTCAAATTCGTACATGAAGGTTCCCACGGACAAGGTAACAATTCCTCGTTCAACTTTATAACACTTGGGTGTCAAGGCAACGACGCGACAGTACCCATGAATCTTAGAATATGACTTAAAGAGACATATTTTTATGCTCAATCCCATGCATAATGCAATCGAAATGGTGTGGATGAGATCTGTTTTACAACACTCGGGTATCAAGGCAATGAGGCCACAATACCCATGAAGACGCAACGTGATAACCAAGCTACCATTTTTATTACAAATAACCCTGGCTTTCATGAGAAGACTAAATATGCAAACATAAATTACTAATATACTCACGATCTAATCCGGGGAGGACTACTCCATACTCAAAATGTTCAATCAACAAATCAATTTGCAAGTATCTTCACCAACCTCGGAAAAGGATCATGTTTAACGAATGTCTTTCCACGCTAAGCATGCACGGTTTTTATGCTCTAGCTTGGGGGAAGTGTTGAAAGTGTAGAATTGGGAATGTTCCTTTTACTATTAATGTGATATTTCATTATCTGTTTTCTGATTTTTGGATCTTTGAATACTTTTTTCCATCCTCTTCTCCAGTAAGAGGGGTAGGAAATAATATGTTAATCAAAGATATCTTTATTCACAACATCTATATGAAACCATGTTATAGCAAGGACGCACAACATAACTGAGGGTAATTTTTCCTTGATAAACTTACTCAAGTGCTTCAAAAATACACTTAAAGATACCAAATTGAGGCTTGTGCCCTAGCACCTACACCGCCTCTCTAAACTGAAATATATGCCTCGCTAAAGGTTCATAAGACGTAACTCTCGAAAATATGGAAGTCGCACCATGCTTCGAGGGGGGTGCTATTGCAATAGGAAATAGAGAGAATTTTATTGCGCACACAACAAAAGCAACAAAAATATAGAGGAGCGGAAGCTTTTCGATTAAAATATCAATATTTGGAGAACTGAAATAACAAAATGGTTCAGATCATAACAGAGATTGAGCATGCATGCTATTCTGAAGCATTATCAGATTCTTTAAAAAATTGTCTCAACAATTTCAGATTCATTTTCCATATCGGGAAACAAAAAAGGGAGCTTAAATCATGTCATACTCACAGAACTTCAAGTTTAGGAATAAAACCGATAGAGTATGGTATAGTCCCGTGGATGCTGTTCCAACTTAAGTTTCTGTAAAAACAATATCCAATAATAGTTAGAGAAGATTATTCATAAATTAAGAAAGAGTCCACATTAATGGGAAACCATTCAGAGATAGAGGGAAAACTAAAAATTTGTGTGGGCAACTCTTCAGTATAAAATTCATTCTCGACAATGATATGAACTTGGCTCATCTTATTTAGTTTTCTCTTTAAGACATGATCCTAAGATGTGTTAAGGGAAGCTCCAAAAAGATCATTTTTAAAGGGAGGTTCTAAAAATAAATAGAAACGTTTTACTATGTGGCTCATTATATAGCATTTATTTTTCCATACATCAAATTTTGTTTCAGCAGATATGGACTAGTTTAAATTATATTGGTACAACACATCACAGTTTGATAATAACAAACGAGACATGAAAGGATTTTCTTTTATTTGGTCAAAATGATGTGCCTTATTTTCTGGAAATAAAAAAGTACAACAGTGTCGGGAGAGAAGTAAACACATCCTTTTCATATATGAGAAAAGGGATCCTACTTCATGATGTTGGTAACTTACCTACAACATGTGTCTTTTTTTCTTACTTTTTTTTATTTTTTTTGAAAAAATGGATTTTTATAACTATACCCCTCTAATATGTCATTCAAATTTCGTCAGTTACAAAGACTCCTATGACCTCATCCCGACAGTCATTTTTTAACGGTCACAGATTTGCTGTATTTTTCATGTTCTGGATGGAGGACACAGGGGTCTCTGTTTTTGACGAAATTTGAATGATGTATTAGAGGGATATAGTTATGAAAATCTACGGAAGCATTTTTCAAAAAAATTTAAAAAAAATGGGAAAAAAGACGCATCATGTAGGTAAGTTACCTACATCATGATGTAGGATCCTTGTCTCCTCTTCATATATATATATATATATATATATATATAGAGAGAGAGAGAGAGAGAGGAAAGGGATCCTACTCCATGGAGTAGGTAACATTTTCTTTTTTTTTCCAAATTTTTTTAATTTTTTTAAAAAAAATGCTTCCATGGATTTTCATAACTATATCCCTCTAATATGTCATTCAAATTTCGCCAGAAACAGAGACTCCTACGACCTCCATCCAGAACAGGAAAAATACAACAAATCTGTGACCGTTAAAAAATGACTGTCTGGATGAAGACTGTAGGAGTCTCGGTTTCTAACGAAATTTGAATGACATATAAGAGGGATATAGTTATGAAAATCCATGGAAGCATTTTTCCAAAAAAATAAAAAAATATTGAAAAAAAGGCATCGATAGTTGCCTTTAGGCCTCCTAGAAGTTTTTAGACTTTTTTTCAGAAGTCTCGCTTCAAAAAATCAAGGGGTTGTGATCCCTTTCTGTTCATCCTACAAAACGCAAACGCTGACACAAGGTATGGCTGCACTAGACCTTCTTTGGTATGTCATTGCCCCACTCTTCCTTAGGATGATTTTGCCCTACAGGCAGATCCACTTCATAATAGATCATCGCATCTTATTAGTCAACATTACCTGCCACATTTACTTTCTAATCGATGATCTCAATCTGATAGATCAATCACTGCTGCTCTTAGGAAAGCCCCCACAGTTGCCATTAATTACTCCAACTTACTTCATTAGCCAGTTCAGTTCTAAATGAAGAGAACTAAGAGACAAAAGAAAAAAAAACATAAAACAGAACACCGGTCTAGATGAGAAGTGTTGGTGAAGTGGGTATACGTGATGTAACATCCGGGTTCCAATCAAACACGAATCCGATCCGATTTGGGTCCGATTAACCCAATAAAATTATCGGATAATATTAAATAACTTAAATCAGTCAACTGATCATAAATTAAAAGTGGTTCGTGTGAAATTAGCTAAAAATCGGTCGCATCGTAATGTGTGCCCGAAAAAGCCGTGATACAAATTCAGAAATCACAAAACAAATCGACACCCGCCAAAAAATCTGATTCGACGAAAGAAGACCAACGGAATCAACCGCTCGTCAATCGGAGGTCGTTTGGTATTTTAAATTCACAAAATTTAAATCCAAACCAAAATCGTATCTCGAAAATTTCGGGCACCCAAACCCGATCAAAAGTATATCAATATTATACTCATATTGATCATCGTCCCGAGACGATCAAATCGAGATATTTCACGTCGAAATCCGACACTCGATGCGTGAGAATGATCAACTTTTAAGTTTTTCACAAAGTATATATATATAACATATAAACAATCGTAAAAAGAAAGGTTCTGTGAAGTCAAGTCTGTAAAGAACCGACGTTGGCTAAAAAAATAATTTTATCTCTCCACTTGGGCTAATAAGTTATTCCAAGTGTTAAGAAAATAGCGCTCTTTCTTTTGTATATAAGCATTTCCATCCTAATTGTTTCCTTTCCTTCAAATAATTCTCCAATGGCAAGGATTCGTTTTTCTCCTCTCATTTCCTTTCTTCCAATTGCTTCCCTTTTCTTCTCTGTGTCTTTCCAACGAAGGGAGAAAGCTCAAGTCCTCTCAATTTGCCGATGCATGTAACCGATTCCAAGTGCTACCGTCCAAGCAAGTTTCCCTTTCTCTTGAAACCTCCAAAAGTAACTCTTCATGCTGCAGGCCACTCTTGTTCTCCAATTTTGAAGCAATCTAAATAGGATACAATTCCCTCCCCTTCCTTATTGCTGCCATGCATGCACATTAAATTGATCACACGTACAATCCCTAACATATTTCTTGCTGCCAATGCATGGCTATTTAACACATTTTGTCACCATGCGATTTCTGGAATCCTTGCTACTCGGATTCACATGCATAGTACATATTTGGTCAATACAAGGGAAAGGGGATTAGATTTGTGTTAAATGATTCTTCTTTGTTCTGCAAAATCTTGGCATCATAAGTCTTCTTTGTTCTGGAAAATCTCGGCATCTAAATTGAGAATGATCTCGCTTCTATTCTGTTTAAGGGTATCAACAAGTCCAAGTGGAAAGCCATTTTTGACATCTTTTCATCTCCACCTTGTCTTATAATATAATGGCCTCTTAATATCATTGACATCATGAAATGTTAATCAACTTGTTTTATTAAATTATCTTCCACATGATATGATAGAAAGAAAGTAAACTGTATTTATGCAAGTATAATTTGATTACAATTATCTTCATAATGTGATTTTCGAGCATGAGTTTGCAATATGATAATCTCTGGAAAAGTTCATAATTTCTCTCCATAAAAGTATGTTACAGTTAGCTTTGACTAATCTGACTTTAAAAAGTTACATGTTTAAACCCCGGAAGTTATGCACATATATTTTTATGTGTCTTCAATTCGAATCATATTAAACATGTTTTAAGTAAATAATCATGCTTTAGGCATGTTGTAACACTTTCAATTATAAGTGTGAATTGACTGTATATAAGAATATGAATCTGCAGTATAACTTCCGATCAAGTAAATTTTTGGATAAATTAGTACCATAAGAAAAGTTGCTTGGTTTTAGAGAGAGATATGTTGAGGTTCTCTCTAATATTACTGGTTGGGGTAATTCTTAGTCTTAAACCTTGTATATCATGTCAGAATGATCTTTTATTGCTAAGAAAAATATTTCCTTGTGAACTCAAGATTCTGAAGGTTCATGTTATTAGTAAATATATATATATACAAAAAATTATTTATCTTTACATATTCCTGCATTATACAAATTCCACAGTGAAAATATTGTGTATTAATATATCTAACTAATTCATAGCAACCGATGAGATAGTGCGCTAAGTTCTTATTTTAATTACCTTGTTAAATATAGGATATTGTTTTTAGAGTTGGTATCTATAAGGCAGTTCCATAGCAACTGTTGTATTATTTTTTTAGCTGAAAACAACGATGCTTTAATAATCATGGTAAGCATACTATTCCAGAGGCCAAATATCCAAACCTTATAATCACACTTCTAGTTGATTCTTATGTCACAATCTTGCAATCAACTCGCTATCATTTAAGATCAACACAAAGGATAATCATAATCTTATCTCAAATAAGCTTGCAGTTCAAACTTTGGATTAGTAAAATCATTTAAGGGTGTCCAAACTATACATCATTAATAAGAAATAATATATAGATTCTAAGATTGACCATAGAAGAGACTCAAAAAGGATTTAAAAATCACATAGGCGAGACTAAAGTGTGAACCAGTGCATAACAAATAATTGTGCCGGTTATGGTGACCTTACACATGACCCTGCGAGGGTGTGGTGGCCCTCAATTGGGCGGGAGATAGGAAGCTAAGTTAGGGCAGCGGCCGCCAAGTGCGCGGGTCTACGATCTTATTCCTTTCACGGTTTTTTACGCGAGCTCTCAGTGTTTTTACGCCTCGTTGGGATCCTGACTTTTGTCCAGTTCCGCTGACATTCTGTTTTAGGATACCCATGTGGGGATCCTCGGTTTTAGTTTTTCGTACGAGCTCGTTTGCCCGTTACCGGACGAGCCGTTTCTAGAGTGACTTTTCCGGAGAGTCTCTCTCACCAGTCTCTGGGGCGTAGTTTTGGAGTAGACCTTTCCCTCTATTGGACTGCACTTCCAATTAGAGGGCGAGACGGAAGAGCCCTTTTGTAGGCTGCCTCACCGCTTCACTTTTGTTTACTTTCGCCAGCAGACTTGGTGATACTACATCAAAATCATCCATGTCTACATCTAGGTCATCTAGGGTTACAAATGAGACAGTTGCAATTGAGTTTGGAAGAGTTACAATCAAACATGATTGGTTGGCATTGACTATAATAAAATTTGATTCGAAACCCCTATAAGCTAGTGGACGAGTTGGGAACTTAGTTATGATGCATTATACAATATCGCATGCCTACGGAGGCATCCCAACCTTAAGGCACTCCCCACGTCTTAAAGTCATAGTGTGAGATCGCACACTGACCAAGACCATAGACAATCCACTAGACGAGAATTAAATAAATCAATAAACCTTTACAATCTCACCATTCCCATCGTAAAAATCCACAAACATGATATCTGCATAATATGAGAATATATATACACACACACTTATGAGAAATCAATTACAATATAAAAATATTTTATATGGAAAATGTTAGAATAAGGGGTGATCAGGGGGAGGTACATACAAGCCACTTGGAAACCTTTTTACATTACAAGTACAAATAAATTTTAGATGTTTCTACCTTTCTACTTGTTTCTTTTGCATCCATATCAAATGTCTGGTTATTTTTATAAGTTTTTGGGAGGTACCAGCACCCGCTGACGCCTCTTCTTCCTAACATGTTTTGACAGGCAAGGAGCATATTGCTCAGTAGCTGTTGATGACTTCTGGTGACCCTGTATACTCAAGACGATATGATGTTTTTTGTTTTAGTTTTTGGTTCAGCTTATGATGTAATATGCTTACTTCCTCTTCAGTCATGTATTTTGTGATCTACATGTACATTGTAATATATTCTTTTGTTACATGTAATGTTATATGTAAGTGAATGAAATATTGGCCGCACTTCTTTTTATCTATGTGGTTTATTCATTGAATGTGAATATCATACCAAGCGCGAAAAATTTTCCCTAATTTTCAATACTTTGTGCGATGACATGCGAATGTATTAGTGCGAACGTGTATAAACGGGTACTCCGATCCTAGGGGGTTCGCAGTTTGGTATCAGAGACGTGGTACCTCGCTACACGCATTCGTCATATTACAATTCCGATCGCATAAGTTCTCGGATAGTGACAGTCTTCCGACTTGTCGTGAGTCCAAGAAGGGAAATATGACATTCGAATTCAATCACCACAGATGTCACGAATTTCAATGATTTTCATATTATATCACAAGAAGAGAAAAAGCATATAAAATAAGCATCTCCAAGTGGCACCTTTTATGCCTAAATATGGTTCTCATGTAGAGCATTGACATCTCGACCATGCCAGGAGATGATTGACCAACTAGCATGCATACTGACCGCTCTTACCGATCGTGAGCAGCAGCATGTTGCTATGAGAGGCCAGCAGGACCAGATTCTGGCACAACAGACTGAGATCGCAGAGCGACAGATTGATATAGAGATCAGATTTGAGGAGCTGTCAGATTCCACCTACCGTCAATCTCACGACAACACACGTCAGGGCCAGCGACAATCAGTAGAGGTACAACAGCCTCACTTCGATGATCCACTTGAGGAGATACTAGAGCATGGAGTTGAGGATGCAGACTTTGACAGAGAGGAAGACCCTATTGACTTTGTAAATGAGGGTGCACACGGGTATTCTGCTCTCCACAGGCATCAGTCAGTCTTCACATCTTACCAGCGGGCAAATGTACCCATGTTCGATGGCACCGGTACATCAGATGTTGCTGAACAGTGGCCGAAGAGGGTGATGAAGGTGTTGAGGATGATTCACGCGCCACGAGACACATGGCTATCTTTCATGGAGTACTCGTTGACATACTTCGCTGAGAGATGGTGGGATGTTGTAGTTCTGAGTTAGGTCCTGAGCCTACATGGGACGATTTAGAGACACGATTCAGAGCCCACTTCTTTTCTGCGAAGCGGAAGAAGTCCCAATGCCGACTTTTTGCAGAGCTTTATCAGGGACGAATGACAACCAGAGAATACTTCGTCGGATACAACAAGTTGTCACAACATACACCAGCAACTGTTGCATTTCCAAAGTAGAATCTGGAAAAGTTCATTAAAGGCATGTAAGAGGAGGTGCAGGAGAAGTTGGTTGGATTACACATCACTTCCATCTCCGAGGATACTGATGCAGCGGAGAAGTTCGAGGACATCAGAGAGAGATGTTTCGGGAGCTCGTCTGGAATAACGCATAGACCGCGACGATCTTTTGGGTTGATTCGTCGACCGTTTCAGCAGCAGAGGTAAACCAGGCGATTCCGACCTACATGTTCGTCATTCTCTGGCAGTGCTCGCTCATCTCCATTGAACACTTTAGGAGGACCATTTGCCGGACGTGACACATATTCCGTTCGATCATCTGAGTCGCAGCGAGCAGATAGACCACCATCAGGACCGGCTCAGAGCATAAACACGACCACTCCACCTACCCAGCCTGTCTGATGCTACTTGTACCATGAGTGGGGACATTACTGGCATCAGTATCCCAGAGATCTGGTGAGCCTCAGCCAAAGCCTTCACAGTCAGCCTCAGGCACAACGTTCAGGGAGTTTCCGTAGTAGGAACTCCAACTTCAGGCAACAACAGTAGAGACAAATGCAAAGTGTGGCAAGATCCAGTACTGCACCAGCCAGGCGGAGTCAGTTACATTACTGAGGAGCAAGAATGTTTAGCAGCTAATGTGGTGAAAGGTATGGTTTCAGTCTTGAGCCGAACCTTTCCTTGTTCTATTTGATTCTGGTGCAACGCATTCTTTTCTTGCTTCGAGGCTACTAGCTTCTTTAGGTTGAGTCGCGGAGACTATCTTCTCCATATCACATCCGTGAACCAGGTGGCCAATAGTTTATCATTTCACTGATAAAACCGGCACTTGTCAGTACTGATTGGTGGTCATGAGATGATTGCAGATTGTTTACTCCCACAACTTGATGAGTTTGATTTGATTTGAGGCATAGATTGGTTATCAGCTCATCATGCTCTTGTTGACTGCCTTAGGAAGACAATTGTCTTCAGGATTCCATATTTACCCGAGTTTACTTTTGAGGGTACTTTACTTGACTCCAACATGGAGTACATTTCAGTATTGCGAGCTCAGCGACTGGTTGATCAGGGTTGTGATTCTTATCTAACATTTGTTCGAGAGGTATCTGATCATAAGCCTATGACACAGGACATCCGAGTAGTATCAGACTACCCAGATGTGTTTCCTGATGAGCTACCAGGATTACCTCTTGAGAGAGAGAGAGATCGAGTTCGAGATCACATTACTATCAGATACACAGCCGATCTTGATGGCTCCTCACCGCATGGCTCCAGCTGAGTTGAGAGAGCTGAAGGTACAGTTACAGGAGTTACTTGATTTGGGATTCGTGAGGCTGAGCACTTCACCTTGGGATGCTCCGGTGTTATTCGTCAAGAAGATTGATGGATTCATGGGATTATGCATTGATTATCGGCAACTGAACAAGAAAACGATGAAGAACCGTTATCCTTTGTCGCGCATCGATGATTTGTTCGACCAGCTGCAAGGATCTTCGGTGTTCTCGAAGATCGATCTTCGCTCATGTTACTATCAGCTAAGAACTCGAGAGTCTGATATTCCAAAAACTGCTTTTAAGACTCATTATGGACACTACGAGTTTGTGGTGATGTTGTTTGGGCTCACCAACGGACCTGCGGCTTTCATGGATATGATGAACATGATTTTTCGTCCAAATTTGGACAAATTTGTGGTGGTGTTCATTGATGTGTTGCTCATATACTCACAGAATGAATGTGATAATGCGAATGATCTACGGATTGTCCTAGACACATTGCGAGAGCACAAGCTATATGCCAAGTTGAGCAAGTGTGATTTCTGCTTATCCCAGGTCTCATTTCTAGAGCATGTCATTTCTGGAGCAGGCATCGCAGTTGATCCTGCGAAGATTGATGCAGTTATGTCTTGGGAGCATCCCAAGACAATTACTCCGATTCCGAGCTTCCTTAGACTAGCAGGTTACTACAGACGCTTTGTCAGCGGATTTTCATGTATTGTTCGTCCATTGACACGATTGATGCAGAAGGGAGTTTCATTCATTTGGGATGATTCATGTGAGCAGGCTTTCAGGACACTGAATGAGAGATTGACTGCAACACTCATTCTTGCTCTCCCTTCAGGTACTAAGTATTATGCAGTATAAACTAATGCATCTGGAGAAGGTGTAGGAGCAGTATTGATGCAAAGAGGTCATGTGATTGCTTACGCATCATGACAGTTGAGGCCGCATGAGCAGAACTACCCTACGCATGACTTTGAGTTGGCGGCAGTTGTCCTTGCCTTTGAAGATCTGGCACCACTATCTTTATGGGGTGAATTTTGAGATTTTCACGAATCACAAGAGCCTGAAGTATATCTTTGATCAGAAGGAGCTGAACATGAGACAACGTAGATGGCTCGAGTTACTGAAGGAATATGATTGCACGATCTCTTATCATCCCGGTAAAGAAAACGCGGTGCCTGATGAACTTAGCAGGAGAGAGCATGCAAAGGATACGGCAAAATGGCTATACACGTGGGATATGCTCGTAGCTTTGACTGATTAGCATCCTCAGGAGAGAGTATCCATATCTATAGTCATGCATCTCGATTCAACAGTTTGTGGGATCATATCGTCGAAGGCCAGAAGATAGATCCATCGATTCGAGATAGATACATGTGTGCCATGAAGGATGAGGTTGATTTTGTTGTGATGGAGTCTATTTTATGGAAGGCAGGACAGGTCGTTGTGCCCAACGACGAGCAATTGCGCATAGATATTCTCGATGAAACACACAGTTCACGTTTATCTATTCATCCAGTTAGCACGAAGATGTATCGTGATTTGCGTCGACATTTCTGATGGGATGGAATGAAGCGTGATGTGGCGCAACATGTCAGCAGATGCAGATATGTCAGATGGTCAGGCCGAGCATAGGAGACCACTATGATTACTGCAGTCTCTCTCCATTCTCGAGTGGAAGTGGGAGAGCATTTCTATGGATTTTGTCACAGGTTTGCTGAAGACACCATGTGGTCATGATTCCATTTGGGTCATTGTTGATATGTTGACCAAGTCAGCCCATTTCATACCTCTCAACACGACTTACACTCCATCCAAATTGGCCAAGCTATATGCGCAAAACATCATCAGACTACATGGTATAACATGAGAGTTGGTGTCTGACAGAGACTCGAGATCTGCGTCTCATTATTGGCATCAGTTCATGACAGCACTACAGACAGAGCTGAAGATGAGTTCTGCTTATCATCCGCAGATAGACGGGCAGAGTGAGCGCACCATTCAAACGCTTGAGGATCTTCCTCCACATCTTTCAGCGATCCACGATGTTTTTCATGCATCCAACCTGAGAAAGTATGTGCACGATCCTCGACATGTCATCAGCTACGAGAATTTAGATGTAGAGCCTGATTTGACATATGAGGAAAGACCAGTACAAATACTTGATAGTGTTGTGAAGAAGCTTCGCAGCAAAGAGATTCCATTGATTAAGGTGTTGTGGCACGGACACGGCGTCGAAGAGGCGACGTGGGAGATCGAGACCAACATGCGAACACGATACCCGCAGCTTTTCTCATGTAATCATTAAAACAAGCGTATTTAGTTATTTTTATATTAAATGATATGGCTTGTTTTCTCTTTGAGGTTTTTATAGGTTCAAAACTCTTTGAGGTTTTATGGCCTTATGAAATCCAAACAAGACACCTAAAGACCTTGACTTGAGTCTCGAGGACGAGACTCACTTTAAGGTTTTTATATTTGTAATATCCGGGTTCCAATCAAACCCAAATCCGATCCGATTTGGGTCCGATTAACCCAATAAAGTTATCGGATAATATTAAATAACTTGAACCGGTCAAGTAATTGTAAATTAAAAGTCATTTGTGCGAAGTCAACTAAAAATTGCTCGCATCGTAATGCGTGCCTGAAAAAGCCGCGACACAAATTTAAAAACCGCAAAACGAACCGAGACCGCCATAAAATCCGATTCGACGAAAGAAGACCAACGGAATCAACCGCTCGTCAATTGGATGTCTTTTGATATTTTAAATTCACAAAATCTAAATCTAAACCAAAACTCTATCTCGAAAATTGCAGACACCCAAACCTGATCAAAAGTATATCAATAATATACTCATATTGATCATCGTTCCGAGACGATCAAATCGAGATATTTCACGTCGAAATCCGACACTCGCTAACTGAAAATGGTCGACTTTTAAGTTTTCACAAAGTATATATATATATAAAATACATATAAACAATCATAAAAAAAGTTCTGTGAAGTCTGTACAGAATCGACGTTGGCTAAAAAAATAATTTTATCTCTCCACTTGGACTAAAAAGTTATTCCAAGTGTCAAGAAAATAGAGCCCTTTCTTTTGTATATAAGCACTTCCATCCTAATTGTTTCCTTTCCTTCAAATAATTCTCCAACGGCAAGGGTTTGTTTTTCTCCTTTCGTTTCCTTTCTTCCAATTGCTTCCCTTTTCTTCTCTGAGTCTTTCCAACGAAGGGAAAAAACTCAAGTGTTCTCCTCAACTTGCACATGCATGTAATCGATTCCAGGTGCCACTGTCCAAGCAAGTTTCCCTTTCTCTTGAAGCCTCCAAAAGCAACTCTTCATGCTGCAGACCACTCTTGTTCTCCAATTTTGAAGCAATCTAAATAGGGTACAATTCCCTCCCCCTCCTTATTGCTGCCATGCATGCACAATAAATTGATCACGTGTACAATCCCTAGTCTATTTCTTGCTGCCATGCATGCACATTAAATTGATCACGTGTACAATCCCTGGCCTATTTCTTGCTGCCAATGCATGGATATTTTACACATTTTGTCACCATGCGATTTCTGGAATCCTTGCTACTCGGATTCACACGCAGAGTACATATTTGGCAATACAAGGGAAAGGGGATTAGATTTGTGTTATATGATTCTTCTTTGTTCTGGAAAATCTTGGCATCATAAGTTAAATTATTTTTCTTTGTTCTGGAAAATCTCGGCACATTTTGTCACCATGCGATTTCTGGAATCCTTGCTACTTGGATTCACACGCAGAGTACATATTTGGCAATACAAGGGAAAGGGGATTAGATTTGTGTTATATGATTCTTCTTTGTTCTGGAAAATCTTGGCATCATAAGTTAAATTATTTTTCTTTGTTCTGGAAAATCTCGACATCTAAATTGAGAATGATCTCGCTTCGATTCTGTTTAAGGGTATCAACAAGTCCAAGTGCAATGCCATTTTTGATATCTTTTCATTTCCAACTTGTCTTATAATATAACATGAAGTGTTAATCATGCAAGTAATTAATTTGATTACAATTATCTTCATAATGTGATTTTCGACCATGAGTTTGCAATATGATAATCTCTGGAAAAGTTCATAATTTCTCTCCATAAAACTATATTACAGTTAGCTTTGACTAATCTGACTTTAAAAAGTTACATGTTTAAGCCCCAGAAGTTATACATATATTTTTATGTGTCTTCAATTCGAACTGTATTAAACATGCTTTAAGTAAATTATCATGCTTTAGGCATGTTGTAACACTTCCAATTATAAGTATGAATTGACTGTATATAAGAATATGAATCTGCATTATAACTTCCGATCAAGTAAATTTTTGGATAAATTAGTACCATAAGAAAAGATGCTCGGTTATAGAGAGAGATGTGTCGAGGTTCTCTCTAATATTACCAGTTGGGGTTATTCTTAGTCTTAAACCTTGTATATCATGTCAGAATGATCTTTTATTACTAAGAAAAATATTTCCTTGTGAAGTCAAGATTCTGAAGGTTCATGTTCTCAGTAAATATATATATATATATATATACACACACACACATATATATACAGAAACTTATTTATCTCTACACATTCATGAATTATACAAATTCCTTAGTGAAAGTATTAAGTATTAATATATCTAACTAATTCATAGCAACTGATGAGATAGTGCGTTAAGTTCACATTTTAATTGCCTTGTTAAATATAGGATATTGTTCTTAGAGTTGGCACCTATAAGGCAGTTCTATAGCAACTGGTGTATTATTTTTTTAGCAGAAAACAATGATGCTTTAATAATTGTTGAAAGAAATGAGCAACATATTATTCAAGGGAACCCTAGCCTCTCTTATATAGAGAGAGGCCTCATGGGTAAATTACATAGTAGTCCAGAGAACAATAAGAAACTATGAAAAGGTACATAAAACATAATAATAATACTCTCTACACTCCCCCTCAAGGTGGATCATAGACGTCGATCATGCTCAGCTTGGAAGAACATTTCTGGAAGGGTCCTCTGAGCAACGACTTGGTGAGTATGTCAGCGGTCTGATCCCCTGATCTCACAGGAGATGTAGATATCAAGCATCTCTGAATCAAGTCTCTAGTGTAGGGGCAGTCAACTTCTATATGCTTTGTTCTCTCATGGAATGATGGATTGTTAGCAATAAACAATGCTGCCTTATTATCACACTGAAGCTGCATAAGTAAGGGTACGGCTACATGTAGATCCTCTAGTACAGATCGGACCCACATCATCTCCGTGATTGCTTGCGCCATGGCCCTGTATGTGGATTCTGCACTGGACCTTGCCACAACGGTTTGCTTCTTGCTTTTCCAAGAGACCAAAGAGCTCCCAACAAAAACGGCATAACCTGAGGTTGACTTTCTATCCTTAGGGCATCCTGCATAATCGGCATCTGCACATGCTGAAATAGATTGATCTGTTCCCTTTTGGAATAGCGACCCTGAACCTGGAGAGGACTTTAGATACCTCATTATCATGTATATGGCATCCATATGAACTTGTCTTGGTTGCTCCGTAAATTGACTCACCTGACTTACTGCAAAGGCAATATTAGGTCGAGTTATGGTAATATAAAGGAGCTTACCCACCATTTCTCTATATCTCCCCTTGTCTACTTCAGCAGTGTCATCATCATACAGCTTCATGCTTGGATCCATGGGAATACTCGATGTTTTGCATTCAGCCATGCATGTTTCAATTAAGAAATCTGTAATGTACTTCCTTTGGGTCATCACTAGACCCTGTGCATTCCTGGCAAATTCCAACCGCAGAAAGTATCTTATGGTTCCAAGATCCTTCGTGACGAACTGATGGCCTAGGAATGCTTTTGCCCTCTCTATTCCCTGAACATCATCTCCTGTAACAAGAATATCATCAACATAGACCATGATGACAACCGTACCCGTAGAAGATTTCTGAATACACAATGAGTGGTCTGCATTCGATCTCTGAACCCCTGTCGTTCAATCAGATGAGAAAGTTTCCGAAACCATGCCCTTGGGCTCTGTTTAAGGCCATAAATTGCCTTGTGAAGTCTACAGACCATATGCTTCTCCCCCTCAGCAGTAAACTCTGGTGGATGCTGCATGTAGACTACCTCCTGCAGATCGTCATACAAGAATGCATTCTTGACATCAAGCTGGGATATAGTCCAGTCACGTACCACCAGAGTTGTAAAAGTCGCCCGACTGGCCCGATTAGTAGGTCCGACTAGTCTAGTCAGTGGGGTGGCCTACCGAGTACCGACTAATTCCGACTAGGTACACTAATCGACCAATTTTCGCTCGGAGATATTGTATTTTTTTTAATGTTCTACTTTTTTTATAAGCAAACTTAGTATAATATGCCTAATGTTTTATTTAAATTCAATATTTTCTTTTATTTTATTGTGGTAGTATATAAATGTACAAAATCTATGTAAATATATGTATAAAAATGAGTTATATATTTCAAATAATTATAAAATTCAAAGTCGATTAAAGTCCGACTAAATCCGATTAGTCGCCCGACTGCCGATTAGTCCTTAGTCAGTGACCCAACCGACCGAGTACCGACTACCGACTTTTGCAACCTTGCGTACCACTGCAACTGAAAGGAGTATCCGAAGGGTAGAATGAGGAACCACCGGAGAAAATGTATCCATATAATCCACACCATAGGTTTGTGTGAAACCTCGAGCCACCAAGCGAGTCTTATATCGATCAAGATTGCCATCTGCATGGTATTTAACTGTGAATACCCATTTACAGCTAACGATAGATGCATCAAAAGGAGGAGTAACCAAGCTCCATGTGCCACGAGACTGTAATGCCCGCATCTCTTCTTCCATAGCCATTCGTCAGACATCAATCTGCATAGCGTCCTGATAGGTCCGTGGTATCTCTACGGACGACAAAGCTGTAGCAAATCTCTGAAAATCGCCTGTGAGGCGATGAAAAGATACCTGAGAAGCAAAGGGATAAGATGCACATGTCCTCTTTTGCTTCCGGGTAGCAATAGGAATATCCAGGTCATCGTCCAGTGTACTGGATGGTGTAGTCTCCTCTTGCAATGAAGAATCCTGCACATGTACCATATCTGACCCGTCAGTAGTAATGTCATCACAACATACCTGAGGCGTGATGGATGTTGGACGTGTAGCCTGAGCAGGACCTGACCGACGCGTATAAAATTTTGGTAAAGGTGGAATAGGAAGTTGTGGAGGTGGTGGTGGCTGAGGTGATGGTGGTGACGTGGGCGTAGTAACTGGTGCAGGAGTAGACTCAGGTGAACCCCACCTAGGAGGTGGAGGGACATAGACATCATCATTGGTAGTGGATGATACCAGCCTGTCACCTGTAGGAGAGAAGTACATAACAGACTCATAGAACGTGACGTCAGCACTGACAATGTATTTCTTGTTTATGGGGTCATAACAGCGATAGCCCTTCTGAGTCCGAGAATAACCGACAAAGACACACTTGACCGCTCTAGGAGAGAGTTTGTCAAGTCCTGGAGTGAGAAGATGAACAAATGCAACAGTACCGAAGACAAGAGGAGTAAGTGAGAATAATTCCTTATCAGGAAAAAGGATAGACATGGGAATTTTCTCACCCAGGGAGATGACGACATACGATTGACCAGGTAATAAGCTATAAAAACAACATACCCCCAGAAAGAGATAGGAGCACAACTCTGAATAAGAAGGGTTCAAGTAATGTCAAGAAGGTGACGATGTTTTCTTTCTGCCACTCCATTCTGCTGAGATGTGTAGGGACAAGTAGTTTGGTGAATAATGCCCTTTGACGAGATAAACTGAGAGAGAGATCGTGTGCAGAATTCAAGAGCATTATCTGTACGAACATATTTGACAGTAGAGGAAAAAACATTCTGCACTTCATTAATCAAATTTTTAATCACATCTCCTGCTTCAGATTTATTCTTTAAAAGAAAGACCCAAGATACACGAGAGAAATCATCCACGACAACTAGATAAAACCTGTGTCCCTGATGATCGGGAACACGACTAGGACCCCAAATATCAATATGAAACAACTCGAACGGGAAGCAACTGCTTCGACTCTGACGACCAGGGAAGCTGGACCGATGATGCTTTCCCAACTGACACGCTTCACAGCGAAAGGAAGAACTGGGAGAGATCTGAGGCAGAAGGTGTCGCATTTTCTGGAGCGGGATATGACCAAAGCGAAGATGTCAGACGTACGGAGATACTGGTCCGGCGGAATAAGAAGAGGCGGCAACATAAGAATTCCGGACCAGCCGATACAGACCATTCTGCTCAGAGCCACAGCCAATCACCCTGCCCATTAGTATGTCCTGAAAAATGAGAGAAGAGGGGTCAAATATGCCACGACAGTGCAAATCCTTCGTAATCTGACTAATATACAACAGATTCATGGAGAACTCGGGAGCATGCATAACATTATGTAGATGCATGGAAGAAGATAGAACGACCTCCCCCTGTCCAATAAGGGGGGAATGGGTACCATCTGCGATCTGTACTGAACGGCCATGGGGAATGTCCATGTAAGACTCAAGTCTCTCTCGATCTCGGCAGATGTGATGTGTGGCACCAGAATCTATAATCCACTCAGATATATCATGACATGACGTAAATGCAGTAGCACTACCTGAGGTACTAGTGATAGCAGAGGAACTGGCAGAGGCAGAGGCAACAACATCAGAAGGTCCATCAGAAGAATCTGCAGAGGATGGTGGCATAATATCACATAGACATGCCACAAGCTCCTCAAAACGGTTGTCTACAGTGGATGCTGACTGGGGCAGAACATGCTCAGCTACACGCGCCGATGCTGGGAAGCCATGCTTAGAGTAGCATGTATCCTCCGAGTGGCCTGTGCGGTGACAGTACTGTTATAAAATAGAAAGCGGAAGCAAAACATGGAAAAAGAATAAACATCACAAAAGAACAGCGGGATTAACGTGGAACCCTACTCTGTGAGGAGCAGGATGAAACCACGGGAGAAGCCCCTGAATTGGGCGTATTTGTCTATTGACTTTCTCAATGAGTACAGGGGGTGTGGGGCTCCTTATATAGCCCCACAGACAGACCCAATAATGATCGCTCCCCCATGTGGTACTAAACACATGGGTGGGCTCTTTTCTTTTCCAACACTCCCCCTCAAGTTGGTAGCTGGGACAGCTGCAACTTGCAATAATAAAGAAAAATATACATCATTACATCTTCACTTGAAATCATCACAATAAACGTATGTATCCGCAACTGGTAGACAAACCCGCTTGCTGACGGGTATATCAGGTCACCGGAACATATCTCTGTCGTGCCTGGAAGGTCACCGGACTGTCTTTGTCGTGCCTGCATGGTCACCGGATCTCTGTCTCAGTCGTGCATGTGGGTCACCGGACTTTGTCTCCGTCGTGCCTTGAAGAAAACAAATCCAGTGCGGAGTCGATGTCGAGGATAGACACACCACGACGAAGATCGATGCACAGTGAAGATGCCTTGATATTCTGTGAAATCCGGAGTGTTTGGTCTGTCAATCAACGATGTAGGATGCATATGGCTTTTGCTCCCCCTTTCTCCCAAACTTGTGAGAATAATGAAAATAATAGACAAGTTGGGAGAAGCAAACATGAATCACATTTTTTTATGCGTACGACTTTTTTTCTTGTACGCGACTTTTTTTTCTGATTTTTTTGTTAGCATATGCGTACGGCTTTTTCTTGTACGCGCCTTTTTTTCTCTTTTTTTCTTTCTTTTTTTTTTGTAACTAACAAGCTCTCTTCTTTTTTTTCGTTGGGCCTCCATAACAAAGTCCCTTTTCTTTTGGGAAATGGGATCCAACTTTGGGCACTCAAGGAAATTGCCCTCAAGATTTTTTTAAGGTGGGCCCCTCTTTTTTTTACTCACGTTGATTCCCCCCTTCCTGCTTCCTCCATTCTTCCTTTTTTTCAAATCATCCGCCCACTTGGGCCGTTACAACATTAAGCCCACTTGGGCTCAAATATCCTCACGGCATTTTTCCTTTTTTTTAATAAAAACAGGCTCTCCCGTTAGGGTTCCGGAAGGAAAACTTTCGTGAAATACCGCCGACCCCAACAGGGATGCCGCCGCAACATGAAGTACCCCATCGGGGAACGGCTACGGCTCACGCGCGAGCCCGAGGGGTTGCAGTTGCCGCATAGCAGGAGATGTCGGGTCATGGGGATCCTGTGCGTGCTGCGAGGTCGAGGCTAGGAGGACTCCTGATGCCGCGGGCGGTGGCCTCGCCTGGGATGCGCGAGATCGGACTGAGGAAGGCTAGGGCGTGCGCTGCCTTGGAGAAGGCCGCCGGAGGCTGCGGGATCTTGGAGTAGCGCCACTGGGGCCTTGCGAGGAGGAACGCCGCCTTGCTGCGAGTTGGAGGAGAGAGGCGATGGTGGCGCGCGCGGGGAACCTGGGATGCGCGCCTCCACCTGCGGCCGTATGGAGTAGCACGACCTGGAATCGCCTGGTTGCTCTATGAGAAAGGAGCGGCACAAGGGATGCACGCGAGGAATCTGGAATCGCACTGGGTCCGCGAGGAGCTCTATGACGCCATAGAATAAATCTAGGTTTTTTTCCAAAAAAAAAACCTAGAACAGAAACTGGAACGAGCATGATCTTCTAAAGAAAAAAAAAAACCTTCACGAACAAACAATGAACAGGACAGACTCCTCTTGACGATCTTCAAGAATATAACTTTAAGAACAACGAATCGAATCTCGAGAAAAAAAATTGAACGAATATAATCTCCTCGAGAATCGAACCCGCTCTGATACCATGTTATAAAATAGAAAGCGGAAGCAAAACATGGAAAAAGAATAAACATCACAAAAGAACAGCGGGATTAACGTGGAACCCTACTCTGTGAGGAGCGGGATGAAACCACGGGAGAAGCCCCTGAATTGGGCGTATTTGTCTATTGACTTTCTCAATGAGTACAGGGGGTGTGGGGCTCCTTATATAGCCCCACAGACAGACCCAATAATGATCGCTCCCCCATGTGGTACTAAACACATGGGTGGGCTCTTTTCTTTTCCAACAAGTACGAACAAGGGTGACGAAAGCGACCACCCCTACCACCTCCACGCCCGCATCCACGATCAGAAGACTGACCACCTCTCCCACGTGATACTGTCATCGCCGATGGGGGTGGAGTAGATGAGCTGGAAGACACTGATATGCGATTAAGCCTCCGGTAAACATCCTCCATTGCAGGAATAACTGCATCGGCCAAAATCTAAGAGCGGGCAGCCTCATACTCAGGGTCTAGGGCTGCAAGTAGAACGCCAACCATTGTGGCATTCCGAAACGTCTTCTGCTGCTCAGGGGTTGTTGTAAGTGGAATGGTACTATATAACTTCTCAAACATCCCTCTCAGGGACGTGTACAAAGTGAAGTGGTCTGTCGTTCTGTTTCATAGTGAATATATCATGCTGAAGTTGTAACATCTTGGTCTCATTCCGCACTTGTGAATACGTTGCAGCCAGAATATCCCACATTGCCTTAGCAGTGGGCTGATGGATGACATCATTGGCAATCTCCATCGACAGTGTGCCCGACAGCCAAACCTTGGCATACGAATCATCAGCCTCTTACGAGGCATATATCCCTGTCTTCTCTACGGGCTCATCCTCGGTAAGAATGTTCTTCTTACCGTTCGACTTCATGAGACTCATGAACTGCATCGCCCAGAGCTCATAGTTCGACCCATCCATTTTGACTATTGGCGCGGCACCTTTAAACGCGCCTATGGAGGGCATATCAACATTGGATTCTGACATATCACCGCTTGAGAAGAACTAGGGTTGGTAGACAAAATGACAGATGTCTACAAAAACTGCATAGGATTCAAGTGCGTATGTAGACGTCACGCACTCAAATCCATAGATCCGGAGAAAGAGTCCTAGGCGTGGACGGCTAGGGCACGGTCTGGAGGTGAGGGCGGTGGCCACTTACGGGCTGGCGGCGGCAACAGGGGGTTGGCGGCGGGAACTGAGGTGTCGTTAGGGCTGGGGGCCGGCGGCTGGGGCCGCTAGCGTTGGGGAGCGACGAGAGGGGTTGTGGGCGACGGAGAGGCGCCCGAGGAGAGAGGCCTGAGAGGAGAGGACTGCGGCGGCCGAGGAGAGAGGCCCGAGAGGGGGGTGGAGGGGTGGCGGCGGGTAGAGAGCCCTAGGGTTGAGGCTCTGATACCATGTTGGAAGAAATGAGCAACATGTTATTCAAGGGAACCCTAGCCTCTCTTATATAGAGAGAGGCCTCATGGGTAAATTACATAGTAGTTCAGAGAACAATAAGAAACTATGAAAAGGTACATAAAACATAATAATAATACTCTCTACAATAATCATGGTATGCATAGTATTCTAGAGGCCAAATATCCAAATCTTATAATCACACTTCCAGTTGATACTTAAGTCACAATCTTGCAATCAACTTGCTATCATTTAAGATCAACACAAAGGATAATCATAATCTTATCTCAAATAAGCTTGCAGTTCAAACTTTGGATTAGTTAAATCATTTAAGGGTCTTCAAACTATACATCATTAATAAGGAATAATAGATTGATTCTAAGATTGACCTTCGAAGAGACTGAAAAGGGATTTAATAATCACATATGCGAGACCAAAGGGTGAATCAATGAATAACAAATAATTGTGCCGGTTATGGTGACCTAACACATGACCGTGCGAGGGTGCGGTGACCCTCAACTAGGCGGGAGATAGGAAGCTTAGTTAGGGCAGCGGCCGCCAAGTGCGCGAGTGTAGGATCCCAGTCCTTTCATAGTTTTTACGCGAGCGCGCAGTGTTTTTACGCCTCGTTGGGAACCCGACTTTTGACCAATTCCGCTTACCCTCTGTTTTAGGATACCCATGCGGGGAATCCTCGGTTTTAGTTTTTCATACGATCTCGTTGGCCCGTTACCGGTCAGGTCGTTTCTAGAGTGACTTTTTGGAGAGTCTCTCACCCGTCTCTGGGGCATAATTTTGGAGTAGACATTTCATTTATTGGACCACACTTCCAATTAGAGGGTGAGACAGAAGAGCCCTTTTGTATGCTCCCTTACCGCTTCAGTTTTGTTTACTTTCACCAGGAGACTTGGCAATACTACATCAAAATCATCCATGTCTACGTCTAGGTCATCTAGGGTTAGAAATGAGACAGTTGCAATTGAGTTTTGGAAGAGTTACAATCAAAGTTGATTGGTTGGAATTGACTATAATAAAATTTGATTCGAAATCCCTATAAGTTAGTGGACGTGTTGGGAACTTAGTTAGGATGCATTATACAACACAGCATGCCTACGGAGGCACCCCAACCCTAAGGCACTCCCCACATCTTAAAGTCATAGTGTGAGGTCGCACACTGACCAAGACCAGAGACTATCCACTAGACTTAAGAATTAAATAAATCAAATAACCTTTCCAATCTCACCTTTCCATCGTCAAAATCCACAAACATGATATCTGAATAATATGAGAATATATATACACACATTTATGAGAAATCAATTATAATATAAAAATATTTTATATGGAAAATGTTGGAATAAAGGTTGATCAGGGGGAGGTACATACAAGCCACTTGAAAACCTTTTTACATTACAAGTAGAAATAAATTTTAGATGTTTCTGCCTTTCTACTTGTTTCTTCTGCATCCATATCAAATGCCTGCTTATTTTTATAAGTTCTTGAGAGGTATCAGCGCCCGTTGACGCCTCTTCTTCCTAACATGTTTTGGCAGGCAAGGAGCCTGTTGCTCAGTAGATGTTGATGACTTCTGGTGACCGTGTATACTGAAGACGGTATGATATCTTTTGTTTTAGTTTTTGTTTCAGCTTATTATGTAATATGCTTCCTTCCTCTTCAGTTATGTATTTTGGGATCTACATGTACGTTGTAATACATTCTTTTGTTACATGTAATTTTATATGGAAGTGAATGAAATATTGGTGACACTTCTTTTTATCTATGTGGTTTATTCATTGAATGTGAATGTCATACCAAACGCGAAAAAATTTCCATGTTTTCCAATACTTTGTGCGACGATATGAGAATGTATTAGTGCGAACGTGTGGTACCCGAATCCTAGGGGGTTCACAGGTGATGTGGGGGAGGACAGAACGGTTGGTGGCTGGTGGGTGGTGAAGGTTTGGAAGGAACGAGTTCTTGACCAGAATGTCCCCGAAAGGAGGCTAGGATGGAGTGGGGTCGAAGCCAAAGATCTTACGGTGGCGTCCGCCCAGGAGGGAAAATGGGGAGCAGACTCACATAAGGACGATACAAGGTGCTTCAAGAGCTGAGGATTTGGACATTTCTTTGGTGATTGACGTAATGTAGTTGTGTGTTATTCGTGCAGCGGTGTCAAAAATTATCGTCGCAGTTGCATGAAGAAATGAGAACTAATGGTGCAACATACATATCAACCACCCAGAAGCGGTGCTTTACTTGACCCACATTTGCATGGGTCACTGTTGGCACGAGTACTAGTCAGGATCTGCTCACAACCTGACAAGTGCATACATCAGGCTATGGAGGATATATGTCGCAAGATTGGCCCGACATTTCGTGGCAACATTGACCTGCTGGAGGGCTCCACGGTGTGCATGAGAGTCCTCTCTAGGGAAGAGGTGGGAGGTTGCTTCTGCACATCATAAACCGGAGGGTTCAATGGGATGGTGAAGGGGCGACACCCTATCCTACATGTGGAGCCTCATAGGCCCTATCCTACAAGACTTTGACGTTGAAAGGTATTCCATTATGTTGGAGAAAAATAAGAGAGTTGTTTATTCCTAAAACCCCGATTTTCTTATATAGAGGATAGGCCTATGGGTAAGTTACATAAGATAGACATAAAGAAATAAAATACCCGGAAAGGTACATGGTAATTTAGAATATCTCAACACTCCCCCACAAGATGGAGCATAGATGTCAATCACGCTCAGCTTGGACGAACACTTCTGAAATGACCTCCCTGAGTAATGCCTTGGTAAAGATATATTTTGTTTGCTCTTTAGAACAAACATGAGATGTAGAAATCAAACTCTTTTGGATCATATCTCTAATATAACGGTAGTTTACCTCAATATATTTGTCTCATAGAATGCGGGATTGTTGGCAACAAAAAGAGCAGTCTGATTGTCACATTGGAGGTATATGGGAATAGGCACATCTATAGTCAGGTCAGCAAGAACAGATCTAAACCACATCACCTATGTGCTAGCATGTGCCATGTTCCTGTATTTTGACTCAGCAATCGATCTGGCAACCAAAATCTGCTTCTTGCTCTTCCATGAAACCATGGAATTTCCTGTAAATACAACAAAGCTCGAGGTAGACTTTCTATCCTTTGGATACCCTACATAATGCGCATATGCACATGTTGCAATTGAGAGAAATGTGCCCCAGTTGAAAAGAAGTCACATACCAGGTGAAATCTTCACTTATCTCAGAATTATATGCATTGCATCCATATGTGCATGTCAGGGATGCTCCATAAATTGACTTACTTCGCTCACGGCAAAGGATATGTCGGGCCTGGCAATAGTCACATATAGTAGCTTGCCAACAAGCTCCCTGTACCTCCTCTTGTTGACTTCCTCGGTGTCATCACCATAAAGCTTCATGCTCGGGTCAATAAAAGTAGTAGGAAGTCTGCAATATACCATGCATGTTTCTAAAACAAAATCTATAACATACTTCCTATGGGTCATCACAAAACCTCGCTAGTTCCCGGTAAACTCCAACCCAAGGAAGTGATGTAAATGTCCAAGGTCCTTGGTCACAAACTGCTGACCTAGGAAGTCCTTGGCAACCTGAATGCACTGCTCATCATCCCCTACAACAATAATGTCATCAACGTAAACAAGAATGATAATAGTACCTCCTTGTGTCCTCTGCACAAACAAGGAGTGACCGGCAGTCAATCGCACAAACCCCTGTTGCTCTATCACGTTTGAGAGCTTCTGGAACCATGCTTTTGGACTTTGCTTAAGGCTATAGGTAGCCTTGTGTAGCCTGCAAACCTTCTGACACTCCCCCTCAGCAGCAAACCCAAGTGGTTGTTGCGTGTAGACCACCTCCTATAGATCACTATAAAGGAAGACATTCTTCTGATCAAGCTGATACAGGGGCCAAACTCGTGTCACAGCAACAGAAAGTAGAATACGCAGAGTAGAATGTCTGGCAACTAGAGAGAAAGTATCCTGATAGTCCACTCTACATGTCTGGGTAAACCTACATGTCACAAGTCTCGCCTTATAGCGATCCACACTGCCATATGCATGGTGTTTCACAGTGAACATCCATTTGCATTACACAAAAGCTACGTCAACTGGAGCAGAAACAAGACTCCATGTACCATGTGACTGTAGCACGGCCATCACCTCCTCCATAGCCAAGCGCCAGCAACTATCCTTCAGTGCCTCCTTATAATTCCGTGGAATTTCCATGGCAGATAGAGCCACTGCAAATCTTTGAAAATCCCCTATTATACGATGAAAAGAGACCTGAGAAGAAAAGGGATAGGAAGCACAAGACTGCTTCTGCTTCGAACTGCAATAGGAATATCCAGGTCAGAGGGAGCGTCTTCTATATGTGAGCTATTTTTCTGCAATGATTCCTGCTCAGATATATCTCCAGACCCATCGCTAGAAGCTATGTTATCAAACAAACCCGGAGCATACTGGATGATTGGCGATTACCAAGAGTAGAAGCAATCTGTCGAGTATAGATATTAGATGAAGATGGAACAAGTGGCGCATGTGACTGGGTAGTAGGAGGGAGTGAAGGAGGTGGTGGTACTAGTGGAGGTGGCGGAGGATGTGGTACTGGTACAGACACAAGAGGAGGTGGCATGTAGACCTCATCATCTGAGTCCGATGAAGCCAACCTATCACCTGTAGAAGAGAAGTACATCACAGACTCAAAAAATATGACATCAGCACTGATATACTATTTTCTGTGCAAAGGGTCATAACACCGGTATCCCTTATGAGACCGGTAGTACCCAACAAACACACATTTAACAGCTCCAGAAGAGAGCTTGTCAAGACCTGGAATCAACTGGTGAACAAAAGCAATAGATCCGAACACACGAGGAGTGAGTGAGAATAACTATTTCTCAGAGAAAGATATAGAGAAAGGAATTTTCTCACCAAAAACAGACAATGGCATGTGATTCACCAAATAGCATAGCATACCGTGAGAACCACACTACCCCAAAACGAATGTGGTGCACGACTCTGAATGAGAAGAGTCTGAGTAACATTCAAAAGATGACGATGTTTTCTTTCAGCAACATCATTTTGTTGAGAAGTGTAAGCACAAAATGTTTGATGAATAATCCCTCGAGAAGAAGAAAATGGCATAGAGCACGAGTACGGAATTTCAAAGCATTATCAGTTCCCACAAACTTCACAGACGTAGAGAAAAAATTATGCACTTCATTAATAAAGGTTATGATCACATCCCCTGCTTCAGATTTATTTTTCAAAAGAAACAAACATGACAACCATGAAAAAGCATTGACAGACACAAGATAAAATATGCATCCTTGGTGATCAGGAACATGAGTCGGACCCCAAATATCAACATGAAATAACTCAAAAAGGGAGCTACAACTCCGACTCTGACGATTGGGAAAAGCAGACCGATGATGTTTTCCCAACTGACAAGCCTCGCACGGAAAGGAAGAATCAGGTGAAATCTGCGGCAACATATGACACATCTTCTGAAGAGGGAGATGACCAAACCGAAGGTGCCAAGTAAACAGAGAGACTTATCTAGACGAATGAGAAGATATGCTTGCATAGGGAGTCCGAACCAGGAGATAAAGGCCACCCTACTCACGGCAACACCTAATCACTCTGCCCATAAGAATGTCCTGAAAAAAAAGAGATGATAGGTCAAAATTGCTCGACAGTGCAAATCCTTAGTAATAAGACTAATAGAAAGCAAATTCATAGAGAAATCAGAAGCATGTAGCACATTCTACAAACACATTGAAGGTGTCAAAGTGATCTCCCCATGTCCTGTTATTTGGGAATGAGTCCCATCAGCTATCACAATTGTTCTCCCTGGTAGAACATGTTTATATGAAGTAAGTTGTTGTCTGTCTCCACATAAATGATGTGTTGCACCGGAGTCCACAATCCACTCTCTAATCTCAGATCCATGATAGGATGTAAAAGCATAAGTATATGAGGTGCTAGTTATAGCAGAGGTACTAGCAGAAAATGAGGATGCCATATGTGAATGACCTCCCGAAGATGATGAGGTGGAATGAGGTATAATATCCCTCAATCTGATCACGAGGTGATCAAACCTCTAATCTAAAGTAGAAGCAGCAGAAGACTCAATCTGCTCTACTATAAGGGCTGATGCCGAGAAACCATGCTTGGCATGTCTCCTCGGTAAGACCTGAGCGATGACAAAATATGCAGGACTAACAAATACGACCACCTCTACCACAAGGTCCGCGTGCACGGAAGGTAGAAGAGCCTCCTCTTTCTCGAGAAGCTGTCATAGCCAAGGAAGTCTGGCTAGTGGTTGTGGATGAAATAGTAATCCTGTCGCGCTTGCGGAATGCTTCCTTTATGGAAGGAATAGTGGCATCTGCTAGAATCAGGGAGCGAACAGCATCATATTCTGAATCAAGGGCTGCTAGGAATACCCAACCATGGTAGCATTCCTATATGTCTTCTGCTACTCTGGAGTCGTTGTTAGGGGCATGAAACTGTGGAGCTTCTCAAACATCCCACGCAAGGATGTATACAATGAATACAGAGGATGTTTGTTCTGCTTGATAATGAATGTCCTGCTGGAGTTGGAGGATCTTCGTCTCATTCCTCGCTCTAGACTATGTTGTTGCGAGGATATCCCACATCGCCTTAGCAGTAGACTGATGTAACACATCATTGGCGATCTCAATCGTCAGTGTACCAGAGAGCCAAACTTTGGTATAAGTAGCGTCTACCACTCACGAGGCATTTACCGCATTCTTCTCCACGGGCACCTTGTCGGTAAGAATATTTTTCCTACCATTTGACTTCATCATGCTCATGAACTTCATAGCCCAGAGCTCATGATTTGCCCTGTCCATTTTGACAATAGGCGTTGGATGAATGCACTTGTGGTAGGTACATCGTCTTTGTTCTCAAACATAATGCCGGATGTAGAAGATTAGGGTTCTGTAGACCAAAGAGTCAATGTCTACACAAAACATATGGGGATTTGAATGCATATGTAGACTTATGCACCCAAATCCATCAACCAAACGAAGAGCCCGACGCCGACGTGTGCAGGCATGGCACATTGAGGGGCTGCGTGTGAAGGGACGGTGCACGGGGAGGTACAAGCAACACGCACGGGCAACGCGCAAGGAGGGGGGCCGCGCACGGAGGATGGGGGCGACATATGGAGGATGGGAATGATTCGCATTTACAACAGGATGAGGAGGTGTTAGATGTTCCAGTCTCAGCTATTGAGGACATTGAGGATCTTGACGTGCACATTGCCTTACGAAAGCAGACGCGAATATGTACTATATATCCTCGTGCTTCCCATGATTCTCTTGCACGTCTCTCAGAGGAGTTTCAGAGGTTTGTTGTGGGTTTGTCTGTTGTAGAGATACAACGGTCATATCTAGAGGCATTGCAGGTTGGTCAGTGATGCCTGGCTATGGAGGAAGAAATGAATGTGTTACAATCTCGTGACATGTGGAGTATTGTACATGCTCCACCTAGTGCATCTGTTATTGGAAGCAAGTGGGTGTTTACAGTGAAACATCATGCTGATGGTGTTGTAGACAGATACAATTCCAGACTTGTTTCTCGTGTATTCACCCAAACTTATGGGGTGGATTATCAGGATACGTTTTCTCCAGTCGCTCGCCACTCTACACTGAGGATTCTTATTTCTGTCTATGTGACTAGATTCTTTTTCAGTTAGATGTCAAGAATGCCTTCTTGTAAGGTGATTTGCACGAAGAATTCTACATGCAGCAGCCTCCAGGGTTTGTTGTTGAGAGGGAGTCTCATAGGGTGTGTAGACTTCACAAGGCTATTTATGGTCTTAAGCAGAGTCCAAGGGCTTGGTTTCAGAAGCTCTTCAGAGTTTATCAAACAACATGGGTTCATCAGATCTACTGCAGATCACTCTCTTCTTGTTAAGAGATTCAAGAAAGGTATTGTTGCTATTCTGGTCTGTGTAGATGACATCATTGTTACATGTGATGATAAGCAGAATATTCAGGCAGCTAAGGTTTTCCTTGGACAGCAGTTTGTGACCAAGGACCTTGGCAATCTTCGTTACTTTCTTGGTCTAGAATTCACAAGAAATCAACGTGACATGGTGATGATGCAAAGGAAGTACGTTACCGATCTCCTAACTGAGATGGACATGAAAGGATGTAGACCTGCTACAACTCCGATGTATCCCAACGCCAAGCTCTATGATGATAACTCTGAGGAAGTTGACAAGAGACGACATAGAGAGCTAGTAGGGAAGCTGTTACATATAACTATCACCAGGCATGACATATCATTTGCAATTAGTAGAGTCAACCAGTTTATGTAACAACCCAGGCAGGTCCATATGGAAGCAATTAACATAATTATGAGATATCTGAAGTTTTCCACAGGAGCAGGACTTCTGTTCAGAAGAGATACATCTCTCACAGTTATAGGATGTGCTGATGCAGATTATGTTGGGTGTCCCAAGGACAGGAAGTCCACATCAGGCTTCACTATGTTTGTAGGTAGTTCGCTAGTTTCAAGGCAGAGTAAGAAACAAACAGTTGTGGCTAGATCTAGAGTCAAATTAGAATATAGAGCCATGGCCCAAGGAAGCACATAAATAATGTTGGTCAGATCCGTCCAAATTGACCTAACTATTGATGTGCCTCTTCCTATGCATCTCCAATGCGATAGCCAAGCTGCTCGATTTATAGCCAACAATCCATCCTTCCATGAAAGAACCAAGCACATCGAGGTAGATTGTCATTATATTCAGGATCTAATTTAGAAGGGACTTATTTCCACTTCTCATGTTGTTTCAAGTGATCAGATGACGGATATGTTTACCAAAGCCCTTGCTAGAGGTCTTTTTCATCGTTGATGTTCTAAGATGAGCATGATAGAAATATATGCTCCAGCTTAAGGGGAGTGTTGAGATATTTGTATCTCTCTATCTTTATTTTTTTTCATATTTTTTCTATCCACCGTATACAATTTTCCCATAGAGCTCTTCTCCAATATAAGAGAGCTCTAGGGATACGATGAATAGATAATTTCTATTATCCCTTTCCACACCAACAGTAGGGGAGAATGACAACAACTGCGCAACAATCCCTCGAGTGGGGCCTTGTGTTCTCGAAAAAAATATTCAAGCAACGGCATGGGGGAGAATCTTCGCAAGCATCTTCAAGTAGAAACACTCCAAATTCAAGCGATGTTCCAATAAGACTGCATCTTTAGGCCACGTTGTCATCTCATTAGGAATCAAGGCAGCACCAATCTTTGCAACAACCCTAGCCCTACTACATAATCAAAGAGTTGAACCCGTAGAGGCACGTCTACTAGGCAATATCCTCCGCGCTTCCCCAAGTGTGATCACCCTCTGACCAGCATCCTCGATTCGAGGGCTCCAGCATCCGACGAACTCTTCTCATGCATCCTCGCTCACCACAGACTGTCACGGTACCCTACTCCAGCACCTCTAAGCGTGGGTGCATGTTTCAAGATTTGTGATCACCGTTCGGAGTTGTAGATTTAGATATTGTTTGACATCGTCCTTCACTGCTCAAGCGAACAGAGGAGTAGCTCGACATCCTAATCGCTTTCATCGTCAGCCTAATCATCACCTCCCCTGTGGCTCATCCATCACCTTCGTTGATCAAAAACAAAGTCCCCAAGTATCTCTGGCAGTGCAAATAAGATGGGTTTCAATCGGGAGACAAGAAACCCTATATAGGAAACTAGGAGTTGGTTTCTTATTTTTTAGAAATAATGGCACTACAGGACCTCGAAGAAGTAAATATAAGGGGAGCAAAATTTTCTCTACTAAAGCTAAAAAATATATACTGAGGGTAGGGGATAATTCAGCCCTAACTCGGCAGCAACTATATTTAAAAAAAAAGGCCGGGGCTTTTTTGCCCAATAGGGTTGTGAGGCCAAAAAAGGAGAGAGATGCCATTAAAAAAAACAAGAAATTTAAGAAAAAAAGAGAGATGGTTTCAGAGAGAGAAATCATAAAAATGCATGTTTTATGTTTCCCCCAATATGGATATCAATGTCTATACTCTGACAAGTATGGGAGAAAGGACAAGGGTGGGAGTATGAACACGGTGAGGAGAACGGAGCAGAGCGAGGGAAGGTTCCCCTGATTCAGGCGGCGGCCTGGAGTTCTCCAGGTTAAGTGAGGAAAAGGCCTCACGAAGCGGTGAAGAAGAGGGTCACTCTTGGAGTTTTTCGGGGGAGAGGAGAAGGTGCTGGATGCGTCGGTGGTTGATCTCCCTCGACGATGATGTTTCAAGTGTGGCCTCATGGGCCACCTTGCGCGGTGGTGTACGCCAAGGGAGGTAGTGTCCTACCGTTGTTGAGAGGGACAACTCTGGAAGGAATGTTCGGGAGGTTCTTCCAATATAGTGGTTGACTTCGTCGCGGGGCAGAGAGAGTTGATGGGTGAGGAGATTCCTCGGAATCCTGTTGATGGTGTCCTTATCGTAGAGGGTCCAACCATTGATATGAAGAAGGTCATGGTAGTCTTCGATTTCAGCTAAAATGTTGGGTACGTGGAGGATGGGATATGGCTCTCAGAATCAGCATTGTGCATCCGCAGAGTAGAGGCGGCAGAAATATTGGGCTATTTGTCCAACGGCAGTGGGAAATTCCCGTCGACAGTGCGGTGGCGGTGGCATGGCTTGCAAGATGGGACGATGAAAACATCATCGTGGGGGCTGCTGGAGAATCAGGTTCTTCCGAATCGATGTCGAGGGTAGAGAGCCATCAAAGAGGCGTTGTGGGATGTCAGCGAAGTGGAAAGTGTTCTTCGATCAGGTCTCCAACCTGTAGAGAGTTAGGAATGCTCGTTTCAATGAAGGGAGGCTGGAAGATGATCCCATATGAGATGACCTTTCGTGTCGGAAAGGTTGTATTTCACCTCCACCTGACGAGGGTGAAGGAGTCGGAGGCAGAGGGGTTTGCATTTTGGTCGGTTTTGTCCTCCGATTTGACGACGACGGGGGCTAGGAGGTCAGCAGTGATGCCACCGCCGGGAGAGCATACGACGACTGCCCAAGAGTTGCGATATTCGCAGATGGAACGACCGATCTCATCCCCTAATTTGTGGCAGGAGGTTGCGCCATTGAATATCAAATTTCCTTCTTGGGGTGTGGCTTTCCTTTTTGGGGAAGAAGACCGGGTCATTCAGTATTTGGTTCATCACCTGCTAATGTCACAATTGGGTTGGGTTCTAACCTGATTCTGATTTTCGGGTCCTACTCACAGAACCCATTGGGTAACCATAATACGGACCGCATGGATGATCCGATTGTGACTTAGTTTCTCTCGATGGAGCCTGGGTATGGATTTGCATCGAAGTCTTCCTCGATGGGTTCTTCTTCTATTCCCCTCTCCCAACCTCTCAATGGAAAAGCTCAGGGTGGTGACCCTGTGACCATGTTGCAAGGTGGAGGGTCTTCCAGAGCTGGGAGTCTGGACCCTCTTCTTGGAGGTCTGATGCTGATAGGTCTACTTGAAGGGGGTTTTGATGACCCGGAGAAGGTGATTGCATGTCCTGCCAATGGCGACATCTCGAAGGTGGAGCCTTTGGTGGACCATCTACTTTGGTCTTCGCAGCCACGGGCTAACTTTGGGGGAGAAACACATGTGATTTCCTTGTTGGTGAGGAGCGAGATGCCCTAGCTGTCGTCGGAGATGACCCCTCCTGCGTTGAGGGGTCTGACTGCGGGGCAAATTAACCATTCTCTTCTGGAATTGGAGCCCAAGGCATTGGTTGTGGGGAGGATGGTTTCGGATGGAGCAAAAATTAATTTGGCCTAGGGGGCTACTACTTTGGCTCGGAGTCGAAAAATGGAGCCCCGCATTTTGGCAGATGAACGAGTGCGGAGGGAATAAAGACTGGCACTAGGTGGGGGAAATCGAATATCATGGGGTGATCTGATTCTCTCCTCTCGAAAGAGGAGAAAGCCCGATGCGCAGATGTGGTTGGAACGCGAATTGGAAGACAATGAGGTAGGGACTTTGACAAGTCTGATGTTGGTGCCAACCTAGTTGAGGTATCTCTTGTCGATGTTCGATCTTTGATTCTTTGGTTGAGGTGCAAGGTAGTGATTTGCTGAACGGTATGGTTGAAATTCACGTACGGGGTGCGGAATGTCTTGGGGTATTTGTGCCCGCCAATAGCCCTCCGAGTGGATCAAAATGAAGATGGTCGGAATGATTACGTCCTTGAAAAGGCGCAGGAGACAACCCTGCTAACTAGATTTCCGAGAAATATATATTCGGGGGAGCCTCTAAGAGATAATATAGAAGATGTCCTAGAATGTGAGGGGGATGGGGGACATGGAAAAGACGACAGTGAGGGAGCTTCTAGGTTCTCGGGTTGTTGATGTGGTTTTCTAGCAGGAGTCTAAGGTTGCGAGTTGGACTCTATGTCCTGTAGATCAATGGGATGCTCTAGATTGTCGGAGTACACACCGATTCCATTTGTGGGAAGTGTTGGTGGCATGGTTTTAGCGTGGGATGCAGATTTGTTCTCTTTTGTTGACGAGAGTGTAGATCTCATATATGTATCGATGTTGTTGGATTGCAGATCTCGGACAGGAAAAATTCTATTTACATCATCCTATGGTGTCTCTGGCAGGGGGCGTGATCAATTTTATGAGAGGAGTTATAGGACATTAGGAGAAGGCTCCCAGACACCTCTTGGGTGTTCAAGGGGGGAACTTCAACATTACACTGCTCGCATCAGATCGTCCTAATGATCGTAGCGGGAGAGAACTGGTTCGGTTGGTTTCATGAAGTGCATTGGTGAACTGGTGATGGAGATTTTGGATGTCAAGAACAGAAGATGCACATAGCAGAACACTTATTCGAGATCGTGTTTGGATAGATTTCTAGTCACTATTAAACTGTCGAAGTTGTTTTGTGACATCCGGATCTGCACAACATGAATCCGATCAGATTTGGATCTAATTAACCCAATAAAGTTGTCATCAACTGCTAGACAATCTAAATCGATCAATAGATCGCGAATTAAAATTTGTTTGGGTGAAATCGATCAAAAATCGGGCGTATCGTAATGTGTGCTCGAAAAAGCCACGATGCAAATTCGGAAACCACGAAATAAACCGAGACCACCTAGAAATTCGATTCAATGAAACAGGATCAAAAAAAATTGATCGTTCGTCAATCAGAGATCGTTTGACATTTTTAAATCGCAAAATTTAACCCAAAGCCGAAACTGTATCTCGAAAAGTTCGGGAATCCAAACCCAATCAGAAGCATATCATATTATACTCATATAGATCGACGTTCAGAGACGACCACAACGAGATATTGTGCATCGAAATTCGAAGCCCGAGGCGCTTATACATGGGACTTTAGTATAAAAAAAGTACATATACATATAAGTATATATAATATAAAATAGAATATTGATAACATCATAAATGGAGGCATAGTGAGTGATGTCATTAGTGACATCACTTGGGAATGGTATCATTAATGACATCATCAAGATGATATCATAAATTCAAAAAAAATGTATAGGAAAATTAGGAAGCTTCTAGGAAATTTCCCCTCTTCCCTTTCTCCTATTTAAACCATTCCAACGTGCCCCTCCCCTCTAATTTCTCCCTTCTATTATTTTTTTTCCAAATTCCCTAAAATCCCCACATTCCAGCCTTCTCCTTCTCAAAATCTGCTACTGGTGCTCCTGTTCCAGCAAAAATTTGTAGTAGTTGATGTCCCAAAATAAACCTCCAGCATGCAAGCCATCTTCTTCCCATTAAAAAGAAATAGGTACAACTCCATACCCATCCTCTTGTTGTCATACATGAGATCCACACTACAAATTATTGTTGCTAAGAAGTTGATTTAATCTGATTCAAAAACAAGATTCTGAAATTTTGGAATCCAGGATTAAATCCTGGAATTTTTTTATTGCAAGGTTAAGTACTGGAAATTTGGTTTAGTTTATGGTTATTACGATTCAAGATCAAACTCTGAAGCTTTTGGGTTTTAAAAAAATAAATATAAATTTTCAATCTACATTGGATTCTCTGCTGTCTGCTATAAAAAAATCAACTGATTTAAGTTTAATCTATATTCTGTCTGCTATATAAAAATATATATCAACCGAAATCAGTTTAATCTCTATTCTACAGAGTTTGATTAAGAATATTGGAAATAATCAGATAATGGAATTGGTTTCATCAACTGTGACTGTCTGTTAGTTCCTGAATTGGATAAATTTTTGGTGTTTCATGTTGGAATGCTATTTAAAAGGATTTCTAACAAGAAAACTTGCAATAAAAGAATAACAATACTTACTTGTTTGACATTTTGATGTCCTTAAGTATATATACACCAAAACAAATGACATCGGAACCATTTACTTTGGAAAGACCACTTTAAGGATACTTAGGACTTAGATAAATCCATCAGATGTACAGTTTTCTCCATATCTTCCTATCCATTAAATGCAGCGAACAAGAAACAGCTATCAGAGAAGCTATCCCTATGGGTATGCTTCGGTGATAGTCTGCTCTCATTTAATAGATAGTGATAATACTTTGACCTCAATAGAGGTCACGGTTTATCAAATATATTTGCAATTGTGAAGAAAGAAAGAATGTTGTACAGAAGTATTAGTTAGAACGTTAATTGAATAGCCTTTGAAAGAGGGTCTTGGAGTAGTAATATGATTTTTCTTTCAATATATATATATATATATATATCTTGCGTCGGAGTGTTATCAACTTGTCATAAAGTATAAATAAGGAAAAACATGCAATCTAGGATCATCCAAGTACTATACCATATTTCTGATACAAGTGCCCCAAAACTTAGTATATCATCTTTAGATAATTTCTTACTTATTTTCCAACATGTCTCAATGGGGAGTCATAGCCAAGTGGATTAGCTGGGTAACCATAATTGTAATTGGGAAGTCACAGCCCCTTGGATTAGCTAGAATATCATAACTGAAATTCCTAGTCGGATCACCAATACATCTTTGGAGCCTTAACATTATGTGCAACTTCACTCCCTCATATACACACCTTTCAAGGAATACTTTATTTAGAAGCTAACAAATAGTGAACATATATCAAGCCATTATCTAAGAAATATTTTTAGGTATGATTACATCATCCATGATAAAATGTGACCAAGACGATGAATCATCTTCATAATTTATCCTTGGGAATACTCTACCAGCTATTGATCACTATTAATAAACATCGTTGACTGAAAGATCTAGACATGTATAATCAACTACAAAAAAAATTAAGAGAGAGTTGTGGAGTCTGAGTATAAAGAGGAAAATGGTGAGTCAATGATGACTTACTAGTTAATAGTGCCGGTCTTGGTGACTTTTCACTTGACTGGGTAAGGGCGTTGTGACCCTCAACTGGGCGGGAGATAGGAAGCCCAATTAGAGCAACGGCCGCCAAGTGCGCGGGTCTAGGATCTCAGTCCCTTTTTCGATTTTTACGCAAGCTCGCAGTGTTTTTATGCCTCGTTACGTGGTCTGTGAACTGACCTTTCATGTTACGGCGAGGGCGTATAGTGTCATATTAGACCATTCCCACACTGTGGGGAATCCCTCGACGTGCAAAGTGATGTTCCACCCGTATCCCCCCTTCCTAAATCCCTCTCAGAGAAGAACCTCATTTTCCGTAGTACGCCTCTTTCACTAGGTTCTACCATTGATTGACCAATCTGGTGACTCCCATGTCTTAGGATACCCAAGCGGAGGATCCACGGTTTTAACTTTTCGTACGAGTTCGTTTATCCGTTACTAGTCGGGTCGTTTTTCTAAAGTATCTTTTCCGGAGAGTCTCTCTCACCCGCCTCTGGGGCGTATTTTTGGTGTAGACATTTCCCTCTATTGGACCGCACATCCAATTAGAGGGCGAGACAGAAGAGCCTTTTTAGAGGCTACCTCTCCGCTTCAGTTTTTGGTTATTTTTCGCTAGGAGATTTGGCGATGCTACATCCAAATCATCCATATCCACATCTAGGTCATCTAGGGTTACACCTGAGACAGTTGCAGTTGAGGTTTGGAGGAGTTACAATCAAAGTTAGTTGGTGGGAAATGACTATAATTAAATTGGATTTGAAATCCCTAAAAGCTAGTGGACGTGTTGGGAACTTAGTTAGGATGCATTATACAAACCGCATGCCTACGGAGATACCCCAACCCTAAGGCATTATTCATGCCTTAGAGTCATAGTGTGAGGTTATACACAGATCAATACCACATACTACCCACTAGTCTTTAAAAGATAAAAAGAGTTGAAAACCAATTAACATATTATCCTTTCCATTATAGATAAATTAAGAGTAAAGTAAATTATCACCTCACTAATTCCTTACCAAGATACATAACTTGATCTCAATGACAAGATAACAATTTATACTACGAGCCTAAATTTTTATGGAAAAAATTATAAATGGGATATATTGAGATAATGAGTCATAAGGGGTGTAAGGCTTGTAGAATAAATTTAAAAAGCTTTTTCTACGCAGGTAGTGGTAGATTTTCAAATTCATACCCACCTACTTGCTTGCTTTTGAACATATTAAATGCTTGCTTGTCTTATAATATGACATATGGGTATACCAGCGCTCGCTGACGCCTCTTTTTCCTACCATGTTTTGACAGGTAAGGAGTCTGAAGCAAAGTAGCAGGTTGATGACTTCTGGAGATAGTGTTTACACTAGACGGTATGGTCTCTATTGGCTCAGCTTCTTTTGTTGTAGCTTTTGTTCTATTATAATGTAAAATGTTTTTTCTTCTCTTATGAATATGTTGGGATATATAAGGGTATTGTCAGTCTCATGTACATGTTGTAAATACTTATGAGAATTAATGAATAGAATGTTGGTGACACTTGTTGGTGTTTTATTCTGTGCTTGATACAATAGTTACTGAATGTGAATGTCATATGCAAGAGCAATAGTAGGGCGAAAAAAATTCCCTGATTTTCAATGCTTGGTGAGATCGTTGCGAATGTAATAGTACGAATGCGTCGTAAACGGGTACCCGAATCAGAGGGCGTCACATGTTTCCTCTTTCTATGGTATGTGTCCTTCCTAGATCGAGGTCGGATCACACGTCAATTTGTTAGGATTTGGGTGAGGGTATGATTTCAAGGTCAATGTTCAGATTTAAAAATCCTGGATATCGGGCGATGGTTTCAAGGATATGGTCTTAACTTTCTGGGGTTCGTTGTAGGTGGAAGGCTCAGCGGTGCAGAGAGTAGCGCAGAAGCTTAAATTATCGTGAGAGAGGCCGACGGGACACAAAAAAGAGGTGAAGAGATACATAACTGAAACAAATGGGCGATAGTTGTCGTTGAGATTACGAGATTGGATGAGATCGAAGACATTCGTGTTTTGAACAATAAGGAGATGGGTTCTAGGGATGAACATCAGCAAGTAGTTGTTGAGGATGACAAGCAAGGGGAGGTAAAATGGCGTCAAATATCTAAGCAGAAGTAGGTAAAAGAAGGGGATGCAAACACTCGATTCATTCACGTTGTGGCCAATTGAAGGAGGAACATGATACATGATCTAAAAATTAAGGAAGAAAGCGTCTAAGGGGATAGGAAAATTGGGAGGATACTAGTGGAACACTTCTGTTGCTTCAGTAGGAGACTTTCTCCCTCTAGTGCTAGGTGGTCCGGGAGGGTGCTAGATGCTTGGATATGGGCCAACAGGAGGCGTATGTGTCAAACTTCACATGGGAGGAGGTTCGTAGGGAGGTATTTGATCTTGTAGAGATATTTCCAGTCTTTATGTACTCTTCAGTAATATTTTATTCAGTTATATTTTATTTCTTTCTTCCGTCTTATATAATTTACCCATAGATCTTTTCTATATAAGAGAGCCTAGGGTTCTTTGGAATAAACAATTATCTCATTTCCTCCAACATAGTATCAGAGCTAGGTCCCAAACCCTAGCCGCCCCTCACAAACCCTAGTCGCCCCTCCATCTCCCGCTGCCGCCTCCCCTTCTCCTCTCTCCACCACTAGCACCATCGCCCCTCATTTTCTCCTCTCCATCACCGGCACCACTACACCGTCAGCACCTCTCTATCGCCGGCACCGCTCCATCGTCGGCACCTCTACATCGTCGGCACCCCATCATCGGCGGTGTCGCCTCCTCCCTCCACCTTCTCGTCATCATTGCCACCTCTTCATGATTTGAGTACATAAGTCTACATATGCACTCAAATCATCGTTTATTTATGTAGACATTCGATTCTTAGTTTACAAACCCTAGTTCTTCGTCTCTGGCAACCATGTCAGAAAATAAGGTCGGCATGCCTTCCATATGTGCATTTAAAGGTCCAACGTCCATTGTCAAGATGGATGGGATGAACTATGAGCTCTGAGCTATGCAGTTCATGAATCTCATGAAGTCAAATGGTAAGAAGCACATTCTTATTGAAGATGAGCCGGCAGTGAAAACTGGGGTTTCTGCCTCATGGGAGGCTGATTATTCGCATGCCAAGGTTTGGCTTTCAGGCACCCTGTCGATGGAGATAGCTAATGACGTGCTCCATCAGCTCACTGCTAAGGCAATGTGGGACATTCTTGCAGCAACATACTCGCAATCGCGAAATGAGACAAAGATTCTTCAACTCCAGCATAATATATTTACGGTGAAGCAGAATGGTCGGCCTCTGCATTCTCTGTATACATCCTTAAGAGGGATGTTTGAGAAACTCTACAGTATCATTCCTCTCATGGCAACTCCCGAGCAACAGAAGACGTTTCGGTATGCTACCATGGTGGGGGTCTTACTAGCGGCGCTTGACCCTGAATATGATGCCGCGCACTCGCAGATTCTTGTAGATGCTACTATTCCTCCAGTAGAGGAAGTGTATCGTAGGTTCAGTAGAGTTCCAATCCCATCTTCTGCTACTACTCAGCCTCTATGGCGATGGCAGCTTCCAGAGGCAGAGGAGCCTCTTCTTCATTTCATGGTCATCGACCTCGTGGTCGAGGTGGCCGCATTCGTCAGCCCTGCACATTTTGTCATTGCCCAGGACATACAGAGGAGACATGCTATTTTAAGCATGGGTTTCCGTCATCGGCATGGGTGGCCGAGCATAGTACATCTCCATAGCCATCTACTTCAGACCAGCGATTTGAGGATCTTGTTGCCAGACTGAGAGATATTATGTCTCATGCATCTACTGATTCTCTAGGAGGCTCCTCGGATGTAGTTGCTTCAGCCTCTGCTAGTATATCGACCCCCGGCTAGCACCTCAGGTAGTGCTTATGCCCTTACTTCATGTCATGGTTTTGATGTTTCAGAATGGATTATGGACTCCGGCACGACACATCATCTTTATCGAGACAAAGATAAGCTTACAACCTACAGAGAGGTTCCACTGGGCGATTTGTAGTCATAGCAGATGGGACTCATTCGCCTATTGTTGGACAGGGGGAGATCAGTCTGACACCTTCTATGCGTCTCCAGATTGTCCTGCATGCTCCTGATTTTTTGATGAATTTATTATCTAGCAGTCATATGAGGGATTTGCACTGTCGAGCTATTTTTGACCCATCGCCTCTTGTTTTTCAGGATATTCTTACGGGCAAGGTGATTGATTGTGGTTGTAAGAAGAATGGTCTCCACTGTTTGGTCTGAACTCCCTATGTTGGTGTCTCCTCTCAGTCAAGTGTCCAATTTCTCCATTCACATGGCATCTAAGATTTGGTCATCCCCCTCTTCAGAAGATGCGTCATATCATGCCCCAGATTCCACTGTGTTCTTCTTTCCGGCGTGAAGCGTCTCAGTTGGGGAAACATCAAAAATCTACTTTCCCTAGTCATCAGTCTCGGAGCAGTAGCTCTCCTTTTGAATTGTTTTATGTTGATATTTGGGGTCCGAGTCGTGTCTCTGATCACCAGGGACACAAGTTTTATCTTGTTGTGGTTGATGATTTTTCTCGTTTGTCTTGGGTGTTTTTGTTGAAAAATAAATCTGAAGCAGGGGATGTTATCAAAAATCTTATAAATGGAGCGAAGAATTTTTTTCGCCTACTGTGAAAATTGTACGAATAGATAATGCTTTGGAATTCTGTACTCGTGTTCTTTCTCATTTTTTCTTGTCTGGAGGCATTCTACATCAAACAACATGTGATTACACGTCCCAACAAAATGGTGTTGCAGAAAGAAAGCATCGCCATCTCCTTGATATCACTCGGACACTTATTATTCAAAGTGATGCACCCATTTCCTATTGGGGTGATGTTGTGCTTATGGCATGTAATCTGGTGAATCGTATGCCATCCTCTGTCTTAGGTGAGAAAGTTGCTCTTTCACTTGTCTTCCCTGATAAGGAATTATTCTCGCTTACCTCTGGTGTCTTTGGTTCGGTTGCTTTTATCCATCAGCTCTCTCCAGGACTTGACAAGCTCTCACCTAGGTTGTCAAGTGTGTTTTTGTTGGGTACTCTCGTACGCAGAAGGGATACCGATGCCATGACCCTTTCAATAGGAAATATTATGTTAGTGTTGATGTCACATTCTTTGAGTCTGTGATGTATTTCTCCCTGCAGGTGATGGGTTGACTTCCTCCACTAATGATGATAAGATTTATGTGACACCTCCTATGCGTCCGTCCGTTCCCATACCAGTTCTTGTTGTTCCATCAACACCTCCACGTCTACCTCTGCCACCTTTACCACGATTCTAAACACAACATCATGTTCCTACTCACGACACTCGTCATTCATCCACCACGCCTCAGGATTGTCCAGGTAACATTATTAACGATGGGTCTGACGATGTACATGTGCAGGGATCTCTGCAAGAGGATAGCATACCAGCGAGTACGATTATTGATGATTCGAATGCACCTACAATTCTTGATGATTCGAATGCACCTATTTCCTTACAGAAGCAGAAGCGTACATGTGTGTCATATCCACTTGCTTCACATGTTACTTTCCATCGCTTCACCGGAAATTTTCAGCGTTTTGCTATGGCCTTATCTACCGTGGAAATACCACGGAATTATCAGGACGCATTGAAGGAGAGTTGCTGGCGTTCTGTCATGGAAGAAGAAATGGCTGCCTTGAAGTCAAGGGGTACATGGAGCTTGGTTTCTGCTCCTCCAGGAGCCTTTGTTGTCAGTTGTAAATGGGTGTTTACTGTCAAATATCATGCGGATGGCAGCCATGATCGTTACAAAGCAAGGCTAGTGGCACGTGGGTTTACTCAAACCTACGCCGTGGACTATATGGACACATTTCTCCAGTGAAGCGTCACTCCACTCTACGTGTCCTTCTTTCAGTTGTTGTGTTGTGGTACGTGATTGGCCCTTGTTTCAACTTGACGTAAAAAATGCATTTGTGGATGGGGTCTGCAGGAAGAAGTCTATATCCAGCAGCCTTCGGGGTTTGCTTCTAAGGGGGCGAGTCAGATGGTGTGTAGACTTCACAAGGCAATATATGGCCTTAAACAAAGCCCGCGGGCAAGGTTTCAGAAGCTTTCTGACCTAATTCAGAAGCAAGGGTTCAAAAGATCAAATGCAGATCGTTTTTTGTTTGTTCAGAAGACTCCCAGAGGTATTGTTGTTATCATGGCCTTAAATTTCAGCGAAATTCGGTCGAATTTCTGTCGAATATCGATATCCAGTCGAAATCAAAATTCGACCGAAATGACCGAAATAACCGAAATATGGGGGTCCTAGTACAATAAATGACCGAAATGATCGAAATTCCGATCGAAATTCCACCGAAATTCCATCGAAATTCTGTTTTGGTTGATACCGAAATGGTGACCGAAATCGACATTTAGGGCCTTGGTTGCTATCATGGTTTATGTTGATGATATACTTGTTACGGGAGATGATATGTAGGGAATAAACAAGGCAAATGCATTTCGAGGACATCAGTTTGTTACCAAGGATCTTGGTACCTACGATATTTTCTGAGGTTGGAATTTTCTAGGAATGTGCAGGGTCTCGTGATGACCCAAAGGAAGTATATTACAGACATGCTTGTTGAGATAGGCATGATTGGTTGTAGACCTTCAACTACTCCCACGGATCCTAGCATGAAGTTATATGATGATAAACATATGAGGTTGACAGTAGGAGATATAGAGAGATGGTGGGAAAACTTCTCTATATTACTATCACCAGACCTGACATTGCTTTTGCAGTGTGTCGAGTGGGTCAGTTCATGGAACAGCCCAGACAGGTATACATGGATGCCATATACATGATATTGAGATGCCTGAAGTCGTCTCCAGGCGCAGGATTACTATTCAGAAAAGAAACAAATATCTCAATTTTTGCATGTATTGATGCGGATTATGCAGGATGCCCTAAGGATCGGAAGTCAACTTCAGGTTTTGCAGTATTTGTTGGCAGTTCTTTGGTTTCTTGGAAAAGCAAGAACCAAACAGTGGTGGTTAGATCCAGCGATGAATCTGAATACAGGGCTATGGCACAAGCAAGTACAGAGATGATGTAGGTTCGAGCTGTGTTAGAAGATCTGCATATATAAGTACCTCTACTCATGCAGTTGCAGTGTGACTATCAAGCAGCACTATTCATTGCAAATAATATTGCATTTCATGGAAGGACAAGGCATATTGAGGTAGACTGCCACTACACTAGAGATATGATTCAAAAGGGCTTGATTTCTACCTCCCATGTCAGTTCAGGAGAGCAAACAGCAGACATCTTTACCAAACCATTGCTCAGAGGGCCATTCCAGAAGTGTTCTTCCAAGCTGAGCATGACTGACATCTATGCTCCATCTTGACGGGGAGTATAGAGATATTTCCAGTCTTTATATACTCTTCAGTTATATTTTATTTCTTTCTTCCGTCTTATATAATTTACCCATAGGCCTTCTCTATATAAGAGAGCCTAGGGTTCTTTGGAATAAAAAATTATCTCATTTCCTCCAACAGATCTCAATGTTGACGGTTGTCTAGAACAGGATCGCTTTCCTCTTTTTTTACCGACAATTTTGGGAGGTAATGGAAGAGGATGGTATAGACTTGTTTGAATTCAGAAATGCAAACAGGAGTTTGGAAAAGCTTAAAAAATCCTTTTTGTTTTTGCTCCCAAAGAAAGAAGGCGTTAAACTAGGTTGACGAGTTTCATCTTATAGCACCATCGAATGCTATATATCTCATTGTGGCCAAGGTGTTAGCCAATCATCTCCGAGGGGTTTTGGATGATTCATTTTACCAGTGTAGATGGCTTTTATACCAGGACGGTGGCTCTCGGAGGGAATGTTTATGGCAGCAAAGACTGTTGCCGATTGGAAGAGGAGGAACTGCATGTTTCCTTGGAAAATGGATTTTTCGAAGGCATAAGCATGAATTGGAAGTTCATCTGGATGTCGCTAGTGAGGAGGGGTTTTCTAGATGTTTGGGTAGATTGGATGAAGAGATACATCACAACCACCTCGCTTTCGGTTCTTGTGAATGGAAAACAAGAAGGGGGTTACTTCCAGCCATAGAGGGGAGTGAGGCAGGGCTGTCCACTCCCCCCCCCCCCTTGTTTTTCATTTTGGCAACAGACACGTTGGTGGTTATGTCTAACCTGGCAGAGGGAGGTGGTTTCTTAAAAGGCTACTCCAAGAACGGAATCTCCATACCGACACTACAATATACGGACGACACACTATTCTTCATTGAAGGGGATGTAACGGAGTGCAGGGTTGTGAAGGCAGTGCTTCACATCTTTGGAGAGCTATCAGGTATGATGGCCAATGGTGCGAATACGACCTCTGTACCCTCTAGTCTCTCATGCATATTCAGCGACTTGTGGGGGGGGGTCCAAGGAACGGAGCAAAAGACTCTGACAATTGGTTATTTGGGCTTGCCATTGCTGACCCGGAGGCTTCGACATATTAATTGGCTACCTCTGGTAGAAAAGTTAGATTAAAAAATAGCAGATTGGAAAACAACTTTTCTTTCGAAAGGAGGAAGATTGGTCCTGATTAATTAGGTTTTGTACGTCATTCATGTCTTCTTCATGTCAACTAGGGTCTTGCCTGTGGGGGTTCGAAACCGGATGGAAACATTGATGTAATGTTTCTTCTGGTCGCCCTCTCTGGGGAATAAGGGTCTTATATTGATTGGGTGGCAAACGGTGATCACGACGATCAAAGAGTTTGGGCTTGGAGTGTTGTGGATTGGCGATATAAATAAGACGTTGCTGGCGAAATAGGTGATGAAGATCAAGCGGCCTGAGAGAGATCTCTTTTCAAATCTGATTACGTTGATTTAAGGCGTATCTACAAGTTTGATGGCTCGAAATGTCAGTGTGTTGTTGCCAACTACGTTATGGACAAGAGTGTGCTCTGTCCTGCCAAACTTGATTGGGTACTTGCGTACGGTGTTGGGAAATGGTCGTGGTTTCTAATTCTAGACGGATAATTGGATGGAGGATAGAGAACTGTGTGCCCTTTACCCGAGATTGTTCTGTTTGGCTTTCAACAATCTCGGCTTTCAACTATGCTAGATGGTTTCTAATTCTGTTTGGCATATGACATGAAGATCGACACTCCAAACTACTATTGCATATAAGCCATCTTTACCAAGCATCTCTGCATTGGACTTCTTCTAGGCAACTCTACTCAAGGTATCTCTTGGTCAACCAATGACTCTACTAAAGGAAAGTTCTGATCGTCGCAAACCTACCCTCGTATGACCCAGTGACTCTACTATAGGCAAGTTCTAATTGTTGAGACAATTGTATATCCAGTTATGTTTTTTGTTATTTATGTTTTCTTTATATACTTATCTATAATTAACCCAGGACTTTTCTCCTATATAAGAGAGCCCTAGGGTCTCGTCTAATACAAGTCACTCGTTTCTCCCAACATGGCATCAGAGCAGCAGTCCTAGTCCGGGGTTCCCATATCCCACCCCAAAACCCTAACCCTACACTTCAACCACCCCTACCCGCGCCACCTCTAGCGCCACCGCCGAGCTACCCAACTCCTCCACCCAACGGCAAAACCTCTTCTCCACTCACAGGGGCACCGCCAGCCCCAGTTCCATACGCTGCAGGGTGCCGCCAGGAAGCCCTCCGCCCGCACAGGGGCTCTGCGCCGTTGGGAAGCCCTCTAGCCTCTAGCATGTGTTGCGCAGGGGACCCCAGTTCCCCCCTATGTGTCACAGCCGTGCTCCGGTAACCCACGAGCCATTCGTACGCCTCTATTCGGAGGCCTGGAGGTCTGATTTTCTTCAGAGATTGTGATTTCTCTCATATAAATCACATCTTACGACACTAGACCTCACCACGATTCAATGGGGAAGGTTGTATGAGTCTACTAATACAACCACTCCTCTTTATAATTGTGTAGTCACTCTCTGATCGATCTACTCCTCAGTTGTTTGTAGTTCTACTTATTGATACGATGTCAGAAAACAAAAATGACGCTTTTTCTTCTTCCGGTACCTTTCAACGGTCTGGCTCCCATCGTAAAGATGGATCGGACCAACTGCGAGCTGTGGTCCATGCAGTTTCATACTCTTTTGCAGTGCCATAATAAGGAGTACGTTTTGACGGAAACAGATGCAGCGGAAAAAACTAGGATTAATGCTTTGTGGAAGCAAGACGATGCATATGCTCGCATTTGGCTCTCCAAGATGCTCACCACAAAGATTGCCAACATATAGTCAACCAGCCCACAGCAAAAGCTATATGGGGCATCTTAGCTGCTACATAAGGGCCAGCAAAGAATGAGAGCAAGATTCTTCAGTTGCAGTTTGACATTTTCTTGACCAAACAGAAAGGACCATCAGCACTTCTCTCATCTTAGTGGCATGTTTGAGAAACTGCACAACTTCATGCATATCACTACTAGTACTGAGCAGCAGCAGGAATATCAGATTGTCACTATGACAGGAATTTTTCTTTCATCTCTTGACTCTGAGTACGATGCAGCACGTACTCAACTCCTGGCTGGAGGGACGATACCCTCGATAGAAGAGGCGTACAAGCGATTGAGCAAGATTACTACTCCATCTAATATTGTAGCTCATCCTCCCACAGATATGGTAGTGTCTCAAGGCAGAAGGGAGACCTCCCAGTTTCGAGGGCGTGGACCTCGAGGTCGAGGAGGAGGACGTCATCGTAGCCTATGTTCTCATTGTCATCGTCCTGGTCATTCTGAGAGACATGCTTTCAGAAGCATGGATATACTACGTCTGCGAGGGTTGCTGAGCAGACTGAGCATACTTCAGCTTCTACACAGGACGCACGCATGGATGATATTGTTTCTAGACTTCGTAAGATGATGTTCACTCCTGTTATTCCAGTTGCAAGTTCTTTAGATGTCGCAGCAATTGGCCGAGCTTCATCTAGCTCATCAGGTCATTAGTTGTAGCAGTTTAGATTTGACTGACTGGATTAGGGATTCGAGCGCATCACACCATATGTGTGGAGATCGAGCACAGTTCACTTCTTACATGTCTATCCCACCTGATAGATCCGTGGTGATTTCTAATGGAGTATGTCTTCCCATTATTGGTCAAGGGGAGATTGTTCTAACTCCATCTATGCATCTGCAAAATGTTTTATATGTTCCTGACTTCCAAATGAATCTTTTATCAATTAGCCAAATTACAAATGATTAACACTGTCGTGCCATATTTGATCCATCTTCTCTTGTGTTTCAGGATATACTAATTGTTGTCAGAAAAGAGTAATCTATTATTTAAGGGAACCCTAGGCTCTCTTATATAGGGAGAGACCTCAAGGGTAAAATACAAAGTAGTCCAGGGAAAAACATAAATGACGAACGGGTACGTAGCATATAATAATATCTATCTCTACACTTCCCCTCAAGGTGGAGCATAGATGTCTATCATGCTCAGCTTGGAAGAACATCTCTGGAAAGGTCCTCTGAGCAACGGCTTGGTGAGTACGTCAGCAGTCTGATCCCTGAGCTCACGTGAGTTGTAGATATCAATCTTGTATGGATCATGTCTCTAGTGTAGTGACAGTCAACTTCAATGTGCTTTGTTCTTTCATGAAATGTTGGATTGTTGGCAATAAATAAGGCTGCTTGATTATCACACTGAAGCTGCATGGGTAGAGGTACGGCTACATGTAGATCTTCCAGTACAGATCGAACCCACATCATCTCCGTGCTTGCTTGCACCATGGCCCTATATTCGGATTCAGCACTGGACCTTGCCACAACAGTTTGTTTCTTGCTTTTCCAAGAAACCAGAGAGCTCCCAACAAAAACTGTGAATCCAGAGGTTGATTTTCGATCCTTAGGGCATCCGGCATAATCAGCATCTGCACATGCTAAGATAGACAAATATGTGCCCTTTCGAAACAACAACCCTGAACCTGGAGAAGACTTCGGATACCTCAGTATCATGTATATGGCATCCATATGAACTTGTCTTGGCTGCTCCACAAATTGACTCACCCTGCTCACTGCAAAGGCAATATGGGGACGTGTTATGGTAATATAAAGGAGCTTACCGACCATTTCTCTATATCTCCTCTTGTCCACTTCAGCAGTGTCATCATCATACAGCTTCATGCTTGGATCCATGGGAATACTTGATGGTTTGCACCCAGCCATGCCAGCTTCAGTCAAGAAATCTGTGATGTACTTCCTTTCGGTCATAACTAGACCCTGTGCATTCCTGGCAAATTCCAACCCCAGAAAGTATCTTAGGGTTCCAAGATCCTTCGTGACGAATTGACGACCTAGGAATGCCTTCGTTCTTTCTATACCCTAAATATCATCTCCTGTAACCAGAATATCATCAACATAGACCATGATAACAACCGTACATGCCGATGACTTCTGAACAAACAACGAGTGGTTTGTATTCGACCTCTTGAATCCCTGTCGTTCTATCAGATCGGAAAGCTTCTGGAACCACGCTCTTGGACTCTGTTTGAGGCCATAAATGGCCTTGTGAAGTCTACACACCATATGCTTCTCCCCCTCAGCAGTAAACCTTGGTGGTTGCTGCATGTAGACTTCCTCCTGCAGATCACCATACAAGAAGGCATCCTTGACATCCAGTTGAGATATACTCCAGTCACGTACCACGGCAACTGATAAGAGAATGCGAAGAGTGGAATGACGAGCCACTGGAGGAAATGTATCCATATAGTCCACGCCATAGGTTTGTATAAAACCTCGCGCAACCAGTCGTGCTTTGTACCAATCTAGACTGCCATCAGCGTGATATTTAACTGTGAATACCCACTTACATCTCACAATAGATGCATCAGAAGGAGGAACAACCAAGGTCCATGTGCCACGAGACTGTAGTGCACGCATCTCATCTTCCATAGCCATTCTCCAGCAATCAATCTCCATAGCATCCTGGTAGCTCCGTGGTATGTCCACGGAAGATAAAGCTGCAGCAAATCTCTGAAAGTCGCATGTGAGGCGATGAAAAGACACCTGTGAAGCAAAGGATAAGATGTACACGTCCGCTTCTGCTTCCGGAGAGCAATAGGAAGATCAAGATCATCTTCCGTTGTACTAGATGGTGTGGTCTCCTCCTGCAATGAAGAATCTTGCACATGTACCATACCTGACCCGTCAATAGTAATGCCATCGGAACATACCTGAGGCGTGATGGATGTCTGACGTGTAGCCTGAGAAGGACCTGACCGACGTGTATAGAATTTTGGTAAGGGTGGAATAGGAGGTCGTGGGGGTGGTGGAGGTGGAGTTGGTGGTGAAGATGACGTAGAGTCAGGAACAGGAGTGGACTCAGGTGGACTCAAAGTAGGTGGTCGAGGGACATAGACATCATCGTTGGTAGTGGATGGTACCAGTCTGTCACCTGCAGGGGAAAAATACATAACAGACTCAAAGAACGTGACATCAAGACTGACAAAGTATTTCTTGTTTATGGGATCATAACACAGATAGCCCTTCTGACTACGAGAATAACCGACAAAGACACACTTGACAGCTCTAGGAGAGAGTTTGTCAAGTCCAGGAGTCAGAAGATGAACAAATGTCGCAGTACCAAAGACACGAGGAGTAAGTGAGAATAATTCCTTGTCAGGAACAAAAGATGGCATACGATTGACCAGGTAACAAGCGTTAAGAACATCATCCCCCCAGAAAGAAATAGGAGCACAACTCTGAATCAGTAGGGTTCGAGTAATGTCGAGAAGGTGGTGATGTTGTCTTTCTGCCACACCATTCTGCTGAGATGTGTAAGCACAAGTGGTTTGGTGAATAATTGCCTTTGACAAAAGAAACTGAGAGAGGGACCGTGTGCAGAATTCAAGAATATTATCAGTACGAACATATTTGATAGTAGAAGAAAACACATTTTGCACTTCATTAATCAAATTCTTAATTACATCGCCTGCTTCAGATTTATTCTTTAAAAGGAAGACCCAAGAAACACGAGAAAAATCATCCACTACCAGTAGATAAAATCTGTGTCCCTAATGATCGTGTACATGACTTGGACCCCATATATCTATGTGAAACAACTCAAATGGGGAGCTACTGCTCCGACTCTGACGACTAGGAAAGCTCGACCGATGATGCTTTCCCAACTGACACGCTTCACAGCGAAAGGAAGAACTGGGAGAGATCTGAAACAGAAGATGTCGCATTTTCTGGAGCGGGAGATGACCAAAACGGAGATGCCAGATGTACGGAGAAACTGGTCCGGCAGAATGAGAAGAGACGCCAGCATAAGTATTTCGGACCAGCCTATATAGACCATTCCGCTCAGAGCCACAGCCAATCACCCTGCCTGTTAGTATGTCCTGAAAAATAAGAGAAGACGGGTCAAATATAGCACGATAGTGCAAATCCTTCGTAATATGACTAATAGACAACAGATTCATCGAGAACTCAGGAGCATGTAGGACATTCTGTAGATGCATAGTAGAAGATAGGAAGACCTCCCCCTGTCCAACGAGGGGAGAATGAGTACCGTCTGCAATCTGTACTGAGCGGTCATGAGGAATGTCCCTGTAGGACTCAAGTCTCTCTCGATCACGGTAGAGATGATGTGTGGCACCAGAATCTATAATCCAATCAGAGATATCATGAGAAGATGTAAATGCAGTAGCACTACCTGAGGTACTAGCAGCAGCAAGGAACTGGCAGATGTTGTAGCAGCAACATCTGAAGGTCCACCAGAAGAATCACCAGATAATTGTGGCATAATATCACGTAGACGTGCCATCGGAGGAATAACTGCATCAGCCAAAATCTGAGAGGGGGCGGCCTCATACTCAGGATCTAGGGGCGCAAGTAGAACACCCACCATGGTGGCATTCCTAAATGTCTTATGTTGTTCAGGAGTCGCTGTGAGGGGAATGGTGTTGTACAACTTCTCAAACATCCCCCTCAGGGATGTGTACAAGGAGTGAAGAGGTCTTCCATTCTGCTTCATCGTGAATATATCATGCTGAAGTTGTAACATCTTGGTCTCATTTCGCACCTGGGAATATGTAGCAGCCAGAATATCCCACATCGCCTTGGCAGCGGGTTGATGGAGGACATAATCGGCAATCTCCATCGACAGTGTTCCTGACAACCAGACCTTGGCATACGAATCATCAGCCTCCCACGACGCATATATCCCTATTTTCTCTGCTGGCTCATCCTCGGTAAGAATGTGCTTCTTACCGTTCGACTTCATACGACTCATGAACTGCATCGCCTAGAGCTCATAGTTCGACCCGTCCATCTTTACTATTGGCGCGGGACCTTCGAACGCGCCTATGGAGGGCATATCAACTTTTGATTCTGACATATTGCCGCCGGAGAAGAACTAGGGTATGTAGACGAAGTGATAGATGTCTGAACAAACTTCATAGGATTCGAGTACGTATGTAAACTTTACGCACCCAAATCCATATATCTGGAGGAAGAGACGGCTGCGATCAAAGTAGCAAAAGTCCGGCTAGGACAAGCCGGAAGATGAAGATGAGGTGGCGGGCTAGGGTGCTACGACGTCACTTGGAGGGGACCCGGGGGGGGGGGGGGGTCGGGCGGCACTGGGGTGGAACCTGGGGGGGGTCCGGCGGCGGTGGGAGGGACCCGAGGATGGTCCAGCGACGGTGAGAGGGACTCGGGAGGGTCCTGCGGCGGCGGGACTGGAGGGTGGCTTGAGAGGGGGCGGCGGCGGCGGAAGAACGAGAGGGGGGCGGCGGGTGGGGAAGCCCTAGGGCTCTGATACCATGTTGTGAGAAAAGTAATCTATTATTCAAGGGAACCCTAGGCTCTCTTATATAGGGAGAGACGTCAAGGGTAAAATATAAAGTAGCCTAGAGAAAAACATAAATGACGAACGGGTACATAGCATATAATAATATCTATCTCTACACTAATGGTAGGGTGATTGGATGTGGTCGTGACCAGAGAGGATTGTACAAGCTTGCCATACCACCTTGTGCTGGAATGGTTACTATTCCTTCAGGCTCTGTTTCCCCTTTCATGTGGCATCTACGGTTTTGGACATCTTCCTCTTCAATAGTTGTGTCATATTCTACCACAGATATCTACTCGGACCACCTTGGAATGTGAAGCATGTCAGTTTGGAAAGCATCATCGGTCTTCATTTCCGAGTCGTCGGGGTCGTTGCAGTAATCAGTCTTTTGAATTGTTTCATTTTGACATTTGGGGTCGTAATCGTGTTCCTGATCATCAAGGACATCGTTTTTATATGGTTGTTGTGGATGATTATTCTAGACTTTCTTGGGTTTTTTTGCTGAAACAAAAGTCTGAAGTATGCCTTATCATTAAATCTTTTCTTCTCGAGATCAAAAATATCTTCTCTATTAATGTGAAATTTATTCATACGGATAATGCCTTGGTGTTTTCCATACTACAGTTATCGGAATTTCTCAGATCTCTAGGTATTGTTCATCAGACCTCCTTTGCCTATACTTCTCCGCAGAATGGTGTTGCTGAACGCAAACATCGTCCCTTCTTGATGACACGAGAACTCTTCTGATTCAAAGTCGTGCTCCAAATTCGTTCCGGGGTGATGCGGTTCTCATTGCTTGCTACTTGGTGAACCGCATGCCGTCCACTATACTTGGAGAAAAGGTACCTTTATCGATTGCGTTTCTCGAGAAGGACATGTTCTCCTTAACGCCCAGAGTTTTTGGATTTGTCGTATTTGTCCACAATTTCGCCCATGGCCATGACAAGTATATGCAGCAGCCGCCAAGGTTTAATACTGATGAGCCACAGAAGGTGTGCGGGCTTCATAAGGCAATTTATGACTTGAAGCAGAGTCCGAGAACTTGGTACCAGAAGCTATCGGAGTTGATAGAGCAACAGGGTTTCGTAAGGTCTACAACGGATCACTCATTATTTGTTCAGAGGACACAGAGAGGTACTGTTGCTATTCTTGTCTATGTTGGCGATATCATTGTCATAGGGGATGATGAGCAGGGCATTCTGGCAGCCAAGGACTACTTAAGTCAGCAGTTTGTGACTAAGGACCTTGGCACACTTCGATACTTGGGTTAGAGTCCGCCAGGAACCAGTGTGGTCTTGTAATGACCCAGAGGAAGTTTGTGATGGATCTTCTTTCTGAGACAGAAATGACAGAATGCAAGCCTGCTACTACCCCTATGAATCCAAGTATGAGGTTATATGATGATGAAACAGAGGAGGTAGATAGGAGATATAGAGAGCCTGTTGGAAAGCTCTTATACGTCACTATCACCAGACCGAAATATATCTTTTGCAGTGAGCAAAGTTAGCCAATTCATAGAGCAACCCAGGAAGGTGCATATGGATGCAGTGTATATCATCTTGAGATATTTGAAGACTTTACTTGGTTCTGGTCTCTTATTCAACATGGGTACATCTCTTGAGGTGACAGGTTGAGTAGATGCAGACTATGTAGGTTGCCCCAAAGACAGGAAGTCTACTTCTGGCTTTGCATTTTTTGTTGGCAGCTCCCTTGTTTCATGGAGAAGCAAGAAGAAGTCTGTGATGGTCGGATCTAGTGCAGAATTTGAGTACAAAGCCATGGCACAAGGAAGAGCAGAGATGATGTGAGAAAGATCTGTGTTAATTGATCTTACAATTGAGGTTTCTCTTCCCATGCAACTTTTCTGTGATAATCAAGCAGCTCTATTTATTGCCAACAATCTTGCATTTCATGAGCGTACCAAGCACAAAGAGGTGAATTGTCGTTACACTAGAGACATGATTCAAAAAGGTCGCATATCTACATTACATGCTTCTACTGGAGATCAGACTACATATATCCTCACCAAGGCACTCGCTAGACGTCCATCTCGGAAGAATTGCACCAAGCTGAGCATGATAGATATATATGCTCCAGCTTAAGGGGGAGTGTTAAGATAATTGTATCTCAAGTTATGTTTTTTGTTATTTATGTTTTCTTTATATACTTCTCTATAATTAACCTAGGGCTTTTCTCCTATATAAGATAGTCCTAGGGTCTTATCTAATACAAGTCATTCGTTTCTCCCAACACTAATCGTCATAGACCCACCCTCGTATGAGGTCTTCCGCCAACAACGACTACTCCGAGTGGGTATCCTCCCGTCTCTCTCAAATGTATCGAGTGAAGATGAGTTATATATATTTTCCTTTGTTACAAGATGTAGCTTTCTCAACTCCAGCTTAAGGGGGAGTGTTAGAGTATATAATAGACGGAGAATTGAGTTTCTTCATGATCCAATTATCATATCTCTTGTTTAGATCTACATCATCTATAAATCAGACTCTCATCTATCTATGGGGCTATATAAGAAGCCACAAACCCCCTGTATCCATAGAGAGAGTAATAAAATATCTGTCCCTTTGAGACCTCCCATGGTTTCATCCTGCTCCATCACAGAGTAGGATTATACGTAAAATTTGGGTGTTCTTGTTCTATGTTGTTAGGTTCTTGTTCTAATTATGCTTCCACAATTATATTTCAACATTATTTTTTTAAAAGTCACAGGATGGTTGATAAATCTTAACAATATGTTTTGGATCTTTTTCAATTTTTTAATATTTCACAAATGCCAGTTAACATTTAGCAACATACCAATAGAGCGACCTCTGCACTCGCCTCCTTCGCCAGATCTATTCGATCACCTGCTCGGCGCCATCGGCCAATTCGTTTATGGTGACGGTTAATCCATCTCTTTTTTGGAAGGGCATCCTCAAGGTTACCTCCGGCTTTGGGATTCTTTTAGGCCAATACTAGGGAATGGGGAGGGATTTCTCTTCTGGAAGGATAATTATACCGGCCAATGCATCCGTGCTTCCCGCTTCCCTCGCCACTTTGCTCTTGCTTCGGATCCAGATGTGCGGGTTGCGGCTTGTTGGGCCTTTGGAAACTAGATACCTTTTTTCCGTTCGAACTTTTCAGACCAGCGCCTGGAGGATTTCATGGGCCTCCTGGACGTCCTGAGGGACGCTGTTTTCCCCAACCCCTCTTCGGGGCGCGACCATTGGGTTTGGCGGGACAAAGACTTCACTGTCCGTAAGGCCTACTTGGCCATCTCCAAGCCCCCCCCCCTCGCCGGATTTGGTGTGGGACTGTGCCTTTCTTTGGGGGTTGAACCTTCCGGAGAAAATTGGCTTCTTTTTATGGCTACTCAGACGTAAGAGGCTTATGACACGGGACAGATGTTGCAGACTCCTTGGAGCGGTTTCTGACCGCTGCCCTCTTTGTGGAACAGAGATTGAAACCAAGGTTGCAAAAGTCGGTAGTCGGTACTTGGTCGGTTGGGTTACTGACTAAGGATTAATCGGTAGTCGGGTGATTAATCGGATTTAGTTGGGCTTTAATCGGCTTTGATTTTTTAAATATATAAATCAGTTTTATACAAATATTATTGGATATTTATATAGATTTGTATATTTTTTTACTATCATAATGAATCAAAATAAGTGATTGAATTTAAATTAAACATTAAGCATATTAGAATAAGTTTGCTTTTAAAAAAGTAAAAAAATATGGTATCCCCCAGCAAAAATTGGTTGACTAGTGGACCTAGTCGGAATTAGTCGGTACTCGGTCGGCCACCCCACTGGATAGACTAGTCGGACCTACTAGTCGGGCTAGTCGGGTGACTTTTACGAGGAAACTGTGGATCACCTTTTCTTCTCCTGCTCACATGTGGCCCCCCTTTGGGAAAACCCGTCTTTCCGCTGGCTCAACCTCTCCGATGTGGGTGCCTTTTGTAGCAGCTTGGTGGTGGCTACTAATCGGGGAAGGTGCGATTTTATGTGGCCTGCCGCTACGCTTTGGGCCATTTGGCTTGCCAGGAATGCATTTCTCTTTTCGGGACAGATTTTATTTGGAAAATGTTAAGCTGCAGGTGTCAAGTCTTGTAAGCTCTTGGTATGTTTAGCGCTGTGAGTGCTCTCCTGTACATTCCCCCCTTTTCCCTCCCTCTCTCCTTTTAATAAAACTTTGGGGCGAACACCTTCGAGTGTATCTCCCTTTCTTGGATTCTAAAAAAAAGATAAAAGAAAATATCCAATTTATGAACAAGGGTTGTTATATCAAAATGCAACATTCAACAGGTGCGAAGATGCAGTATACCATGCAATTATTACAAGCACATGCGATATAACATTGTTTAAGAATGTTAATGCAAATAATTAATTAGAAATTACTACTTAATCTAGGCATACTACTGTAAAAAGTCATTCATATTACTGTCAAAAAGTATTTACTTACATATTCTGCAGATGCCTGAGTTCTGAAATGTCCTTCGGCAAGAATCCTTTAAGACCCTGATTATCAAGACCTCTACAGAATGCACGAAAGAGCACAGTTAAAATTAAGCTCAATCTTCTTGCATTTCCAAAAAGAAATCATATAGAAGCAAGGGATTACTCAATGGAAAACATCTGAATAAACAAAAAAGCATTGAATCAAGAAGAAACACTTCATATTCTCGCATTTCAAGTTAATAAAGTCATAAGAACTATAATTGATTGAATGTTATTTGACTAAGTTGCTAAATACATGACGCAAAATTGAGCAGTATAGCTTATGTTGTTAGTTCCCGCATTAAAAAAAGAATACATGAGCCTCTTAATTAGCTATATTGAATGTCAAAACCAATGCTTACACAGCCCTATTGTGTTGCAACTCCAGAATCCTCCGATGGCAACTTTGAAAATTTAGATGTACCATTTCATGACCAATTCCCCTCACAAACATATTGTCAAAGGATCACCATTCGTAAGTAAAACGCAAATTTAGGTGTGTAACTGCATCCCGTCCAAAAACAGACCAAACATTCTCATCATGGTTCATGTCAACATATTAGGATTTTACCTGTATATATTCTGGGAACTAATGAAATGTTGAGTTATTTGGTTGGATAACTGGATGTTAAGAAAGATTCAGCTAATTGTGTAGCATGTGGTCATGTGTTTAGCTCCACATCAACATATCAGAACCCTGAGTGTTCCTCTCCCATGGAGTACAGAGATCTACATGACCATGTCAAACTGTGCAAATTTATGTTCCGATACATCACTCTTCTTTTTATGTTTACATGATAGAAGAACAATATAGTTTGATGGCTTGAGCTGCTGAGGTTTTCTTTTCAATCCCAAGGTATGTTTTTTTCAATCTTTTTTCCTGAAGTTCATTGATGTTCATGCTTTTGACAAAGATCCAGGCCAGCGAAAACAATCCTGCCAAGAAGCAGATAACATTGAACCACACGAGGCAGCCAGCCTAAATGCAGATCCGTACGTCGTGACCTCTTAAGGGAAAGGTCATGGCACACAAATTAGAGAAACGACTCATGACAGCACAATAATGCAAGTTCATGAGGATAAAAAACTAGGAAGACTTTTGGGGAAGCACATCACATGGGGTAATGACGATTGACGACATATACAAGCAGCACAGGGAGGAAGAAACACAAAGTGAGGAGGCAGGATGTATATGACACAAAACACACTGCAAGAAGCAATATTGACCCTCCATAGTAAGACCGGTGCAAAGAAATGTTGCATATATGGAGATACGACCATACAAGGCCACGATGGGGGTTGCACACACCAATACTAACAGTGTAAAAGAACTTAGCAAGACATATGAGGTGGGCTCTGATCAACAACTGGCGCAACGAAAAGCTGCAATTATGCACAACAAAGTTGTGTTAACAACTATGCCGATGGTGGTGATGGGGCGAAGACACTGTAATCACCGTACCCAAGGCATTGCCATCACAGAAGGAGGTAGCATTATAGAATGAGGCAATTACCCAACACCTGCAGCAGTAGTGAGGCAGTTAGGTGCCGCAAAGGATACAACAAGATCACCCAAGGCAGCGCTGCAATGATGTCGCAGTGCAACCGAATGTGCAAGCATGCAAGAGGCGATGTGAGAAAAGCCATGCTAATATAGAGTTCCTAATGGCCTTAAATATTAATCTCGATGGTATTTCACTTATTCTTCTAGGAAGGGAAAATCATCGGGAAATTTTGCGGATAGCAAGCAAGCAAAGAAATGGCTTCAAATATTTTATTTTTTTAAAATTAAAGTTCCCAATGTTCCTTTATCAAAATAAATAAGACAAAACTTCAAAATTATTAGCTAAAAAATAGGAATAATTATGATTTTTGACTTGTACTGCCATGTATAAGGAATGTTAAAATAAGGATACATGTCTTAGATTGTAATATGCATCTACTAAAATAAACTACAATGCATTACAAGATTAACGACAAAAAGTGCATAAAATAATATTGTTAGAGTTATTATATTTATATTTATGTTTGTAACATTTCAGGGTATTTATGTATTTTTCCTATTTTATTCTCTAGAGTTTTCTCTCTATATAAGAGACCCTATTCTCTTCTTTACATGGTATCAGAGTGACGGTTCCAGACTGGAGCCTAATACCCAAAACCCGCCACCATCACCAGCCCTCTCTCCTTGCGTGGACCCTCTCTCAACAAGGGATCACATCCAAGGCAGTCTGAGCCCCCTGTGGCACCATTCGCTACCTCCAATGGCACCTAAAGCATCACACAAGGCTCCAATAGCTCCAATCGTGCCTTCTGCGCCGCCGGCACCGCCAAGAGCCCCATCCAGCAAAGCCCCTGTTGCACCTCCAACATTGTCGGCGTCGCCCACCAGTTCTTCTGCATTTGTGATCTGTTGCACCCAACCCCTTGGATACCATTTTTGGTGTTGAAAGAGCCTCGAAATCATCCTGATCTGCTGTGAAAGCAAATTTTCAGACCACGATCGCGTCCAAAAATGAGTTCTAGGGCAATTCTCAGCCCTTGTATGCATCCTTAAGTCAAGCACAAGATCTCCTTTCTTTTCTAAGACCATCATGACATATTTTTCTATTGAGACAAAGCCCTTGGCTTTGAATGTTATGGCAAAAGGCACTACGTTCAAAATCAAAGGCACAAAAAATTAGGTGCTATGATCTTGATCTTTTATGATGTTCATTTGTGATCAAAGAAAACTCTATATTCCGACTAAAGATCCTTTAGATGAAAAGGACAGAGTATGACAACTGGCAAAAAGACAACTACTACGTTATCAACTAGATGACCAACAATATTGAGGCTCACATTGCCTCAAATCCTCTACAAAAATACGACCAAGGAAATGTGGGAGGATCTCAAGCAAGTATAATCCCAGAAGAGGACAAAGTCACGTCTTGCAGACATTTACAGACGATTCTGGTCGGCATCTCAGGGTGATTCCATCCCCATCGAGTACTACAGGCATCTCTCCAGCCTGTATGAGGAGCATATAATATTCCAACCCTAATATTGCACCAAACAAATACAAGAGCGTAATGACTGATAGGTATACCGCTTTCTTTATGGCATGCATTCTAGATACCAGATAACAAAGGATCAATTTCCTATATCAGACACACTACCAATGATGAAGGCCATCTTTGGCCAACTTGAGAAGCTCGAGACATCTGTTGCCTGGCCTCTCGTCTTACATTTAGCACATAACTTTGCACACATCACCTCATCTGGGCGAGGAGGCAGATCCAGCTTTCGAGGAGGACGCAGTTGTGATCCAAATCGTGGCTATGGATGAGAATCTGGACGAGGCAGCAACTTTGACCGTGACCATGGGCAAGACTCTACTGCCTCACGTACTCACTGTGGTCAGTGGAACTACCAGTATGAACGATGCTGACAGAAGTTTGGCATACCTTCTTATCACGCCAATAATGCCTACGAGGATGCCCATGATGTGAAAGAGCCGCATCCAACAGCAACCTCCAGTGGCAAGATTGTCCATCTTAATGATGCAGATTACTCTCGTTTGATGATGATCCTTCAGACTCCAGGGCTTATTACAATAAGTAACACTACCATTGCTGCTTTAGCTACTCCTTTAGGTATAGTAGCCAACATTGTTATCACTCCTGCTTCGGTTTGGATGGTGCATCTACTAATCTGACTAGAGAATGTAATCTGCTCACCTCCTCCATATCATCTACCTTCGTGAAGTCAGTTCGAGTCGCTAATGGGACTCAATCACCGAATACTATTATCGGAACTATGGAATTCTCTTGTAAGCACTAATTTTTTGGGTTCATTGTGATCCTAATTTTCCTCTTAGTTTGATGTCAGTTCATAAGCTTTGTGTTGAGCTCTGTTGGAGAAAATAAGAGTGCTTAATATTTCTGAGAAACCTAGGCTCTCTTATATAGTAGAGAGGCCTATGGGTAAATTACATAAAGTAGACAACCGGAAAAGAAAATAAGAAAGAAGTACATATTAAATATGAAAACACAAATATCTTCACACTCCCCCTCAAGCTGGAGCATAGATATCAATCATGCTCAGCTTGGATGAACACTTCTGGAATGATCCCCTGGACAGTAGCTTAGTGAAGATGTCTGTGGTTTGCTCTCCATAGCTAACATGGGAAGTAGAGATCAGTCCCTTCTGAATCATGTCTCAGGTGTAATGACAATCCACCTCGATATGTTTTGTTCTCTCATGGAATGCTGGATTGTTTGCAATAAATAGGGCAGTATGGTAATCACAGTGTAACTTCATGGGTAGAGGGATCTCTACATGTAGATCACATAGCACTGCTCGAACCCACATCATTTATGTACTGGCTTGAGCCATAGCCCTGTACTCAGACTCGGCACTAGATCTTGCTACAACGGTTTGCCAAGAAACAAGAGAATTGCCAACAAATATTGCAAATCCTGAAATTGATTTCCTGTCCTTAGGAAAGCCTGCATAATCTGCATCAGCATATGCAGATACAGTGTTGACGCATACACATTAGTAGTCGTACCTTTCTGTTATTTCTAATTTTAGTTGTATGCTTTATGTAATTTACCCATAGGCTACTCTCCTATATAAGAGAGCCTAGGGCTTATGGAATAAACAACTTGCTCATTTCTCCCAATATGGTATCAGAGCGACGGTCCTAGACCGGAGTTCTTGAAACCCTAACCCTACCCCACCCGCCGGCCCTCTCTCTCTCTCTCTTCTCTGCAGATCGGCGCCGCCCTTCTCCTGGGGTGCTTCTCCTCCGATCGGTGCCTCTCCAGCGCATCTGCGGCGCATCCCAGCCGCATCTCGACGCACCTCAGGCGCATCTACGGCACGCGCCACCGCGTGATCTGCGCATCACCTACGCGCGCACATCCAGTGCGCGATATCGCGCATGATCTGCGCATTCTCAGCGCCTGACCGAGCATCCACAGCGCATCCACAGCGCATCCACAGCACCTTACAACGTGCGTGAGCCATACGCGCATTCACAGCGCGTGCCCAGCGCATCCAGTGCGAGTCCAGCGCACTAAGTGCACAGCACACGCGATCTACTGCGCATCCAGTGCGCATCAAGTGCTCCGAGTCCTGTAGCTCCTGTGCGGGTGCACGGTTTCCAGCCCTAAGACCCAGAACATCATCATGGGTTTAGTTGCGTGAGGTCTACACGTGCAACTAAACCCATTTATGTCGTTGTAGACAAATCACAGTGTTTGTCAATCGTTCCAGTCTTCATTTTCAATATGTCAGAGAGCAAGGCAGATATCCCATCTATTGGCGCATTCCGTGGTCCAGCGCCTATTGTCAAGATGGACGGTACCAACTATGAACTGTGGGCAATGCAGTTCATGAGCATGATGAAGTCTACTGGTAAGAAGCATATTCTTACCGAACCAAAGCCTGCTGAGAAGACTGGAACCTATGCCTCCTGGGAGGCTGATGACGCATACGCCAAAGTTTGGCTATCTGGTACGTTGGCAATTGAGATTGCCAATGACATTCTCCATCAACCTACAGCGAAGGATATGTGGGACATTCTGGCGGCTACATATTCCCAGGCAAAAAACGAGACAAAGATTCTGCAACTCCAGCATGATATCTTCACCATCAAGCAGAATGGTCGCCCTCTACATTCTCTCTATACATCACTGAGAGGGATGTTCGAGAAGCTATATAGCTTCATGCCCTTGACAGCCACGCCAGAACAGCAGAAGACATATAGAAACGCCACTATGGTGGGCGTGTTCCTAGTTGCACTTGATCCTGAGTACGAGGCAGCACGATCACAGATTTTGGCCGACTCTACTATTCCTCCAATGGAGGAAGCCTTTCATAGACTGAGTCGGATCACAGTTCCCTCAACTGCTGCAAGTCAGAACTCTTCAGCCATGGCAGCAACCAGAGGTCGTGGTTCGTATCACCAGGGTCGTGGACGTGGACCCCGTGGGAGGAGTGGCCGCACTAGGCCAACATGCACCTACTGTCATCAAGTCGGACACAATGAAGACACATGCTACTCGAAGCATGGATTTCCTGCATCAGCTCGAGCTGCTGAGTAAATAGAGCCTCCGTCTGCTGCTACCCTGGATCAGCGGTTTGATGATCTAGTTGCCCGTCTGAGGGGCATTATACCACCATCCAGTCCGGCACCGACTACAGAGAGTCATTCGGATGCTGCTGCTTTTGCCTCCGCATCTACCAGTTCTTCAGGTAGTACACTTGCACTTCACAGTAGTAGATCTGATACATTGCCATGGATTATGGACTCGGGCGCTACACATCATCTATGTGGCGACCAGAGTCTTCTTACGGGATACACTCAGATCCCTCCAGGACGGACAGTAGTCATTGCCAATGGCACCCATTCCCCGATCACTGGTCAGGGGGAGATTAGACTGACATCTTCCATGCAGCTCAAGAATGTGTTGCATGCACCCGATTTTTCAATGAATCTGATGTCAATTAGTCAGATTACGAAGGATCTTCATTGTCGAGCAATTTTTGATCCATCTTCGTTGATTATTCAGGACATCCATACGGGCAACGTGATTGGTCGTGGCTATGAGCAAGGAGGCCTCTACCGCTTGAATCAGACCCCATTCGCTGGAACCACTTCCTCTCCTGCTGGACAAGTATCCCCTTTACTGTGGCATCTGCGTTTTGGTCATTTACCGCTTCAGAAGTTGCGTCATGTATTACCTTATAGTCTGCCTCACACATCTGTTCAGTGTGAGGCGTGTCAGTTGGGAAAGCATCACAGGTCGTCCTTTCCCAGTCGTCCTGGTCGGAGTAGTACCTCCAAGTTTGAGTTATTTCATGTTGATGTCTGGGGTCCTAGTCGTGTACCTGATCATCAGGGACACAGATTTTATATGCTACTTGTGGATGATTTTTCTAGGGTGTCATGGGTGTTTCTGATGAAAAATAAATCTGAAGCCGGAAATATAATTATTCATTTCATCAATGAAATACAAAATGTTTTTTCCGCTTCGGTAAAATTTGTGAGAAGTGACAATGCGTTAGAATTGTGCACAAATGCTCTTGCTAGTTACTACTCCTCAAAAGGGATTGTTCATCAAACGTCGTGTGCTCATACGTCTCAACAAAATGGAATTGCAGAAAGAAAACATCGTCATCTTCTTGACGTCACGAGATCTCTTCTTATACAGAGTCATGTCCCCTACTCCTACTGGGGTGATGTTGTTCTCACGGCATGTTACCTCATTAATCGTATGCCCTCTTCTGTTCTAAATGAACAGATCCTGTTTACCATCATTCATCCCGACAAGGAGTTATTTTCACTTACGCCTCGTGTGTTTGGGTCGGTTGCATTCGTCCACCAGTTGTCCCATGGTCCTGACAAGCTCTCTCCTAGGGCTGTCAAGTGTGTTTTTGTCGGGTACTCCAGAACTCAAAAGGGGTACAAGTGCTTTGATCCCCAGCGTCGGCGGTATATGATCAGTGCAGATGTTACATTTTTTGAAAATATTATGTATTTTTCAGCCTCTGGAGACAAGCAGCAACCACCACTATTCACTGACTCCATATATATGACACCACCTCCACCACCTCAGTTGCCGTCAACACCACCATCACCACCGCCATCACCACCACCACCGCCGCCACCACAAATTATATCACCGCTACCATATCATTATACCCGCAGGCTTCCTCCCGCTCATGGCCATGACTCGTCTACTAGCTCGCCTATGGTATGTAATGATAATATTAATGTTGATGGATCTGACGACATTTCTGAGCAGGATACGTTGCAGGGGCCAGAGGAGAACATAGTTGATTTGGATGTACCTATTGCTCTGCGAAAGTCGAAGAGAAGCTGTGCTACATATCCCTTATCAGCATCCGTATCTTTTGAGAGGTTATCTGGAGATTTCAGGTCCTTTGTCGTGGCACTTTCTGAAGGATATGGAATTATCCTCAAGCGCATCACGGAAGCGTGATCGTCGTATCGGATACGACGAAGAACGACTAGTCGTACTAGTTGTTCGGTGCAGCGGAATTTAAAAATTTTTTATTCGATGAAACCACATGATCCGAGAACCATTCTCAGATCGTTTCATCTATAACCACAACAAGTATAATGCAATACCTCTTGAAGCGTGGTTGATCGAGTCTCTAAGAGAAGAGACCTCCTGTCTCAAGTCCGATCGTCGACGAGACTGCTTGGGAGCGCGGGGATGAACCGCGTTGTCCTCGCAATCCAAGAAGTTGATCCAAGCGTGGTTGCTCCTGATCTCGTCACACGAGATCTAACGTCTCCTTCGTGGGCGTAGCATACCAAGAAGACGGAGAAACCGAAGAACGTCGAAGCGGCAGCGCGGTGGCGATGGCGACGACGATTCCCTTCTTTAGGGTATGGTGGACGGCAACCAACAAGAGAGGGAGAGAGGGCTGGCGTGAAAGAAGAAATGAGGGAGAGAGAGAGCTCCAATATTGCAAGCCATAAGAGAGCATAGTATGCCTCTCTATTTATAGGATTTTGGGATCCATGGATCTCAATCCATGGGACACACAAAATCAATGGATGAGATTTATTTGTGTCAATCCAATGGCCAAGATTGTTGTTGTCAAAAGCAACAAATTTAGGTCAAAATATATTTGACAAAATCAAATATAATTTAGTCCTAAATCATCCCAACAAATAAGGAGAGAATACACATGGAGATCAAATCTCCATGTGCAACCAAGAGGGGACGGCCACCCATTCCATATAGGAAATGGGTGCCGCCCACTTGTTTCCCAATGGAGAGCAATCTCATGGATATCCATGAGATTGCATATCTCCTTAGATTTCTCTCCTATTAATTTGCAACAAATTTTGTTGGGTTTTATTCTTCAAAAATAATTCACAATTATCTTTAAGAATATTGCATTCTTGCCATGGAAAAATTGTGAATCATATTCACAACCCAAAACAACATATAATTCATATTGTTAATTAATTACACAATGTGTATCCAATACACATAATAATTAATCAACATATATAAATTATAATTAGCTCTCTCTAATACATTATAAATCACATTTATAATATATTATGAATAATTGGATATTTATATCCACATTATTCTTATCCATAATAATTAAATCACATTTAATTACATTGGATAATTTCTTCACACATCAATATGATTAAATCACATTTAATCATCATTTCTTCATTTCTTAGATCTTATGGAATTATTCTCGAACCATTCAAGAATAATGCAATCTCTCCGCAGATACTTGGAGATAAGGACAGGGCGATTGTATTGTTCCACGTATAGTGACATGGATATTGAGATCATATCTCAAATCTAGATCGCGGGTCTCTCACAGATGCTTGATTAAATCAAGACCGTAAATCTAATCTTCTCATTGTATCTGAATCAGATTCAGATCAATGTCCAACAATTGGACCAAGATCAGATCACTTCTCTACTGAGAGGAGTCACTAAAATCCAGACCCGTTTCATCACTCCCTAGGAATGAAAGCGTCATGGTTATACAACCGTTTATGATCAAATCATCCTCAAGTATTCCCAATACCTGTACATCCTGCATACTGGAAGACTCAGACTAAACCCGAAGTATCGGATCAACTTTATACTGTCTACTTCATGGTTTTATCAGTAAGTTTCTCATTCGATCATTGGGAGTTGGTATCGATCATACACTTTCCAAAAGTGTATATCATACATAGGTCTTGATCATATACTAAAAGTATATATCAAACCTACAAATTCAGTCAAGCTTCCAAAGCGAGACGACCATGCGCATGGAATTTGATTCTTCCCAATATCTCATGAGTGAGCTCATGTCTTCCGGTTCAGTAACTGAACCTGTATGATCCCTTTGAGAGATCGTATTACTCATATGCCCTTATATGCACACCAGCGCGCCGGTGTATAGACCTTGATTAGGTCATCAACCTATTGGTCTGTCAAATGTACATACTTAGACATATAGCAACACATCTGTCTCCTGTCAGAGGATGCGTGCCTATATCATGACAGCATACGATATAGGACTTTGGTTATCTCGATCTCGTTAAGTCAACTCTTTGACCTAACTAATCTGACACCTCTGAATCCCTATTCCTATGCAGAGGACCTGCATCAAGAGGTCGGTCAGATATCAGCCTAAAGAGATAAGGATTGCCATCTCCTACTCAGGCTGGAGATCATCTCTTAACAATCATTTGACGGTGCTTGATGAGTCCTCAATCTAACTCTTTAGATATTCATCCAAGCACCAGCCTCTATGATTCAATAGTTGAATCAACAGCTGTATGATCACCAAGATGGCCATGGTACATAACCCTAAGGGACCTATTATACAAATTATTCATTCTTCATTTCAGATCAGGGAATGATATTTGCAATAACAATTATTGCATAATGGCTCGTCGTGGGCTCGCATTTCCAACACTTTCAGCTGTCGAGATTCCGAGGAATCATCATGAAGCTATGCAGGATAGCAGATGGAGGCTAGCAATGGAGGAAGAAATGGCGGCACTCCAGTCCAGAGGAACCTGGAGTTTGGTTCCTACACCTCCAGAGGTGAACCCAGTGAGCTGCAAGTGGGTGTTTACAGTGAAGCACAATGCAGATGGTTCGATTGATAGATTCAAAGCACGACTGGTTGCCCGCGGCTTCACACAGACATATGGGGTGGACTACCTTGACACTTTCTCGCCTGTGGCACGTCATTCCACCCTACGGATCTTATTGTCAGTTGCAGTTGCTAGGGACTGGCCACTTCATCAGTTGGTCGTGAAGAATGCATTCTTATATGGTGATTTACAGGAGGAAGTGTATATGCAACAGCCACCTGGGTTTGCTGTTGAGGGGGAGTGTTCCAAGGTATGCAGGTTACATAAGGCTATCTATGGCCTTAAGCAGAGTCCCAGAGCTTGGTTCCAGAAGCTATCAGATCTCTTTGAGAAACAAGGATACAAGCGCTCCAATGTTGATCACTCCTTGTTTGTGAAGAAGACCACTAGAGGTATTATTGTAATCATGGTTTATGTTGATGACATCTTGATTATAGGAAATGATGAGCAGGGCATAAAGCAGGCGAAAGAAAGACTGGGAACCGAATTTGTCACCAAGGACTTGGGAGTCCTGAGATATTTTCTGGGACTGGAGTTTGCTAGAAATCAATATGGATTAGTGATGTCGCAGAGAAAATATGTTACAGATCTATTGAGTGAGACAGGGTATGCTAGGGTGCTGGCCTGCTACGACACCAATTGATCCCAGCATGAAGCTCTATGATGATGACACGGAAGAGGTGGACAGGAGGAGGTACAGAGAACTGGTAGGCAAACTACAGTATGTCACGATCACTAGACCTGATATATCATTCGCAGTGAGTCGTGTGAGCCAGTTCATGGAGCAACCACGTCAGGTCCATATGGATGCTATACACATGATTCTGAGATATCTGAAATCATCTCCAGGTGCAGGCTTGCTATTTAAGAAGGGAAAGGAGATCTCTATCACAGCATGTGCTGATGCAGATTATGCAGGATGCCCCAAAGACAGGAAGTCCACCTCAGGATTTGCAGTTTATGTTGGAGAGGCATTAGTCTCGTGGAGGAGCAAGAAACAGACAGTGGTAGCCAGATCCAGTGTTGAATCAGAATACAGAGCTATGGCCCAGGCTAGCACAGAAATGATGTGGGTAAAAGCTCTTCTTACAGATCTATATATTGATACACCGCTCCCTATGAAGCTGGAATGTGATAACCAGGCAGCCTTGTTCATTGCAAACAATCCAGCCTTCCATGAGAGGACCAAGCACATTGAGGTTGACTGTCACTACATACGTGACATGATTCAGAAGGGTTTCATTGCTACATCTCATGTCACCTCAGAGAATCAGACGGCTGATATCTTCACCAAGGCTTTACTTCGAGGCCCATTCCAGAAGTGTGCATCCAAGCTGAGCATGATAGACATCTATGCTCCATCTTGAGGGGGAGTGTTGACGCATACACATTAGTAGTCGTACCTTTCTGTTATTTCTAATTTTAGTTGTATGATTTATGTAATTTACCCATAGGCTACTCTCCTATATAAGAGAGCCTAGGGCTTATGGAATAAACAACTTGCTCATTTCTCCCAACATACAGAGAGTGTGTCTCCTTTCTAGAATAGTAATCCTAAGCCTGGAGTTGATTTCAGATATCTCAATATCATATGTAGTGCGTCCATATGTATCTGTCGAGGTTGCTCCATGAATTGACTTACTCGACTCACTGCAAATGCAATATCAGGCCTGGTGATTGTAACATATATGAGCTTTCCAACCATCTCTCTGTATCTTCTCTTATCAACTTCATCGGTATCATCATCGTATAGCTTCATACTAGGATCCATAGGAGTCGTGGACAGTCGACATCCCGTCATTCCTGTTTCTGCAAGCATATCTGTAACATACTTCCTTTGGGTCATCACAAGACCCTGTGCATTTCTAGCAAATTCCAACCCCACGAAATACTTTAGAGTACCCAGATCCTTCATCACAAGTTGACTGCCCAGAAAACCTTTAGTCATCTTGATTCCCTGCTCATCATCTCCTGTAATAATAATATCATCAACATACACCATGATAGCCACAGTACCTCTAGACGTTTTCTGCACAAATAAGGAATGGTCTGCATTTGACCTCTTGAAGCCCTGTCGTTCAATCAGTTCTGAAAGCTTTTGAAACCACGCTCTAGGACTCTGTTTAAGGCCATATATCGCCTTATGGAGTCTACAAATCTGTGCACACTCCCCCTCAGCGGCAAATCCCGGAGACTGCTGCATATATACCTCCTCGTGTAGATCTCTATATAAGAATGTGTTTTTCACATCAAGCTGAAATAGCGGCCAATCTCGTGCTACAGCAACTGAAAGCAGGACACATAAGGTAGAATGTCGAGGAGCTGGAGAGGACGTGTCCAAGTAATCAACTCCATATGTCTGAGTAAAACCACGTGACACAAGCCTTGCCTTGTACCGTTCAAGACTTCCATCGATATGGTATTTAAAAGTAAATACCCACTTGCAGCTAACAATAGACGCTCCAGGTGGTGGAGAAACAAGTGTCCACGTACTACGGGACTGCAATGCGACCATTTCTTCTTCCATAGCAAGACGCCATTTGCTATCTTGGAGTGCCTGCTGGTAATTGTGTGGAATCTCGACGGCAGATAAGGCTAACGCAAATCTCTGAAGTCGCCCGTCAGACGATGAAATGAGACATGAGAATAGGAAGCACAAGTACGCCTATGCTTCCTAATAGCGATAGGCACGTCCAAGTCTCCATGATCATCATCCTGTTGTGTTTCCTGTATCAATGGATCCTCAAACTCATCATTAGTAATCAAGTTATCAGAACCAACCTGAGGGTTGCTGGATGACTGGCCATGACCTTGAGCAGAGGAGGACCGACGAGTATAGTATTTTGGTAATGGTGGCACAATGGTTACTTGAGGTGGTAAGGGTGGAGGTGGTGGTGGAGATGGCATAGAAGGTAACTGGCTCATAGGAGGAGGTGACATGTAGGAGACCTCAGTATCAGAATGGGGAGTAGTCATTTGGTCACCTGTAGGAGAGAAAAACATGACAGATTCAAAGAATGTGACATCAGCACTAACGAAATATTTTCGACGCAGAGGATCAAAGCACCGATAGCCCTTCTGAGTCCTGGAGTACCCGACAAACACAAATTTGATAGCACTGGGAGAGAGCTTATCAAGACCTGGCACCAACTGATGGACAAAACTGACATAGCCAAAGACACGAGGTGGAAGAGAGAACAACTCCTTCTCAGGAAAGGCGAGAGAGAGAGAGGAGTTTTCTCATCCAAGACAGATGAGGGCATGTGATTTATTAAGTAGCAAGCTGTGAGAACCGCATCACCCCAGAACGAGTTTGGAGCATGACTCTGAATAAGTAAGGTTCTAGTGAAATCCAACAGATGGCGATATTTCTGTTCTGCAACACCATTCTGCTGTGAAGTGTAAGCACATGAAGTCTGATGAATTATACCACGAGATGAAAAGAACAAGGACAAAGTTCTAGTACAAAACTCCAAGGCATTGTCAGACTGCACAATTTTCACAGAAGAAGAGAAAACATTCTGAACTTCATTGATAAACATGTGAATCACATTTCCAGCTTCAGATTTATTTTTCAATAAAAATACCCAAGACAAACGGGAAAAATCATCTACTATGACCAGATAGAACTTGTGTCCCTGATGGTCAGGAACACGACATGGACCCCATTGATATGGACTAACTCAAATAGGGAGATACTGCTTCGACTCTGACGACCCGGGAAAGTAGACCGATGGTGCTTTCCCAACTGACACGCTTCACATTGGAAAGACGACTTCGGAGAAATCTGGGGCAGAACACGACATAGCTTCTAGAGAGGGAGATGACCAAAACAGAGATGCTAGGTATATGGAGAGTCTGATCCTGTAAGATGGAGAGATGCACCGATATAGGGAGTATTGACCAGACGGTAGAGACCATTCTACTCACGACCACAGCCAATCACCTTGCCTGAGGGTATGTCCTGGAAAACAAGAGATGATGAGTCAAAAATAGCTCAACAGTTCAAATCCTTTGTAATTTGACTAATGGACAGTAAATTCATAGAGAAATCAGGAGCATATAACACATTCTGCAGTCTCATGGAAGGTGTCAACTGAACCTCCCCCTGTCCTGTGATTGGGGAATGTGTCCCATTGGTTATCACCACAGTTCGTCCTGAGGAGATCGGTCTATATACAGTGAATTGTTCTCTGTCCCCACAAAGATGATGGGTCGCTCTAGAATCCATAATCCAGTTGGTAATCATAGATCCATCACAAGAGGTGAGAGCATAGGAACTACCTGAGGTACTGGCTGTGGCAGGTGAACTGGCAGAGGCAGAGACAGCCACATCTGACTGACCTCCAGGTGTTGTATCAGGAGGCATGATATTCCTCAGTCTGGCAACAAGATCATCGAAACGCTGGTCCAACGAGGAAGGTGCAGGGGACTCAACTTGTTCTGCTACCCGAGCCGATGCAGGAAAGCCATGCTTGGAGTAGCATGTATCCTCGGAATGACCAGGGCGACGACAATAGCTGCATGGTTACCGAATTTGACCCCCACGACCCCGGGGTCCACAGCCATGAAAGGTAGAGGATCCACCTCTTCCTCAAGAGGCTGCCATAGCTGAAGGTGTCTGGTTGGCAGTTGAGCTTGGGACAGTAAAGCGACTCAATCAGCGAAAAGCTTCCTCCATAGGAGGAATAGTAGCATCAGCAAGAATCTGAGACCGTGTATCATCGTACTCTGGATCAAGTGCAGCCAGGAATACTCCTACCATGGTAGCATTCTTGTACGTCTTCTGCTGCTCAGGAGTGGTCGTCAACGGCATGAAGTTATGGAGCTTCTCAAACATCCCTCGTAGGGATGTGTACAATGAGTAAAGCGGGCGCCTATTCTGCTTGACAGTGAAAAATATCATGTTGCAGCTGAAAAATCTTAGTCTCGTTTCGCGCCTGCGAATATGTCGCCGCTAGAATATCCTACATAGCCTTAGCCGTGGACTGATGTAGTACATCGCTGGCGATTTCTATCGTCGACGTCCCAGATAGCCAGACTTTGGCATACGCATCATCTGCCTCCCACGAGGCATTCACCCCAGTCTTCTCGATCGGCTCCTCTTTGGTAAGAATATGTTTCTTACCATTCGACTTCATCAGGCTCATGAACTGCATAGCCCAGAACTCATAGTGTGTCCCGTCCATCTTCACAATAGGCGTTGGACCTCTGACTGCGCCAGTGGCGGGTACATCAACCTTGTTCTCTGATATATTGCCGAAAGAAGACTGCTACAGGTGTGAGAAATCAAAGTTGTGTGTCTACACAGACAGCTATGGGTTTGGGTGCACGTGCAAACTTATGCACACCAACCCATCAACCAACCGACGACTCTGAGGCGACGAGCAAGCACGAGACAGCATGCGGGTCGAGCGCGCGGTGCTCGGGATGTACACATGTTGTGCGCACGAAGGTGGGCGCGCGGTCTGTGCACGCGGTTTCTGCGTGCGGTCTGTGCGCGCGGTCTGTGCGCACTGTGCATGCGGTGTGGGCGCGCTTTGCGTGTCGAGGAGGCAACGGCGGAGAGGAGGCGAAGAGGAGGTGGCGGCGCCGGAGAGGAAGGAGGTGGCGGCGCCGAGAGGGGAGGAGGCTGGAGGTAAGGTTAGGGTTTCTTGGCAATCGAGAGCTCTGGTCTAGGACCACCGCTCTGATACCATGTTGGAGAAAATAAGAGTGCTTAATATTTCTGCGAACCCTAGGCTCTCTTATATAGTAGAGAGGCCTATGGGTAAATTACATACAGTAGACAACCGAAAAAGAAAATATAAAGTACATAATAAAAATGAAAACACAAGTGTCGCCTGTAAGTTCTCTTTAATTTCTTAATAAATCGGGGCGAGCACCATCGAGTGCGTCCCCCTTTTTGAGCGTCAAAAAAAATATGAAAACACAAATATCTTCACAAGCTCCACTGTCGTGTGATATTTGATGAGTATTGTTGCTATTTTCATATCATCCGGATGAGGCAGATTTTTGGTGGGGATCATGAGAAGAACGACCTATATTATCTTGGCATACTCACGAATTCCAAGTTTGTTGGTGTTGTGTCCATCTCCGTAGACTCGCTCCTATGTCATCTGCGCCTTGGGCATCCCTCTGCAAAAGCCACCTCACTGTTGTTTCTGAACTCTCTACTCTGAAATCGTTTTAGCATGAGATGTGTGACTTTAAGAAACATCATTGAGCTTCATTTCATGTTCATAGTAAATCTCGTAGTATTATGATGTCTGGGGACATTGTCTAAACCCATATTAAGTGGTCGTCGCTATTATATAGTTTTCGTTGATTATTATATTCGATCTTCTTGGATATATCTAATAAAGATGTGTTCGAAGATTAATCAAATTATCAAAAAAAAATCGATCCAAGAACACTTCTCGGATACGATGGATATATCTAATAAAGCGTGAGCATCGTATCGAATACGATGAAGAACGACTAGTCGTACTAGTTATTCTATGCAGCGGAATTTAAAAAATTTTCATGCGATGAAACCACATGATCCAAGAACACTTCTCGGATCGTTTCGTCTCAACCACAGACAAATAATAGGATTACCTCTTGAAGCGTGGTTGCGATTGAGTCTCCAAACGAAGAGACCTCCAGTCTCAAGTCCGATCCGACGGAGGAGACACTTGCGAGCGCGGGGATGAATCACGTGCTTCTCGCAATCCATGTTGATGATCCAAGCGGCCGATCTCCTGATCTCGACACACGAGATCTGACGTCTTCTTCACGAGCGAGGCACACCGAAGGAGACGGAGATCCACGAGCAAAGACTCGGGCAGCATAACGACGACGCTACGGCGATGAAGAACCTCTCTGGGGCATCCATGGTGGACGGCCATGAGCGGGAGAGAGAGGGCTGATGTGTAGAGAGAAAGAGAGAGAGAGAGAGAGAGAGAGAGAGAGAAAGAGACTAATGTTCTCTCTTGTGTAAAGAAGAGCGAAGGGGTGCCTCTCCTTTTATAACATTTTGGGATCCATGGATCTCAATCCATGGGACAACACAAATCCAATGGCTCGCATTGATTGTGTTTCTTTCAATGGCTAGGATTTTGTTGGTAAAAAACCAACAACAATTAATCTAATAAAAATCAAATATATAATAAATATTAATTTGATTTATACCAAATCAATCTCCATTGGAGAAATAGGAAGGAGGCAAGCCTCCTTCCATAAAGGGGGGAGGACGGCAATGAGTCTTATAAGGACTTGGTAGCCGCCCCCTCTCCTTATTAGGAAGGGAGCCTCCTATCTATATTACATGATATTGCATTATCTCATTATTCTCTCCAATATTTGCAGCAACTTTTGTTGCAAATAATTTCACAAAAATAAATCCAATTTATTTTGTGAACATTGCAATCATGCCATTGGAAATTTGTGAATTATATTCACAATCCAAAATAAAATGTAAATTACATTTTCAATTTAATGTCCAATGTGAATCCAATTTACATCAATATTTAATTAACAAATGTAAATTACAAATTGTTCTCTTTTATATATTATAAATCACATTTATAATATATATGATTAATATGGATATTGCTATCCATATGATTCATATCCATGATAATTAAATCACATTTAATCATCTTAGATCTCTATTCTCATGTGCCCAAATAATATGAATCACATTCATATTATTCATATCTTTGATAATTAAATCACATTCAATTATCTTAGATAACTCTCTTTATAATATGAATCAAACTCATATTACTCATAATAATTAAATCACATTTAATTATCAATTTTCTCAATGCTCGGATACACATATCAACAATGAAATTATCCATGAACTCTTTCAAGGATAATGCGCTTTCTCCGCGAATACTTGGAGATAAGGACAGGGTGATTGTATTATTCCACGTATAGTGACTTGGATATTGAGATCATATCTCAAATCCAGATCGTGGGCCTCCCATAGATGCTTGATTAAATCAAGACCGCAAATCTAATCTTCTCATCGCATCTGAATCACATTCAGATCAATGTCCAATATTTGGACTAAGATCAGATTACTTCTCTATCGAGGGGAGTCACTATAATCTAGACTCGTTTCATCACTCCCTAGGAATGGAAGCGTCATGGTTATACAATCGTTTATGATCACATCACCCTTAGGTATTCCCAATACCTGTACATCCTGCATACTGGAAGACTAAAAATAAATCCAAAGTATTGGATCAACTTTATACTGTCTACTTCATGGTTTTATCAGTAAGTTTCTCATTCAATCATTGGGAGTCAGTATCGATCATATACTTTCCAAAAGCATATATCGTACCTAGGTCTTGATCATATACTTTCCAAAAATATATATATCAAACCAACAAATTCAGTCAAGCTTCCAAAGCGAGACGACCGTGCTCACGGAATTTGATTCTTCTCAATATCTCATGAGTGAGCTCAAGTCTTCCGGTTCAGTAACTGAACATGTATGATCCCTTTGAGATATCGTATTACTCATATGCCCTTATATGCACACCAGCGCGCCGGTGTATAGACCTTGGTTAGGTCATTAACCTACTGGCCTGTCAAATGTAAATACTCAAACATATAGTAACACATCTGTCTCCGGTCAGAGGATGCTTGCTTGTATCATGACAGCATACGATATAGGACTTCGGTTATCTCAATCTCATTAAGTCAACTCTTTGACCTAACTAATCTGACACCTTCGAATCTCTATTCCTATGCAGAGGACCTGCATCAAGAGGTCGGTCAGATAACAGCCTTTAGAGATAAGGATTGTCATCTCCTACTCAGGGTGGAGATCATCTCTTAACAATCATTTGACAGTGCTTGATGAGTCCCCAATCTAACTCTTTAGATATTCATCCAAGCACCAGCCTCTATGATTCAACAGTTGAATCAACAGTTGTATGATCATCAAGATGGCCATGATACATAACCCTAATTGTACTAAGGGATCTATTATGCAAATTATTTATTCCTCATATCAGATCAGGGAATGATATTTGCAATAACATTTATTGCATAATGACTCGTCGTGGGCTCGCATGTCCAACAATCTCCCACTAGCCCAAAGAACCATTAATGGGCTAATCATTTAAACCCACACTTATGTGACAATCATAAGCTATTTAGAAAATAGCAAGGTAAGCTGATCAGTCACTCTGTTCCCGCGAGACTACGCCAAGTCCTTTTACGGCACTTGCATATCCCCAGTGACAGTGCTCGCATCCAATGCGAATGTTGCATCTTATGCAACCAATACTCAATCTTGTTAGTTATAGTGTCCTTGACACTACAGCTTAATAATCATCATACCCAATATTTCCATAATCCTTATCAGAATACCCTTATTCCTGGAGATCACTATCTCTTAAGGTATCCACAGTTAAGACCTTTTATATCATTATCTATAAAGTTTTAGGTTTTGAAGATAAGATTTTGAGATCATTATCTCAAAAATCTTTTCTTCTATAAACATATTTTATTACTGCAATCAAGTGTTTTCTCTCCATATTAGGATTAGTAACAGTTTATTACTCCCATTACATGGCAGATATCTGGCTTTTGTACACATTTAGCATACACTCAGCTTCTCGTAACTGATGCACAAGTGCAAGCAGTTCTAGCATTCACTTCCTCAACTCTTTGAGGTGATATCCCTTTAGATAGGTCAGTACCATATTTTAAGGGATGGAAGCCTTTCTTGGATTTTTTCCAGAAAATAAAATATGTCCAAGGCGTATCATTAATGTGACAGTACCTATATCCTCTTCTCTATGCTTCTGAACACCTTCAAAACTAAGATCCAAGAGGTATCCTTGAGATCATATCTCAAGTTATGGAACAACCAGATTAGAAAACACTTATTATTATTATCCTTATATCATTTTAAATGATTAGGATATCATCTACATTTAGCATGATGAACACAAAGGTACTCCCACTAAGCTTCACATGGCTCATCCAGATTCTATCTGAAATCATAACACTTATAATTTCATCAAATCTTATGGTCCAACTTCAAGAAGCTTATTTGAGTCCATAGATGGATTCCTTAGCTTTCACATCTTGTTTTTCTCAACCATGAAGCCCTGGGGCTACTTGATGTGAATATCCTCAGAGAGGTCTTCATAGAGGAATGCATTCTTGACCTCTTTCTCTTGAAGATCCATTTACACCTTCATGGGTCTTACCCATATAGGTGGATCGTCGAGGGTCCATATACAACACTTGTATATGAAGTCTACTTTAGACTTTATTGCTAACATCCATCTTTCCATGTCATGATCTTTAGGAGTTTCATCACATGAAATCCGATCATTGTCAGACTTAACTTACACATGGAATACATCATCAAACTCATTTGAAGAAGTATTAGTGTTTCATCTTTAATTGTCCTTTTAGTTTCTGATTTCAGGAGCCTCATTATCTTTTCAAGATTAAATGAGTTCCTATACTTCATTTTCTTCTTGATTCTCAAGAGAGTCATCCTTTAAGAATCATATTCTTAGAGATGAGATCTTTTAAGAATCTCAATGTCATAAAGTAGGTATCCAATACCATCCTTCATTTTCCTAGTGAAGTTGCACTCTCTAGTGCTCAATTCCAGCTTACTTGCATGGAATCTTATTAAGGATATATAACGTAGTCTCTAGTACATATATACCTGGAAACTAAGAGGAAATTATGCTAAAATTCATCATTGATCAAATCATGTCACACATGATCCAATTGTATCTCTCTATAACTCTATTGAGTCAAGGTGTATTAGGAGGATTGAGATAGAAATGGTATTCATATCTCCATAAGGTATTCTTTGAATTTATCTAGCAGGTACTTGCTACCTAGATTAGATCAAATTCATTTTATCTTCCTTCAAACTTTGGTTCTAAACCAAAATTAATGAAATCTTTGAACATTTCAAAGATCTCTTAGGTGAAGAGAAGAAATCTCATAGCATATATAATCATCAACAGATATCACATATCCATAATGTTTACTATGATATAGATTGTCCGCATACATCAATATGTATGAGATCCTGAATACCTTGACATCTTACACCTTTCCCAAGGAAGGGTGTATTGGATATTTTTACCTTTTGAATACAATATTTACAAGTATGTAAGATTTGAACCTTTAAACAATCTAAAATTTCATCTCTCACTAGTCCATTGATCTCATCAACAGACATATGTCCAAAACTTGATGCCAGGTCATTGTCAAATGATCTTCATCCTCATATTGATCTTAAGGTTTAATTTTTGTATTAGAAATGTTAAGGAATCATTCATTAATTTTCTAATTTTGTGGAGTCCACTAGATGTTAGATTACTATCTGAAATATATCCATCATAACTCTTTATGATAGTTCTATCTCAGAATTAATGTTAATTTCCAACATTTAGAAACAAACAATGACTGTATTCTTATATCTAGGTCATAGAGACATTCTCTAAGACTAAGGGCTCTCCCACTGAAATTAACAAGTCTATCAATCCAACAGAGATTTTGCAACAATTGCATCAATATCCATGTCGATAACTATAAACCTTAAGATCAAATTTTCCAGTCTTCTAAACATATGCAGCCTATTGCAAGTGTTGTGAGAAGATTGAGATACAATTATTAGACTTTATCTTATCAAATAAGTAAGTCAAAGTCAATGATTATATGTAGATTATTCTGATGCTCTACTGAGTCCTTCTCTAAGGAATCTAGACAGTCTTGACAGCCAAACTATCAACACATCAATTTATTGCAGTATTAGTATTCATCCAACTCTTTGGATGTTATATGGAAGTGACAAAAGTAGGTCAACTCTTTGACTTTCCTTCTTACTCGGGTCCGACCCATGCTTCCACTGCGCTCCCTTCATCTATAAACAATCATTGCTTAAGACTAAGGATCTCTTACGTTAAATTCAAAAAAATCAATGTCAGAGTATTTCAACATTTATACATGCTTCATCCAATTCATACAATATGAATTTTATGAAACTTCATGAATGACTAGAGCATAGACAGTAAAACGATGACACTCATCGAATCTACATCCATCTAAACTCTTGAAACATTGGTTCAGGTAGGTATTCAAACATTTTGAATACATCATCTCTTGTAGAGCCACCATTCTGCACGATGCAGTGAACCATCCCATTCATGATAAATGTCAAGAGCACAAATGTATGCCAGAATATCTTCATTGATTTTATAAGGATTATTTGACAATTGCGATCATCATCGACATGTCACTTCCAAAGTACATCCGATGAGAGATCAAGACTACATAGACATACAAACCCTAGGGTTGTAGTCCTATTATCTATTTAATTGTCATTCCTCATTATTAAGCGGAAACTTGCACATTGCAACCACATACATTATGTGTCCAACTGCAAGTACAATATCTGGATCATGAGTCCAATCCATGATATTTTACTGGTTATCATTGAGTATAACATTGAGTGGGTTTAATGAAGGATCATCTGAAATAAGAAATTTGTATAAGTGTATATATTTATTTATATACATATTTTACTTTGATTTAGGAATTTTTATATCAAAGTTGTCTTGCCTTGTCAACACTGAAAGTTCATTCCCTTAATCACTTTCAATGTAAGAGATATACTTACCATTATATCTCAAGCAAGATCAGGGATCTTCCTTATCTTTGTTGCATCCCAATAATACGAGAACTTACAACTTGGATAAAAAGAAGCAGGAACACATTCCGCCTTGCAAGTCCAACTTGCATCTCCCAATTCGGTCTTTAACACCCGGGCCCACCACCCCTAAGGCAATGTTGACCCGTCATTAATTGAACCAACCGTCAACAGGAATACAACTCGCTATGCGTAATCCAATATTGCCCCAATAATATGAGGACCCGATATTGGGATCACTACTCATACGTCCTTACTCTATCGAGAAGCGAAGAGCCCGATCCAGATGCGCTTGCATACAGGAGTTGTCACTTCAGACAGGTGTCTCCTACATACAATCATTGGCAACGGAACCCTCCGCCTTGACGGGAGACCATGGATGTCACTTATTTAATCCTTCATATCATATTCAAATTCTAATTAATCATTATGAATCATATTCATTACGATTAATTCTTCCAAGGGAAATAACATCTCTATTTATAATAGAGTATTTTAAATGTCATTTAAAGAAATAATTATCATCAAATATTTCACAAATATTTATGCACAATTATTCGAAGAAATTAAACAATTTAATTTTACTAATTGATTAAATGACAATCACAAGGTTCTTGATTAGGAAAGTATTTCTGGCAGTGACCCTCACTTACTAAAAATACCATATCTCAATCAATTTAAATCCAAATTAAGCAAAGTAAGTTCTCAAAGTTTGCTAATTTGATTTACAACAGAATCTAAGTGATTTGCACGCATTTCAAGGCGTCTCAAATCCGCAATTAACTCTTTAATTACGTTAAGATTCGCAGTCCCCGAAACTGTGGATACATGTTAACTAAAATGAGCATAACTTGAGCAAACGGAATCGAAATCACGTAAACTCGGATCCTACGGTTTCCTTATTTAATGGGGAATAAAATACAGTTATTATTTTCGTGTTTAAACAATTCAAACTGTGCCGAAAATAATCCGAAAACAGAGATGCCAAAATAAAATGCAAGAAAACTTTCGCAAACCCTAATGAACCCAAGTCATCCTAGGTTTACGGATCGCATCCAAAAGCTTCCGACCTAAGGCTCTGATACCACTTGAAGGATATGGTTAGATCCTCAAGCGCATCACGGAAGCGTGAGCATCGTATCGAATACGATGAAGAACGACTAGTCGTACTAGTTATTCTATGCAGCGGAATTTAAAAAATTTTCATGCGACGAAACCACATGATCCAAAACACTTCTCGGATTGTTTCGTCTCAACCACAAAGTAATAGGATTACCTCTTGAAGCGTGGTTGCGATCGAGTCTCTAAACGAAGAGACATCCTGTCTCAAGTCCGATCCAACGGAGAAGATGCTTGCGAGCGCGGGGATGAATCGCATGCTTCTCGCAATCCATATTGATGATCCAAGCGGCGCATCTCCTGATCTTGACACACAAGAACCGACGTATTCTTCACGAGCGAGGTGCACCGAAGGAGACGGAGATCCACGAGCAAAGAGTCGGGCAGCATAACGACGACGGTGCAGTGATGTAGAATCTCTCTAGGGCATCCATGGTGCACGGCCGTGAGAGGGAGAGAGAGGGCTGGCGTGTAGAGAGAAAGACAGAGAGAGAGAAACTAATGTTCTGTCTTGTGTAAAGAGGAGTGAAGGGGTGTCTCTCCTTTTATAACATTTTGGGATCCATGGATCTCAATCCATGGGACAACACAAATCCAATGGCTCTCATTGATTGTATTTCTTTCAATGGCTACGATTTTGTTGGTAAAAAACCAACAACAATTAATCTAATAAAAATCAAATATATAAAAAATATAAATTTGATTTATATCAAATCAATCTCCATTGGAAAAATAGGAAGGAGGCAAGCCTCCTTCCATAAAGGCAGAGGATGGCTATGAATCCTATAAAGACTTGGTAGTCGTCCCCTCTCCTTATTAGGAAGGGAGCCTCCTTTATATATTACATGAGATTGTATTATCTCATGGTTCTCTCCAACATTTGCAACAACTTTTGTTGCAAATAATTTCACAAAAATAAATCCAATTTATTTTGTGAACATTGCAATCATGCCATTGGAAATTTGTGAATCATATCCACAACCCAAAATAAAATGTAAATTACATTTTCAATTTAATGTCCAATGTGAATCCAATTCACATCAACATTTAATTAACAAATGTAATTACAAATTGCTCTTTCTTATATATTATAAATCACATTTATAATATATATGATTAATATGGATATTGCTACCCATATTATTCATATCCATAATAATTAAATCACATTTAATCATCTTGGATCTCTATTCTCATGTGCCCAAATAATATGAATCACATTCATATTATTCATATCTTTAATAATTAAATCACATTCAATTATCTTAGATAACTCTCTTTATAATATGAATCAAACTCATATTACTCATGATAATTAAATCACATTTAAATATCAATTTTCTCAATGCTCGGATACACATATCAACAATGAAATTATCCATGAACTTTTTCAAGGATAATGCGCTTTCTCCGCGAATACTTGGAGATAAGGACAGGGCGATTGTATTGTTCCACGTATAGTGACTTGGATATTGAGATCATATCTCAAATCCAGATCGCGGGCCTCCCATAGATGCTTGATTAAATCAAGACCCCAAATCTAATCTTCTCATCGCATCTGAATCACAATCAGATAAATGTCCAATATTTGGACTAAGATCAGATTACTTCTCTATCGAGAGGAGTCACTAAAATCCAGACCTGTTTCATCAATACCTAAGTATGGAAGCGTCATGATTATACAATCGTTTATGATCACATCACCCTCAGGTATTCCCAATACATGTACATCCTGCATACTGGAAGACTCAGAATAAACCCGAAGTATTTGATCAACTTTATACTGTCTACTTCATGGTTTTATCAGTAAGTTTCTCATTCGATCATTGGGAGTCGATATCGATCATATACTTTCCAAAAGCATATATCGTACCTAGGTCTTGATCATATACTTTCCAAAAGTATATATCAAACCAACAAATTCAGTCAAGCTTCCAAACGACCGTGCACACAGAATTCAATTCTTCCCAATATCTCATAAGTGAGCTCATGTCTTCCGGTTAAGTAACTGAACCAGTATGATCCTTTTGAGAGATCGTATTACTCATATTCCCTTATATGCACACCAGCACGCCGGTGTATAGCCTTGGTTAGGTCATCAACTTATTGGTCTGCCAAATGTACATATTCAAACATATAGTAACACATCTGTCTCCGATCAGAGGATGCTTGCCTGTATCGTGACAGCATACAATATAGGACTTTGGTTATGTCGATCTCATTAAGTCAACTCTTTGACCTAACTAATCTGACACCTCCGAATCTCTATTCCTATGCAGAGGACCTGCATCAAGAGGTAGGTCAGATATCAGCCTTTAGAGATAAGGATTGTCATCTCCTACTCAGGCTGGAGATCGTCTCTTAACAATCATTTGACGGTGTTTGATGAGTCCCCAATCTAACTCTTTAGATATTCATCAAAGCACCAACCTTTATGATTCAACAGTTGAATCAACAGTTGTATGATCATCAAGATGGCCATGGTACATAAACCTAATTGTACCAAGGGACCTATTATGCAAATTATTTATTCTTCATTTCAGATCAGGGATTGATATTTACAATAACATTTATTGCAAAATGGCTCGTCGTGGGCTCGCATGTCCAACAATTTTCTACCTTTTATCTCTTTTATGTAGTTTTCTGTTATTTCCATCTTCAATATGTATTTTACCCAACGAATCTCTCCTCTATATCAGAGAACCCTAGGGACTATAAATATGCAATTCATTATTTTCCCCCAACAAACTATATATGCCCATACACTAAGACTGAAACGTCTCAAGTTCGATCTTCGTTCAGATTCAATAGGTTAAATTTCTGACTCAGATTCAGTTGGAAAATAATGGAATAGATTCTAAACATAAGTTTGGAATCATTTATATAAATGACCCAGACCAGAAAAAGGTAGGTTCCCTCATGTTAACTTCATAAAAATTCCATGCACATGTATATGCACAAAGTTACAAATCCTTAGTATGAATATTCAAAAGTATATTTTCAAATAGAATAATCCCTATTAATCTATTTCTTTCAGATAAATAGTAAGATAGAGAAGAAAAAATTGAAAATTTATTACTTAACACTCTCCATTTTAACTCTTACGACCGACTCTCGCCTTAAAATTCTCAATTTCGATATTCACTAAGATTACATTCGATTCAATACAAGTCCAATTCAGATTTGATCAAAAAAAGGAACCAAACCTAAACATAGGTTAGGCTCCAATTTATATAAACGAATCGAACATGAAAACAGTAGGTATGTTCAAGTTCGGTATGTTTACACTCCTACTAAATGTACTAAGCCTTCTCCCACTATAAGTAGGGTCGGCTACATGGATTCTTGCTCAAATCCATGTTGAAAGATTCGACTATTTTTTACGTCGGCCGTTGACTACCTAACGCAACCCATGCAAGAGCGAGATTTGAACCCTGGCCTTTTGCGTGGTAGACACACTGTACTACCACTAGACCATTAAGTGGGTAAAGCAACAATCCTTATTAGTATCGATAGAATCTCTCATGAGCGAGGTTCAAAAATGTAGTATGTAGTATATTGTTCCATCATGTGGTCTTAAGCGATTAAGGGATATGCAGAGGACTATATTGGGGTGTATCTATGCATCTATGCAGTTTATAATATTTTAATTACAAAAATTAAAAATACATAATAAAACATGGCCTTGGATCATAATTTTATAGTTGATGATTTATAGAATCCCAAATTAAAAATCTCAATTAGATTATATAACGTGTAATGCCACCATTCATTCAAGTAATCCAACCAAAATAATCATAAAAATGAATTATATGTCATAATTTTGACATAATACCCCCCCCCATAATTAATATATCATTTTTTAATAAGAGAAAATCCACATCACCCATATCTAAACCCCTAAACCATCCTCCTTAGAAAAGTCGTATTTCATATGCACAACATATACAACTATATGCAATGCATAGGCCTCATATATGGTCGCATGTGTAGTCTATTGTGAACCCCTCAGGATCCGGGTACCCGTTTACGCGCATTTCGTGTTATAACATTCATTTGCATTAGATCGCATAAGCTACGGAAATACAGGGAAATTTTTCGCGCAGTTAATTTTCCACATGACATTCACATTTTTGGTATCAGAGCATGTCAGCACTACAGACAGAGCTGAAGATGAGTTCTGCCTATCATCCGCAGACAGATGGGCAGAGTGAGCGCACCATTCAGACATTAGAGGATTTGCTCCGTGCTTGCGCTTTAGAGTGGAAAGGGTCCTGGAAGGACCATCTTCCATTAGTAGAATTCACGTACAACAACATCTATCATTTCAGTATAGGCATGGCACCATTTGAAGCCCTATACGGGCGGAGATGTCTTACACCTCTCAGTTGGCGTAAGGTAGGTGATCATACTCTCTATTCCGTAGATCTCCTGGAGGAGACCGCGAGAGCTGTTGATCTTGTGAGACGGAGACTTCTGACGGCACAAAGCTGCCAGAAGAGTTATGCGGACCGTCGAAGAAAAGATTTGGAGTTTCAGGTCGGAGATTGGGTATTCCTCCGTGTATCTCCCATGAAAGGAATGCAGAGATTCGGTGTTTGTGGCAAGTTGGCGCCGCGATATGTTCGACCGTTTGAGATTCTTGCGAGAATGGGGAAAGTGGCCTACCCAGTAGCTCTTCCTCCACACCTATCAGTGATTCACGATGTCTTCCATATATTCAACCTGAGGAAATATGTCCACGATCCTCGGCACGTTATCAGTTACGAGAATCTCGATGTAGAGCTGGATCTGACTTATGAAGAGGAGCCAGTTCAGATACTTGACCGTGCTGTGAAGAAGCTTCGCAGCAAAGAGATTTCATTGGTCAAGATTTTGTGGCACCGACACGACGTCAAAGAGGTGACGTGGGAGACCGAAGCCGACATGCGGGCACGATACCCGCAGCTTTTCTGAGGTAATAACCGAAGCAAGCTTTTGTAATAAAATATTTGTTCAGATATAGCTTGTTTTCTTTTTGAGGTTTTTATAGGTTCAAAACCCTTTGAGGTTTTTATGGTCATATAAGATTCAAACAAGACACCTAATAATCTTAACTCGAGTCTCGAGGACGAGACTCCCTTTGAGGTTTTTATAATTGTAACATCCGGGAATCCGCGTAAACCCGAACCCGACCCGATTTGGGTCCGGCAAACCCAATAAAGTTGTTGGTCGGCATTAAACAACCTAAAAGGATAAATTGATCGTGAATCAAAAGTTGTTCAGGCGAAATTGATCAAAAATCACCTCAGGATCCGGGTACCCGTTTACGCGTATTTCGTGTTACAACATTCATTTGCATTAGATGGCATAAGCTACGGAAATACAGGGAAATCTTTCGCGCGGTTAATTTTCCACATGACATTCACAATCATAACCACAAGTTAATATAGACAATTGTCACCAAAATGTTATTTCATTAACTTCCATATAATTTACATGTACAAAGTCTGACAGTACATACAGTATATCCCAAAAATCTGACTGAAGAGAAAGAAACATAATACAATATAAATTGAACAAAAATTGGCATAAAATAAACCATACCGTTTGGTATAAAATTTATCTCCTGAAATCATTAACCCGCTACTGTGCTAAAGGCTCCTTGCCTGCCATGCGTGCAAGGAAGAAAAGGCGTCAGCGGGTGCTGGTACTTCCCATAAGTTTATATAAAAATAACAGGCATTTATTATTTACAAAAGAAAGCAAGTAGAGAGGCATGAGCAACTCAAATTTAAAATTTATTTCTACTTGCAAATGTAAAAGGTTTTCAAATCTCTAGTAAGCACCTCTCATGATTAGCCATTAACCCAACATTTCCCACATAAACATATTTATTTTATACCTAATTAATCATAGTAAGTATATTTCATTCTCATATTACTTAGAGATCATATTTGTGGATTTTGATGATGGGAAAGATGAGATAAGAAGATATAATGATTTATTAAATTCTTAAGTCTAGTGGATAGTCTGTGGTCTTGGTTCGTGTAAAACCTCACACTATGACTCTAAGACTTGGGAAACATCTTAGGGTTGGGGTGCCTCCGTAGGCATGTGGTGTTGTATAATGCATCCTAACTAAGTTCCCAACACGTCCACTAGCTTAATGAGATTTCGAATTAGATTAGAGTCTTTTCCATTTACTCAACTTTAATTGTAATCCCTTAAAACCTTAAGTGCAACTGTCTCAATGTAACTCTAGATGATGTAGATATAGATATGGATGATCTGGATGTAGAATCGCCAAGTCTGTTGGCGAAAGAAAAACTCAAGCGGTAAAGAAGCCAACAAAAGGGCTCTTCCGTCTCGCTCCCTAATTGGAAGGACGGTCCAATAGAGGGATAGGTCTACTCCCAAACTACGCCACTGAGACGGGTGAGAGGGACTTCCCGGAAAAGTCACTCTAGAAAAACAGCCCGACCGGTAACGGGCAACCGAGCTCGTACGTAAAACTGAAAAACCAGGATCCCCCGCCTGGGTATCCGAAAACAGGGTCAGCGGAACTGGTCTAAAATCGGGATCCCAACGAGGCGTAAAAACACTGCGAGCTCGCGTAAAAATCGAAAGAGGACTGGGATCCTAGACCCACGCACTTGGCGGTCGCTGCCCAAACTGGGCTTCCTTTCTTCCGCCCAGTTGAGAGTCACCGCGCTCTCGCACGGTCAGGTGTAAAAGTCACCCTGACCAGCACTGATAATTATCCAACAACACTAATTTACCATCATCCTTACTTTCTTGATCTTTCAATTCTTTTCTTAATCTTTTTTGTCGTTGACCATACAGATCTAGATTTTTTTTGTAAATAGTGATATTAAAGTTAGGAGAGTGTATCCGGAAAGTAATTCATGGAGATAATCAGGTCCTTATGATCACATGTTATAATTTCCTAGAAGCAATTTATCTAGTACATACATCCAGCACTTATTCTTCCTAGGAGATATCTTTTAATCTCTTTTCAAATACACAACTAAGTCATGGATAGGAAGGATTGATTAAGTTCAAAGAGACTTGTGCTTATTAAGATTTTTAAAATCAATGTAGTAGATGTAGATCTTATCTCACCTAGGGTTGACTGCCTATCTAGGTTCTCTCTCTCTCTTTTAAATCTTGATAATATACTTTCCATTCACAATTTATTATCTTGATCTGTTCGACTTGCCAACAGGAGTAGTGCAGGGATCGTTCATCTAATTGGAATAAGAAGATTTCTTATGATTTTCATGGTTTCCCGATTTAGGATTAAAGACAACTTTTCCATGGGTCTTACTGGAGACTATTGTAGTTGTGCTCTTAAACACCTACAATTTATGGGAAACTATCTAACAGGAGATCAGATCTCAAGTCATTTTATCAAACAATTGAAACAATTGGTATGCACTTCGGCCAATTACATCTCTGTTGCAACCAACCACATGATTACTCCCCCTAGAAACCCAGTAAAGATGGTATATTAATATTGGCAACTTGCAGATCTATGAAGCAAAGAGAATTACTAGTCTTTGAAGGCTCCAACACATGTGTAAACGAAACCACACAGGAATGGCATTTTTCTTAATAAGTATCCTAATTGACAGGGAAAAACTGGACCAACTTATAAGGAGAGTAACCACCAGACTCAATCCATTGAAGATAAAAATGTATATGTGGATCCTCATATTATGTATTTTAGATTGTCGTCTGGAAGCCTGGAATTAACTTGTTGATGATATCAGACCTGAGATAGCATATGTATCCATGAAAAGGAGCGTGATACCATGCTCATTCGTATGTCGAACAGGATCATAACAATGATTAAACAACAGCTCACCAATAATCCATAAATATCAAGTTGTAACATATCAAGTGACATTTAGTTTATAAGATCTGTACTTACAATATTTCGAATCCCTCATTAAAATGAACCAATATAATTTCAGGAGCCAGCCCTTGCGTTGCATGTCATATGCATGCAACATTGCAACAGTAGAACCACTGTGAAGAGCATAACTTACTCAAAGGACAGACCCCTTTTTAAAAACAAAACTAAGAATCAATGAGTGTTAAATCAATCATGTATGGCAGCAAGAAGATAAGAGTGAAGGAGTGTACATAAAATTTAGTATAATAGGCATGCATGGCAGCAAGAGGAGGAGAGGGATGTACATATAAATTCTTACTTCATGATGGAGGAGAATAACACATGCAAGAGCTGCTACAGTTCTGAATTTGGCTCCAGCAATAGAATATAGTTTACATTCCAACAAAATTTCAGAACTTTAAATTTCCTCTAAATTCCAGTCCCAAACCCTCAATCAACAGGGAATAAATTGTGCAAAAGCAAGTAATAGGGCAACAAGAGAAGAGTGTTGAATGCACAAGCATGGCAGCAAAATGGGGTATAGGATAGTACCTCTAATTAGATCTTCCAAGTTTTGAGAGAAAAAAAAATAGCATGCAGCAGAGATCCTCAGGAGTTGCTGAAATCTACAACAGTTTGGGCTGCAGATGAGGCGTTTTACAGTGCAACCGAGTACAGCTGCAGGTCTATGATCAAGTGAAGCAGTGGCTTCCTGTTTATTTTCAGAATCTACGGAGGAAACGGGGGGCTCTTCGGCGGCGATTTTGCTCTCTTGTTGGGAATAGATAGAGGGAACTTGTAGAAAAGGGAGAAGGGAAAGGTTGTTATATATAGACATGAAGGGGAGCTTAATTGATTGCCACGTGAGTGGAAGAACTCCAAGTGGAGGAAGTTTAGAAAGCCTAATGGAAAGGCAAGGAATGCCAACTGCTGTCTGCCGACAGCAGTAAATTAAGTTAATTTTTTTAGCAGAGTCTGTCACGGCGGCTGTAATTAGGTTAAATAAAATTTTATTTATTAATAAAATATTTCTTTGAAATCTCTCTCTAATTAAGATACCAAAGTCACCCGTACTTATGCCTCGAGCTTCGAATTTCGACGCCTAATATCTCGTTTTGACCGTCTCTACACGACGATCAATATGAGTATAATATTGATATACTTCAGGTCGGGTTTTGAACCTCCGAAATTTTAAGATACGGTTTTGGTTTGGGATTAAATTTCGTGATTTAAAAATATCAAACGACCTCCGATTGACGAACGGTCAATTCCGTTGGTCTTGTATCGTCGAATCGAATATCATGATGGTCTCGGTTCATTTCGCGGTTTCCGAATTTGCGTCGCGACTTTTCGCGGCACGTATTACGATGCGACCGATTTTCGGTCAATTTCGCCCGAACAACTTTTGATTCACGATCAATTTATCCTTTTAGGTTGTTTAATGCCGACCAACAACTTTATTGGGTTTGCCGGACCCAAATCGGGTCGAGTTCGGGTTTACGCGGATTCCCGGATGTTACATCTATTCAGTCTAGATATGCATGCAGGCCATATAATGACTGCATATTAGATATGTACTTCTGTAGGAGTATTGAATACACATATGCAGTCGCACATGTGGCTGCATGAACCGCATATTTGAACCTTGCCCATGAGGCGATGGCCTGCCTAGGACCTAGTTTGGCTTTCCTAAAGCCCAGAGATGATGCCCAGGGATGAGGACATAGTCTCATTTCTCAATGCGAGAAGTGGGACTTGTATTCGCAGTTCGGGATTTTCATCATAATATAAGTGTTGGGATTATTGTACATCTTTGGTGTTATTTTATATTTCTTTTCTTCGTGTACCTCTCGTGCAATTTACCCAAGGGTTTTCTCCTATATAAAAGAGTATTGGGTCTCATGAGTATAAAGCAATTCATTTTTCATCCAACATGGTATCGGAGCAACGGTCCTAGATTAGGGTTCCCAAATCCCACCAACCCTAACCCTACACACCCTTCCCCCCGGTTGGTGCGACACCAGCCCACACGCCCCACCTCCTGTGTGGCACCATCCCTTGCGGCACCTCCCTAGACACCATGTGCTCGAGCTCCTGCGCCCTACGCCCCAGTGCCACTGTGCACCTCCCACCTTCGCGCACGTGCGCATCTACATCTACGTGTACCCATGCATCTGCGCCCACATGCACCCGCGCATCTGCGGCCTCGCGCCCTCGCACACCCGCGTGTTTGGACGTATATACCGGGAAATACGGAAATGGCGATGGTTGTATGAACCTACGTATACAACTAATCCTCCATATGATAGTATATACGTATTTAGAGAGGTCTACTTTTCAATTTGGTTCCGGATATCAACGTTCTTGTTACCATGTCAGAAAACAAGTGTGATGTTTTTTCATCTTTTGGTACCTTCAAGGGTCTGGCTCCCATCGTGAAGATGGATGAGACCAACTACAAGTTGTGGTCGATGCAGTTTCGCACCCTGATGCAGTGCTATAACAATGAGCACATTTTGACGGATTTAGATCCGGAGGACAAAACTGGGGCTAATACTTCTTAGATGCAAGATGATGCCTATGCTTACATTTGGCTCTCTGGACACTAACCACGGAGATTGCCAATGATATTGTCAATTAACCCACAGCAAAGGCTATGTGGGAGATTTTAGCAGATATGTAAGGACAGGCAAAGAATGAGAGCAAGATTCGACAATTGCAGTTTGATTCTTTTTCGACCAAGCAGAATGGTCTACCTCTTCATGCACACTTCTCTCATCTTAGAGGCACGTTTGAGTGTCTGCATTGCTTCAAGCCTATTACTACCAGCACTGAGCAGCAACAGACATATTGGAATGCCACTATGACAGGAGTCTTTATGTCATCTCTTGACTCGGAGTATGATGTAGCACATACTCAACTACTTACTGGAGAGACAATACCTCTAATGGAGGAGGTATACAAGACGTTGAGAAGGTGACTACTTCATCTACTATTGCAGCTAAGACTCCCTATGTTATGGTAGCTTCTCGTGGCAGAGGGGGTACTTCACAGTTTTGCGGGCAAGGACCTTATGGTCAAGAAAGAGGACGTCAACGTGGTCCATGTTCACATTGCCACTGTCCCGGTCATTCTGAGGAGACATGCTATCTGAAGCATGGGCATCCTGCGTCTACTCATGTAGCTGAGTAGACCGAGCCTACTCCTGCTCCTGCTCATGATGCACGTTTTGATGATATTGTTTCCAGACTGAAAGAGATGATGACTACTCCTACCACTTTGACTGCAGGACCTTCTGATGTCGCACACGTTACCAGAGCCTCCTCGAGATTGTCAGGTATTTCTTATGCACTTATCAGTAGTAGCAGTTCAGATTTGTCTGATTGGATCATGGACTCTGGAGCATCTCATCATATGTGTGGCGATCAAGCACAGTTTACTTCTTACAGGTATATTCCTCCTGGTAGATCAATTGTGATTGCTAACGGGGATCATCTACCCATTGTTGGTCAGAGGGAGATTGTTCTAACTCCCTCAATGCGTCTGCAGAATGTTTTACATGCTCCAGCATTTCAGATGAATCTTTTGTCTATTAGAGAGATTACAAAAGATATATATTGTCGTGCCATATTTGATTCGTCTTCTTTGTTCCTCTTTTTCCAGTCGTTAGAGTCGTCACAGTAGTCAGTCGTTTGAGTTGCTTCATTTTGATAGCTAAGTTCCTAATCGTATTTTCGATCATCCGGGACATCAGTTCTACATGGTTCATGTAGATGATTTCTCTAGATTATCTTGGGTTTTCCTGTTAAAGAATAAGTCCGATGTTGGTCTTGTTATTAAATCTTTTCTTATTGAGGTCAAGAACATTTTTTCTGCTAATGTGAAATTTATTCGCACTGACAATGCCTTGAAGTTTTCTACCTTACAATTGTCCTCATATCTATTGGTGTTGTTCATCAGACTTTGTGTGCTTACCCTTCACAGCAGAATGATGTTGTTGAACGCAAACACCATCATCTTTTCGATGTCACGATGATTCTTTTGATTCATAGTCGAGCTCCTCATTCATTTTGGGGTGACGCAGTTCTCATTGCTTGTTACGTGGTGAACCGCATGCCATCTACTATTCTTGGAGAAAATTTCCTTTCTTGATTGTGTTTCCCAAGGACTTATTCTCCCTTACTCCCAAGGTCTTTGGATCTGTGGCTTTTGTCCACAATTTTACTCTGGGTCGTGACAAGCTCTCTCCTAGAGTTGTCAAATGTGTGTTCCTTGGATATTCTCGTACCTAAAAAGGGTATAGATGTTTTGCTCCTGTTGGGCGAAAATATTATGTTAGTGTCGATGTAACATTCTTTGAGTCTATATGTATTTTTGTCCTACATGTGACAGGTTGTCTAATGTTCACTCTGGTGAGGATATCTTTGTTCCTCCACCTCTGTTATCTCTACCAACATCTCCTCATGTTGAGTCTCACTCACCTCCAGGCCCTCCACCACCTTACATTCGCAAGCATTCTACTCGCATCTCTGCTCATGTGCCTACCCTATCATCCAACACACCCAAGGTCTGTGATGAATACATTGTTTCCATTGATGGCATTGGTGATATGCTTGATCCATAGGATATTACACAGGAGGGGTTGGTATCAGAGAACAGAAAGGAAAATGACCTCGATGTACCTATTGCCTTGAGGAAGCTGTCTCGCAACTGTGCCATGTATCCCCTAGCTGTGTATGTTTCCTTGGATCATCTTTCAGACGAGTACAGGAGGTTCGTTATAGCCCTCTCCGATGTTACTATTCCACGAACATATCAGGAGGTCATACAGGATAGCAGTTGGTGACTTGCCAAGGAAGAGGAGATGGCCGCTTTGCAGTGTCGACGTGTCATGGTCCCTGAAGTGTTGTTTCTGCCCCACTAGGTGCATCTGTTCTGGGGTGCAAATAGATCTTCACAATGAAGCGACGAGCAGATGGCAGTGTGGATCGCTACAAGGCAAGGCCTGTAGCACGTGGTTTCACCCAGACTTATGGGGTGGACTATCAGGATCCCTTCTCTCCAGTGGTCAGACACTCGACATTGTACATTCTCCTATCAGTTGTGGTTTCACGAGAATGGCCTCTTTACCAGTTTGATGTGAAGAATGTGTTTCTATATGGAGATCTATAGGAGGAGGTTTATATGCAGCAGCCACAAGATTTTGCAGTTGAGGGGGAGTCTCAAAAGGTGTATAAGCTTCACAAGGCGATTTATGACCTAAAGCAGAGTCTGAGAGCTTGGTACCAAAAGCTTTCAGAGTTTATAGAGCATCAGGGGTTTACTCGGTCCACTACGGATCACTCACATTTTGTTCAGAGGACACAGAGAGCTACAATTGTTATTCTTGTTTATGTGGATGATATTATTGTCACGAGTGATGATGAGCAGGGCATTCAGGCGGTCAAGGAGTTCCTGAGTAGCAGTTTGTGACCAAGGACCTTGGCAATCTGAGATACTTCCTTGGATTAGTGTTCGCCATGAACCAATGTGGTCTTGTGATGATCCAGAGGAAGTTTGTTACAGATCTTCTATTAGAGACAGGTACGACAAGGTGCAAGCCTGCTACTACTCCTATGGATCTATGAGATTATATGATGAGGACACTGAGGAGATAGACAAGAGGAGATATAGGCAGCTGAAGCTCCTATATGCTACCATTACCAGGCCAGATATTTCTTTTATTGTGAGCAAGGTGAGCCAGTTCATGAAGCAGCCCAGGAAGTTTCATATGGATGTTGTCCATATGATTTTGAGATATCTGAGGTCTTCACCAGGTACTGGTCTTATATTCAGCAGAGGCACTTCTCTTGATGTGACAACATGTGCAGATGCAGATTATGCAAGATGCCCTAGGGACAAGAAGTCTACTTTTGGTTTCGCTATTTTTGTTGGCAGCTCAATTATGTCATGGAAAAGTAAGAAGTAGACAGTGGTTGTTAGATCTAATGCAGAGTTCGAGTATAGGGCCATGGCTCAGGGAAGCACGGAGATGATGTGGATTAGATCGGTTTTGATTGATCATGTAGTTGATGTACCTCTTCCTATGAAGCTACTATGTGACGATCAGACAGCACTTTTCATTGCAAATAATGTTGCATTCCATGAATGTATGAACCATATAGAAGTGGATTGTCACTATAATAGAGACATGATCCAGAAGGGTCTCATATCCACCTTTCATGTTTCCACTGGAGATTAGACAGTTGATATATTCACCAAAGCTCTTACTAGAGGTCCTTTTCAAAGATGTTCCAAGCTGAACATGATAGATATATATACTCCAGTTTGGGGGGAGTGTTGAGATTATTGTACATCTTTGGTGTTATTTTATATTTCTTTTTCTTCATGTACCTCTCAGGCAATTTACCCAAGGGTTTTTTCTCCTATATAAGAGAGCCATAGGGTCTCATGAATACAAAGCAATTCATTTTTCCTCCAACAATAAGAAAAGTCAAAGATGTGTGCCAGGAACAGGAACCATCCACTTTCTGCCCCAGACTGAGGATCTCTACTCCTGGCAATCCACAATGGAAAAAAAACGTCCATGCCCTTATCAATTAGCCAGAACATAGAAGAATGAATATACATAGACCATCTTAGACTCGATTATGAGTAAGCGACAAGGAGATGTCGGTTGTACGCAGTGTTTCGAGTCGTTACTGGAGCGTCTAGTAGTTGCTTCGACCACTTCCACCCCACAATCGGCGGCAGTAATAAGGTATCGCGACTGCGTAGGGTCCAATCAGAAAAAGCGACTAGTTCAATCCAGTGTACCACCTACAAGAGGGTGATCAAATTAGCCAGGCATAACATAAAGAAAGAATGGCATGGAATGAATGTGTGGCCACTACTGACGAAATCGGGAGAGGACTGCATTTTCAGAGGCGGCAGAAGGGAGTTGGGACACAGATAGTCGGGCATGTATTGTTAAATTGTCACTTGATTAGAAATAAAGTTCATGGAAAATCTGGACTATATACCTTCATAAAAAGACACTAGATGCATCTAAAAAACACTTTCCTTGAAGTAGACTTTCCACATCATCTTTGATTTACACATTGCAAATTTATATGAACCACGTTAAGGATAAGGGATAATGGAATAGCCTAACTAGCTGACCAGTCAATGATTAGACAACCCCATCAGACCAATCAGGCAATACTTTGATTCCACAAGAAACAAACCAAAATCTGACCAGCCAAGATTTGTATTTAATTAATCATATAGTTTGATTTACAGGTTATGTCTAACTGATCAGGAACTAGACTGTCCCATCAAATATTGTAGTTGTGTCAAGTTTCCTTGTCTCCGATAAATATAGAACAAAAATAAAAGAATGATTTCTCATCATCGATTGGCGGGGGTAAATAATTTTATAATAAACAAGAACTCGAACAGATCAGGCACAAAAGTCAAAGCTTTAGCTCAACATATATGTATGAGTAATTGATCAAATTCGCAAGTGTTCCTACGAAGAAACACTTATGAACTGGAATTCATGTCATATCAAGCCTCTTATCCAATTTTAAAATTCTTTTCTGTTTTTGAACTACTTTGTTGCTCATATACTATTAATTAAAATTGAACTTATGTTATTTAAAAAAATAACTGTACCTCATTTACACATCATATGAATGAACAACTTTCTCATGGATTTCATTGTGGATGCTATTAGTGGGGTGGTTAAAATTCCACGGATCAATCAGCACTGACAATGGTGGGCACCAACAATAATTAATTTGTGAACCAATTCAAGGACGACCGTGAATTTTGTTGATATTTATGACATGCTTTAATTTTTAGTATTGTCAATCTAAATGTAATCGTTATTGTGCAATTCAGATGCATAAAAGTATTTACAGTAGCACACTTAAAATTGTCTTTGCTTGGATTGCATGCTTAATGACATATTTCAAGGTGGTCAGAAACTTGGCAAGTCGAAAAGGTCAGCATATCTAATCCAACTGACGAAAGTTGGACAATACAGAAGTGTAATAGGTATGGTATTACGAAGTCCCTTTTTAAAAAAACCTAGCAAAATATTCTACATCATAGAATGTGTACGTGTATAACTATACTATTCCAATTTCTAACAAAAACAAAGAAGGTGCCTGTGTATCGTCATTCCAAACAAGAAAGCTTAACTAAATTTTAGATCTAGAACTGAACAACGAAGTATACAGCATTTCAACTTTGCACGCAAATGAGAAAAGGTATGTGCTGTTACAGTCCATCTATGACCCATATTTGGTTGTGGCTGTCAAATTGACAATCAATCCCACTCCATGGATGCTGTTGAGGAACACACGGATCACCATTCCAGCCAAACCGAAGGGGAAGGCCCAATGCATTCTTCAAATTTTGGAGGGCCCTAACTGCAGCAGATCAACAATTAATCAATAAGAGTAAGGAAACAAAGGAACAAATAGCAGTGTTACAGTTATATTTAAAAAACTGGATATCTACAACTTTCTAACTTTTGATTTCACTAGATATACAGCAACAATTACTCTAGAACAAGATGTGAACATGTTGACATGCAAAACTAGAATTACATGGACATAGCAAAGATGGAAGACTAATTATATTGCCAGGTCCTGCATCAGCAAAATAGCGGGACGGAATCCCCCCCACCCCCCCCTCAAAAAAAACTAAAAGGTCAAGGGACCAGCAAAAAACATGCAAGCAAACAGCTGAAGACTTGGCTAGGTTGTGCATCCCTACTCATGCAACAACATCATTGTAAGTGAATGGCTCTGGAGACTCTTCTCAACAGCCAATAGTGCAATTGCAATCATGTCCTCAACATCGTATCTTTTAAGAGAAAGTATCAACAGCAATACTAGGAGGCCTCTCCTTGGGTTGCTCAATTTTAGTTTGTTAACATCAGCCTGATTAGAAGTAGTGTAATGTACTGCTTGCCCACTACATGGTGCTAATCCGAAATCCACATGTTTGTAGATATCGTTACTAGTCTTTCCATCTGCAAACATGACCCACGAGTGAAGCATAAAATTCTCATCAAATGTACTCTAATCCTACTAACAATTATTCTATGTTCAGAGGGAGACCAGATTCTATATCGTTACTTATGCACCATAACCTATAAACACCCATTTCTTTTCCATAGCTTCTAGTTTTCCTTCATTGACCTAATAATACGCAACACAAATAAGGAAACATAAAACAGAATAAATTGCACAATTTCCAAACCATATCTCATGTGGCATTTTGCAACCAATAGCTAATACAAGACTCTAATTCACCTAGTAACAAGTTGTAGTCACAACTCATGCCCAAAATGCCCAATTCGAGGCCACCATTTAAGGGCATGCACTTTGCTCTCTACAAAAGTGACATGTTCATTCGTCATGTTTTGTTATCGTGTATCCCTAAAGGTTCGTTTGGTTGCAAGGTTGGGCAGGGTTGGGTACTATTCACAAGGCTGGGTGAATAGTAAACTGTGAGGAGGGAATACCCCTGTGAATAGTACTCAACGCAACCCAACCTTGTCCAACCCTGCAACCAAACGAACCCTAACAGTGTTGTCTTGCAATATAGTCTTTGCAAACTCATCAAATTTTGATGGGGAGTAATCCAAGCGATTATCAACGTGCAGACATTTGACCTCCTTTGATGTTTGATTGTCCACTGAGATCTTCCATTATCGGAAAGTCATGATCGCTCACTTTGTGCTTGATTATAATTATAAATACCTAAGCCATCATGGAATAATTATCGATAATAGGCAAGAAATAGTTATTTCTAAAGATGAAATACCCCCAAGAATTAGCAAGGAAATAATAAATATCTCCTTTATCCAAACAATTGCTTTTTTGAACACCTTCATGTGTTGTTTCCGAAAAAACAATGCTCACATAATTATGTGGATCCTTTAAGATCTTCGAGAAGATCTTTTTGACTGAGGATGTTCATCTCCTTCTATCTTATTGAGATATTTGTATCTCACTATATTTGTTTCTTACTTCTATATTTTTCATGTACTTCTTTGTATTTTACCTAAGGGCTTTTCTCCTATATAAGAGAGACCTAAGGTCTCAATGATATACATGCGATTCTATTTTCCAACATAGTATATGAGCGATGGTCCTAGACTGAAGAGTTCCCGTATCCTACCAAACCCTAACCCTACCCCCACAATCCCGTCCCGCCAGCAGTCGTATGTTGCCCATCAGCCCCCTTGCGGGCCACCTGTCAATCGGCCACCAACCGCCTCCTTGCAGGCCTCCTACCAACCAGTCGCCGCCGCCCATGCGACATGGGTTGTGGGCTGCAGCCTCCACCGTCCCTTCAGACCGTTGCCCCTGCAACCTGTCGCCCCTCCTCCTGCGAGTTGTCGCCCTTCCTATAGGTCATCCCACAACCTGCGGCAGTAGCCTGAATACATGTGCAGACTGATACAGCCTGATTTTGAATGGAATCCGTGATTTTAGACATTTAAATCACGCTTTCCGACACGAGCATACAACAAGGATTGAAGTAGGATGGTTGTATGAGTCTACACGCACAACCACTTCTCCATATGATTGTGTAGACTCGTTAGGAGTAGTCTACTCCCCAGTCATTTTTGTATTTTCGGCAATTGTTTATCATGTCTGAGAACAAAGGTGACAAATTTTCATCGTATGGTGCCTTCAAGGGACCAGTTCCCATCCTAAAGATAGATGGAGCCAACTACGAGTTGTGGTCCATGCAGTTTCACAACCTTATACAGTGCCAATAACAAAGAGCACAATTTGACTGATTCAAAGCCGATGACGAACAAGACTGGGGCTAATACTTCTTGGAAGCAAGATGATGCCTATGCACAGATTCGACGCCCCGGGGTGCTCACCATGGAGATTTCCATCGACATCGTCAATCAGCCCATAGCCCAGGCTATGTGGCCTAGCTGACACATATGGGAAAGCCAAGAATGAGAGCAAGATCCTCATGTTGCAGTTTGACATATTCTCGACCAAGCAGAATGGTTGGCCTCTTCATGCCCATTTCTCGCATACGAGGCATGTTTGAGAGACTTCATAGCTTTATCCCCATTACTACCAGCACTGAGCAACAATAGGCATACCGGAATGCCACTATGACAGGAGTCTTTATCTCATCTGTTGACTTTGAGTATGACGCAGCACGTACTCAACTACTTACTGGAGAGACGATACCACCAATGGAGGACTACAAAATGATATCGCTACTTCATCTACTACCATGGCTTAAACTCCCTCTGCGATGACGGCTTCTCGTGGCAGAGGCGGTCCGTCACAGTCTCACAGGCCAGGATCTCATGGTCGAGGAGGAGGATGTCAACGTGGCCTTTGCTCACACTGCCACAGTCCAGGTCATTCGGAGGAGGCATGCCATCCGAAGCATGGGTATCATGTGTCTGCCTATGTAGCTGATCAGACAGAGACTACTCCGGATCCCGCACAAGATGCAAGGCTCAACGATATTGTCTTTAGATTGAGAGATGATGACTACACTGTCCACCCCGGTTGCAGGACCATCAGATATTGCAGATGCAGCCAAAGCGTCTTAAAGTTCGTCGGGTATTGCTTATGCACTTACCAGTTGTAGCAGTTCAGATTTGACTGATTGGATAATGGACTTCAGCGCATCTCATCATATGGGTGGAGATCGAGCACAGTTTAGTTCTTACAAGTCTATCCATCCTGATAGATCAGTGGTTATTGCGAATAGGGTTCATTTCATTGTTTCAAATATCGCGAAATTTCGGCAAAACTTCGACGAAATTTCGGTTTCAACACTCCACCGAAACGAAAATTGAAATCTTGATGTGTATCGTTCCTTCACAAATCTAGTCCGATTTTGGCCGAAATTGGCGAAATTTCGTCGAAATTTCGAAGTTATTTCATTTTTTCGCCATGTCGAAATGAAATTGAAATCAATACTTAAAACCTTGGTCCATTTACTTGTTGTTGGTCAGGGGGAGATTATACTAGCACCCTCGATGCGCCCTATAGAATGTCTTACATGCTCCAGCATTTTAGATGAATCTTTTGTATATTGGTCAGATTACAAAAGATTTACATTACAGTGCCATATATGACTCATTTTCTCTTGTTTTTCATGACATACTCGCGGGCAAGGTGATTGGATGTGGTCGTGAGAAGAGAGGACTTTACATATTGGTCCAGTCTCCTGTTGGTGATGCTATTATTCCTATTGGGTCAGTCTCTTCGTGCATGTGGCACGATCGCTTTGGCCATCTTCCTCTGCAAAAGCTATGGCATCTCCTTCCTCAGATATCTACCCGTACTACCCTGGAGTCAGAGGCATGTCAACTTGGGAAGCATCGTTCCTCCTTTCCAAGTAGCCAGAGTTGTCACAGTAATCAGTCGTTTGAGTTGTTTCATTTTGATATTTGGGATCCTAGTCGGGTTCCCGACCATCAGGGGCATCGATTCTATCTTGTTGTTATAGATCATTTATCAAGACTTTTGTGGGTTTTCTTGTTAAAGAATAAGTTCGATGCTAGTTCTGTCATTAAATCCTTTCTTATTGAAACAAAGGATATCTTTTTTGCTCATGTGAAATTTATTCGTACTAACAATACCTTGGAAATCTCAACATTATAGTTATCTGACTTCCTCAGATCTTTTGGTATTGTTCATCAGACTTCTTGTGCGTACACGTCACAATAGAATGGTATTGTTGAATGCAAACACAGTCACCTTCTTGATGTCACGAGGACCCTTTTGATTCAGAGTCGAGCTCCTCATTCGTTTTGTGGGATGTAGTTCTCACAGCATGCTACTTAGTGAACTGCATGCCATCCACGGTCCTTGGAGAAAAGGTTCCTTACTCGATTGTGTTTCCCGAGAAAGACATCTTCTCCCTTACTCCCATGGTTTTTGGAATGTGGTCTTTATCCACAATTTTACTCATGGTCTTGATAAGCTCTCTCCAAGAGCTATCAAATGTGTGTTCATTGGATATTCTCGTATCCAAAAAGGGTGTAGATGTTTTGATCATGTTCGGAGAAAGTATAATGTGAGTGTTGATGTCATATTTTATGAGTCTATTATGTATTTCTCTCCTACATATGGCAGGTTGTCTAGCTCTGATTCAGATGAAGATGTTTTCATTCCACCACCTCCTTTACTTTCACCACCACCACCTCCACCACCGTCTACCCTGACAAAGTTTTTACCACAATTTTACATTCGCATACCCTCTGTTCGTTCCTCTGCTCATGTGTCTTACCCGTCATCCAGCACGCCTCAGGTAAGTACTGAAAATTATTTCTACTGATGGCACTAGTGACATGTGTGTACCACAGAGCACTATACAGAAGGAGCTGATACCAGAGAACATAAAGGCAGATGACCTTGATGTTCCTATAGCCTTGAGGAAGCCACATCGTAACTGTCACTTATCCCTTAGTTGCGCATGTTTCCTTGGATCACCTTTCTGAAGATACAGGATGTTTGTAGTGGACTCTCTGTTGTCACTATCCCACGAACATACCAAGAGGCAGTACAAGATAGTAGCTGGCGACTTGCCATGGTGGAAGAGATGGTAGCTTTGCAGTTACGTGGTACTTGGAGCATTATTTCTGCTCCACTAGGTGCCTCTGTTGTGGGGTGCAAATGGATCTTTACGGTGAAGCAACGAGCAGATGACAGTATATATCTCTACAAGGCAAGGCTTGTTGCGCGAAGATTCACCCAGACATGTGGGGTGGAGTACCAAGAAACCTTCTCATCGATGGCTAGACATTTGAAATTACGCATTCTTCTGACGGTTGTTGTTACTCAAGATTGGCTTCTCTACCAACTTTATGTGAAGAATGCATTTCTATATAGTAATCTACAGAAGGAGGTATACATGCAGCAGCCACCAGATTTTGCTGCTGAGGGGGAGTCTCAAAAGGTGTACATGCTCCACAAGGCAATTTACGGCCTAAAGCAGAGTCCGAGAGCTTGGTACTAGAATCTCTCACAGTTGATAGAGCACCAGGAGTTTGTGTGGTCTATTGCGGATCATTCACTTTTTTGTTCTAGGTCATCAGTGTCTGACTAAGGATCTTGGCAGTCTACGTTACTTCCTTGGGTTAGAGTTCGCTAGTAACCAGTGTGGTCTTGTGATGACCCAGAGGAAGCTTGTGATTGATCTTCTTGAGACAGGCATGACAAGGTGCAAGCCTGCTACTAGTCTGATGGATCCAAGCATGAGACTATATGATGATGACACTGAGGAAATAGATAAGAGGAGATACAGAGAGCTTGCTTGGAAGCTCCTTTATGCTACTATCACCAGACCAGACATATTCTTTGTTGTCAGCAAAGTGAGCCAATTCATGGAGCAGCCCAGGAAGGTACATATGGATGTTGTCTATATGATTTTGAGATGTTTGAAGACTTCACCAGAAACTAACTTTATATTCAGCAGTCTTACATCTCTTGAGATGACAGCCAGTGCATATGCATATTATGTAGGATGTCCTAGAGACAGGAAGTCTACATCCAGCTTTACGGTTTTTTTTGGGAACTCACTCATGTCATGGAAAAGCAAGAAGCGGACAGTTGTTGCTTGGTCCAGCGCAGAGTCTGAGTACAGAGCCAGGTTTCAGGGGAGCACTGAATGATGTGGGTGAAATCAGTTGTGACTGACCTTGCAATTGAGGTACCTCTTCCCATGCAACTTCTATGTGACAATCAAGCAGCGCTTTTTATTGCTAATAATCCCGCATTTCATGAACGGACCAAGCATATAGAGGCAGATTGCCACCATACCAGAGACATGATCCAGAAAGGACTCATACCATGTTGCTACTGGAGATCAGACTGCTGATATATTCACCAAAGTACTTGCTAGAGGTCCATTTCAAAGGTATTGTTACAAGATGAGCATGATAGACATATATGCTCCAGCTTGAGGGGGGTGTTTAGATATTTGTAGCTTACTGTATCTGTTTTCTATTTCTATATTTTTCATGTACTTTTTTATATCTTACTTAGGACTTTTCTCCTATATAAGAGATCCCTAGGGTATCTATGATATACACGATATTCTATTTTCCAACATATCTCTTGTGCCTTAAATGCACGTGCCACAATTCAGAATAAAATTTGTGGAGTGGACTTTTTTTATTGTAATGTTTCAAGAAACAAAATCTCCCATTCGATGAATGACCTCTATCGCGAGGTGGGTGGTATGTATATTTATACCATTAGTACTATTGACTCAGATGGTGCATCAAGAGGGTTGGTGCTGAGATGGAATGATGATCGATTCAAGTTGGAGGAGGCTGAGGTACATGGTCATTGTAGAGACCAATATTATTATATGTTATATACCTTTTCGTAATTTCTTATTGTTCTCTAGACTACTATGTACTTTACCCGTGAGGTCTCTCCCTATATAAGAGAGCCTAGGGTTCCCTTGAATAATAGATTGCTCATTTTCCACAACATAGTATCAGAGCCTAAACCCTAGGGCTCTTCCACCCCCCTCTCTTTTCTCACCGCCGCCACCGACCCCCCCCCCCCCCGACCTCACGCCTCGACCCCGCCGCCCCTCGGCCCCGCCTCTAGCCTCTCAGTCGTCATCTTGCCAGCTTAACCCTAGCCGGCGTCGGCCTCTCCTCCTGCCGCCTCCAGCCGTAGCCGCCTTCTTCGTCGTCTACATGGATTTGGGTGTGTAACGTCTACATACACACTCAAATCCCATGCAGTTCGTGTAGACACCTGTCTCTTTGTCTACAAACCCTAGTACTTCATCTCCGGCGTTATGTCAAACTCCAAGGTTGATATACCCTCCATAGGCACGTTCAAAGGTCCCGGGCCGATGGTAAAGATAGATGGGACGAACTATGAACTCTGGGCGATGCAGTTCATGAGCCTCATGAAGTCACACGGTAAGAAGTATATTCTTACCGAGGAAGAGCCAGTAGAGAAGACAGGGATATATGCCTCGTGGGAGGTTGATGATTCATATGCCAAGGTTTGGCTGTCAGGCACACTGTCGATGGAGATTGCCAATGATGTCCTCCATCAGCCCACTGCCAAGGCAATGTGGGATATTCTGGCTGCAACGTATCCACAAGTGCGGAATGAGACGAAGATGTTACAGCTTCAGCATGATATTTTCATGATGAAGCAGAACGGCAGACCACTTCACTCCTTGTACACGCCCCTGAGAGGGATGTTTGAGAAGTTATACAGTACCATTCCACTCACAGCAACTCCTGAGCAGCATAAGATGTTTCGGAATGCCACCATGGTGGCCGTTCTACTTGCAGCCCTAGATCCTGAGTACGAGGCTGCCCGCTCTCAGATTTTGGCCAAGGCGGTGATTCCTCCAATAGAGGATGTTTACCGGAGGCTCAGTCGCATATAAGTTTCTTCCAACTCATCTACTCCACCCCCATCGGTGATGGCAATATCACGTGGGAGAGGTGGTCAATTTTCTGGTCGTGGACGTGGACCCCGTGGTAGGGGTGGTCACTTTCGTCCCAAGCTTGGTTGGTAGTGAGGATCATTTTTTTAGGATGAGTGATCGGATTGATTCAAGTCATCTTTATGACAGGTTTCCTAGGTTGTTCGCCTTATCCATTAATCTCCAATAGCACGATGGTGTGTGCTAGCTTTATCAGCAAGAACTTGGAACCCCCCCCCCTTATGCAACAGATTTTTCTGAGCGGAGGCTAACGGACTTTCTACACATGTTAAGTGAGGTGGAAGATGAGGACTGCCCATTAGTTGAAAGGGGTCATGGGATTTGGACGAGTGGTCTCTTTCGATCAAGAAGTCATATAATGTGTTCTCGGTGTTGGAAGAAATGATATATGAGAACCTACAGCGAGATCGCATATTGATTTGGAAAAACAAGACCAGCCCCCCCCCCCCATGAATCAACTTGTGAGGGGTGATTGTTTGCGTACTAGGGCACATAGGGACAAGATACTTCAAACCATGGACTTAATGTCCCCAACGTGTTGTGACGGCATTGGGGGTTTGGATCATCTTTTACAATTGTTGCCACTCAGCAAGTATATTGATCATATTAGGATTCCCTGGCTTAGGATCGAGGATTGCTCAGCAAGTTGGAGCTCCATTCGGTCGTTCTATGGAAACTCGCGGGAGGATTTTACTTTGCCCTTCGCACTTCTTTGGGGGATATGGTGTTCCCAGAATGAAGTCATTTGTTTGTGATCAAAAATTCGATTCGAAAAATGTAATTGAACATAGTAATGTCCTTCATTTGGCCCAGTCTTCTATGCTTTGAAGTGATTAATATAACATTTTGTGGTGGGTCCTATACCAGTGTTATATCCTTTTCTCCTTTTCAATAAATGAAAAAGGGTGAGACATCAAGGAGACTCCAACCCAAAAACTTTTACATATTCACAAAATCAAAACAGAGGTTATAAAGATCAAGAAGCACGAAGACTCTTGACATACTCGGGTACATCCTCTACATACACTCTCTCTCCCTTGGAAATGACCCTAGTCTGCGTCAGCCATGGGGACCATAAAATAGTCGCCACCAGATCTTGATAGGTCCAGCCTCATGACCCAATCTGTCATTGGACTACCCAAGGTTGCAGAAAGTGATAGTCGGTACTCGGTAGGCGGGGTCACCTACTAAGGATTAATCGGCAGTTGGGTGACTAATCGGAATTAGTTGGTCATTAGTCAGTTTTGACTTTTTAAATTATTTTAAATATCGAAATCATTTTTATACATATATTCTTATATATACACATATATTTATACATTTTATTTGACATCATGATGAAACAAAAGAAGTAATTGACTTTAAATATAACATCAAGCATATTAGAATATGTTTGCTTTAAAAAAAGTGAAAAACTAAAAAATAGAAAAGGTTGTTGTAAAAGTTGGCCGACTAGCCGGGCGGACCGACTAACGGCCAACTAGGACTAGTCGAGTCGGCTACCCCCCCCCCCCCAGACTCGACTAGTTGGGCCAACTAATCGGCCTAGTCGACCGATTTTTGCAACCTTGGGACTACCATAAATCAACTAGGTCCTTTGTTGCCACAGAGTCAACGTAAGCCATCATCCATACATCATGTGACACAATGCAACTAAAGAGTAGAAGTTCAATGCCCTCCACCACCACAGTGAACAGTATTGTCCCTCAGCGCTTGGAAAATACGACAATGTGCACGACGTACAATAATATGGCCCTCCTCAATAGTTAAAGAAGAACCTGACATGCAGTGGCGTCTTAAGTCTCTGTATTTGTTGTATTAATCCAATGTCATCACAAGGTCAACTATTGTCCCACGTAAAAATCCATGTATGTCTTTCATACCGTGAAGTGACTATTATCTCACGTCCAAGATCTTGACTCTCTGAACACACATCAACGACAGTCCAAAAGCAACAAAAGTTTTGCAAAATGTTGTTCCAACAACTCAGTATGAAACCAAGGTAGATTGTGGACATCTATCAATCAATCTGCACTTCTTCATGGAGCAATTCCCATCAATGCAAGAGAAAGCAAATGTGAGAAATGGACTCTAAGTGCACATTGTCCAGTCCACTCATCCATCTAAGAGAGAATACCACTGTCATCCCCCAAAACCAGTATTATGAGTGGGGCAACATGACGAAGAATGGAACAAATACCCCCCAAAAGCTCGAAGGCGCATTCACCTCGAGCTGCAATGAGATGTCCAAAGTGACCTCACAAATGTTGTGAATCATCCTACTCAAAAGATCAGAGCCACTGCCCCAAATGATTCCTACTTCGTCATACTGTCTCGTTCATTTCCAACAAACTGAAGACATCTAGGCCCACATCCTCCTCTATGAGCATCAGGGTCTGCCAACCAATGCAGCCCATGCAACTCCCTGGAAGAAGCCCAAAAAGAACCTCCTCACCAATGCCTCAAACATCCCCCAAACATCAATCGAAAGCAGTGCATAGACAGGACAAAGATCAAATAGCAAACAGAAGCACCTTCAAAATCACTAAGCACCCACCATTATATTAGCATGTAACCCACTAACTGGCCAGTTTCTGCTCCATCTTATCCACCATAGATAGTCAATCATCCTACCTCAGCCAGCCACCAACTAGTTGTCCCAAGTAAACAATCGGTTACACATATTCCTCAATTACAAAAATCCTAAAGATGAAAAATGCTCCAACCACGAAGAAGATGAATAGAAACCACTGCAATGAAATACACACCCTTACCATGGCTTCGACCAATGCAATATGGAATATTCTTCCAAAGAAGCGATTAGATATAACCTTATCAGATGCGAGATATTCAAGCAAATTTTCAACCATACTCTCTTGGACTTCTCCATTAACCAATTGCTTAACTCAATACTTAACAAGCTCGAATTATGTCTGCTTAAACCAAGCAAAATGGTCATTCAGTTTGTTGATAAATCGGTTAAGAGGTTCATAGGAGTTTTGGAGGACAATATTGTAACCATTCAAAGTCTGCAATTCCCCTTTAACTTCGTTCTCCAAGACATAAATACCCATGAACGATTACTCATATTCTGATTATTAGTTGATGATCTTTTCTAGCGAAAACAAAGGTTATTTCCGATTATGAAACTAACAATGCATAGTTTCAAATTAATGGCGAAAGTATCTAAATATAAACGATCAACAACTCCAATGCTACAAGTTGCCCCTAACCAAGATGAGCCTAATGAACATAAGGACTGTGATTTCCTGGATCCAAAGCCATTAACTTTGTATAACAAGAAAATCCGAGACTTAGCAACCAAGCTAATAAAAAACGACTGACTAACATGTTTAGCCGACCCGTTTAGTCTACAAGCTGGGGTGGCCACTCCGACTAGGCTAATCAACCCTTAGTCGGCCAACCGATTAAAAGGCCCACTTAATCAACCCTTTTTCTGGGACTTTTTCTGTTTTTTTAAAATCAAACTTACGCTAAGATGCTTAATGTTTAATCAGAATTTAATTGTTTCTTTTATTTCATTATGATAGTATAGAAAATGTACAAATTTAAGAAACATATATAAGAATATATGTATATAAAATGATTTGTATATTTCAAATAATCTAAAAAATACTAAATCAATTATAGTCCATTAAATCGGGTTAATCACCGGATTACCGATTAATCCTTAGCAGTGAGACGACCGACTGAGTCCCGACTACCGACTTCTGCAACCTTGTTTACAGCTAAAGAAGAGTCTGAATGTGAAGTATCTTTTAATAAAACATTGTGAAAAAGAGGAGGAAAGCATGATCTTCAATATTTCAACTGAACCTAAGCGAGAGTTTAATGATGCATCGGAAGTAGATGTTGAAACGCCTTCCCTCAAAGAGTTCTAAATTGCTCTTCGGATTGTTTTGATTAAAATGGTGAAGCCTTCTCCCATTATAAGTAGGATCGGATACATGGGTTCTCGAATTGATTTGATTAATGAACAAAATATAAGTGAAATACTACTGATGACCAAGTTATATAAATAGCTTAAACTAGATAACTGTTTTATGCTACTGATAACTACTGTAGGCTATAAAGCATTGTTGGCTTTGAACTACATCAAAATAAGAGAGACAGATGTCTCAAGATCTGGATCAAAGTAGATAAACTAATCGAAGAAAAAGTGACATCACGTGCCTCGTGTCATATTTTCTTTATCAAGTTAGTTCATATAAAAATTGAAATTAGTGATGTGTCGTAAAAAGCCGTGATAAATAACTGACACTCTTTTGTTACTAGTTACTACCATAGAAGTACAAAAGCTATGTACATCGGTATATGCTTTAAAGTACGAGTATCACACGAGTACGAGTATTGCATAAGTACAAAAGCCATGTTCTTGGAGCTGGTAGATGTGGGGTCTGACCACAAGGCCTTGCGGCACTGTTGTAGCAGTCAGTTGGGGGGGGCGCAGCAGGAGGAGGCCGTTGTGGCAGGCGGTGGGTCGTCGTCGATTGCTCGATTGTAGGTCCTGCTCCCGATGGCTCAGGTAGTAGAAGGTGGCCTAGGGGGCGGTGAGCCAACGTTGCTGTCTAAGACCGAGAAGGCTCAAAACCCGGGGTTGGCAACTCGCCCTGTACAGGGGATATGGTTCGACGCTATATCCACGGCTCGAAGCTCAAAGATACTTGTTGTGGGACCTAACCCGTTTGACTGCCCGGGCTTCGAGTGTAGACCCGCTAGAGGGCTCCCAAGTGGAGCAAAATGGGGCTCCGACTACCAGGTCTAGCGTGGAGCGCTCTGTTTCGGATCTTGGGCTCGTAGGGTCGATTGCTATTGTTCAGGTCGGTGGAGGCGTTTCCTCTTGCTCGGGTGTGGGCTTTGCCACGGGTGTACTCGGATCACACCCCTATCCTTAGGTCGTTTGGTAAGGATGGGTGAAGTAGGTTCACTTTCCGATTCAAGCGGTCTTGGCTCTTAGAGGATGGTTTCAGAGAGTTGGTGGTTGAGCAACGGAGAAGGTGTTCTTCGGTGGGATCGACGGTCCCTCGATTCGCATCTAAATTGAAGGTCCTCAGAGCTTTCCTTAAGGCTTACAACAGGAAGGTTAGCCGACGGGGTGAGGCGGCGGCGGGGGTGGTGAGTTTGGATGGACTGGATGGCGAGAGGTGCTTGAATCGGGATGAGGTGGTGGCGAGGCTGGGTTTGTTAGAGGAGATCATACAGGAGGACAGAAAGGAGGAAATTGAATGGAGGTAGCGGTCGAGGCAAAAGTGGTTGAAGTAGGGTGATGCCAACACCAGATTCATTCACTCGATGGCATCTGGGCGAAGGAGAAGGAACTTTTTGCATGAGATTGAGGTTGGGGGTATCAGAGTGTCAGGGGAAGAGCAGATTGGTGTTGCGTTGCGGAATCACTTTGTGGAGTCCTCGCGTAGAGGGCAGGGGGGTGGGGATGGCGGGGGCTAGTCGGGAGTTAGGGTGGCTACGGCGAGTGCGGGGCAGGTGAAATTGTTGGTAGCTGATTTCTCTAAGGATGAGGTGAAGCGGGCGGTGTGAGGCCTGAATGCAGATGGGGCTCCAGGCCCTGATGGATTTCCCCTCCTATTCTAACGGGAATTTTGGGATCTTTTGAAGGAGGAAATATTGGAGGTTCTCGTCGAGTTCAGGGATGGTAACAGAGGTTTTGAGAAGGTGAATCGGGCCTTGACTTTCCTTCAACCAAAGAAGGCGAATCCGACGTCTGTGGGGGACTACAGGCCTATTTCAATTTCCAACAGCAATTACCTGGTGGTGGCAAAGGTTCTAGCGAACAAGCTAAAGGTGGTTTTGGGCTCGGTGGTGCTTGGGGGGCAGACAGCATTCGTTCCGAGCCGGCACATGGCAGATAGTCTTGATTGGAAGCGCTCGAAGAAAAAGGGGGCTCTTTGGAAGATTGATTATGCCAAGGCATATGACTGTGTCAATTAAAAGTTCTTATGTACCTAACTTATACGGAGGGGGTTCCTTGAGGTGTAGGTGCAGTGGACGAAGAGATGTGTCACTACTTCCTCCAAGATTCTGGTGAATGACAAGCTTGAGGGTGGTTTCTTCCAGTCCCAGCGGGGTGTCTGTTAGAGTAGCCCGTTGGCTCCTATGTTTTTTATCCTTGTGGCGGACTATTTGGCGGTTATGTTTAAGCGTGCAGTGGAGATTGAGCGGTGCGAGGGCTTCCGTCTGGAGGATATCTCTATCCCTTTGCTTCAGTATGCTGATGATACGATCATTTTTCTTAGTGGGTCGGAGGAGCAGAACCGCAATGTAATCTTGTTGGTGGACATCTTTGGCAGCCTATCTGGGCTTCAGATCAACAGGCAGAAGTCGGTGGTGGTTACCTTTGGGCTGGATGATGCCAAGAGTGGCAGGGTCGCTGGGTGAGCAGGATTCCCCCTGGGGGGCTCCTTATCTCCTACTTGGGGCTACCGCTGGTGGACGGCAGACATAGGAAGTCAGATTGGGACAGCGTTCTGTGCAGAATGGAAGAGAGGTTGGCGGGTTTGAAGGCGGTCTCTTTGTCTAGGGGAGGGAAGTTGACCCTCCTCAAGCATGTTCTTGCTGCAATCCCGATTTTCTTCTATTCTACTAAGTTGATGCCAGTTGGGGCAAGGACGAAGGTTGAATCTCTGATGAGGTCATTGTGGTCGGATGGGAGACGTCAGAGGCGTGGCTTGCATCTGGTGGGCTTGGAGGATGTTACGAAGAGGATCTGTGATGGGGGCTTTGGGGTCCATGATGTGGAACACATGAATAAAGCGGTGTTGGCCAAGTGGGTGATTAAGGTTTGGGGGACTTCAACCTCGTTGGCGGCCAGAGTTTTGAGGTCCATTTACGGGGTAAAGGGTGAGTTAATTGTGGTTAGAAGGAGATCCGAGTCTCCTTTTTGGGCCAGGATCCGGGCCGTTTTGCCGTGTGTTGTTCCTAACCTGCGTCCGAGGCTTGGGAACGGTCAGGTTTTCAGATTTTGGCTCGATATCTGAATGGGGGGAGGGTGTTCTTGGGCGTCATTTCCCTAGACTGTTGGCTCTGGTGACTGACAGAGATGCGCATCTAGCTGAGGTGGCGGACTTTGGCTCGTGCGCCCCACAGTTTGTCTTGAATCTATCGGATCAACGCTTGGAGGATTTCTTGAGGTTACTAGCAGAGGTTCCCCAACCAGGGGAGTGGTTTGATCTGCTTGACCATTTTGCTTGAGAGAGGACGAGATTCTCGGTTAAGAAGGCTTATGAAGCTATGAGTGGAAAGGGGTGGCGTGTGACAAGGAGATGTATGCGGACATGAAGATTATCTGGGCAGCCAGGATCCCGTGCAGGGTGAAGATCTTCCTATGGTGTTTGAGAAGAAATCGTTTGTGTGACAAAGCGAGGATGGGGAGGTTGTTCGCTTGGCAGACACGTATTGCGACAGGTGTGAGGGTGTAGTAGAGGATGCGGACCACCTTTTCTTCGAGTGTGCGACATCGTCTCAGATCTGGCAGGATGTGGGGCTTCAGTGGGTGGAGGCCAGCGGCTTGTATGCTTTTTGGAGCTCGGTTCGCGTTGTGGGACTGGGTTCGACGAATGACTGCGCTAAGCCGTTTGCGGTGCTTTGGGCCATTAGGAATGGGCGAAATGAGCTGATCTTTAAAAACCAGAGATTTTATTCTGAGAATGTAGTCTCACACTCTAGCGCTCTTTACAATTTTTGGGCCTCAACCAAATGTACTCTACCTTTTATTAATGAAATTGTGGTTGCGGTGACTCTCGCCTCGGGAGGTCACCGTATTTGCAAACAAAAAAAGGTTTGGTTATTGTTGCACTGATACAGACCTTCATGCACCGTCACACTACAGTTTTTTTCACGGATACACTTCGCCCTACTGTTTCATGCCTTGATAAGTTCAAAATCTCAATATCATGCTAATTGTTGCACCGTTAGATGCCCATGTACACCGCTACACTTTGAATGTTGGACCTTTGAACTTAGTCCTTTCAATGGGCCAATTTTTTTGTAATATCGTTGCACCAGTAAACATTTATGGGCATCAATACACACTAGCCATTGAGCCCATTTTATAGTGTGTATTTGCATTGATACACCGGTACATCTTATTGTGCATAGGTACAACAGTAAGTCGAATGGTTTTCTCATGCATTTTTTGAGGTATTTTTATGACTTACTATTTTTATTGATCCCTTAAACCAATAAAAAGAGCCTATTCATGTCCTTAAAACACACACCAAGAGCACAACTTCTCTACTCACTAATACACTCTCTTTACTCTTATGAGAAAAATCTTGTATGCTTAAGGAGAGATATATCAAAAGAAAGAGCTATATATTCTACACGGTCTTCGTGACTCTCAACTCTTGATCCCATAAGCCTTCTACTCAAAGTCACTCTCGCTTTGCATTTATATTTCTACATGTTTACAAGGCCTTATTAGATAAATTGTATTTTTTTGTTGGTTAAAAAGTGTTTGTGTGTAAAAGACCTTTCTTTTCAAAAGGAAGATAAATCTTTAGTTAGGTTGTGTACGTTGAAGCATACTGTGTAAAAGGCTTTCCACTTTTATTTAAGATAAACTCGGTTGAGGTTGCATATTCCAACAGGTTTTCTCTACAAAAAACTTTCTTCTTGTCTAGAAGAATTTTCTGAAGTAAGTCTTGTGTAGCAGATAAATACTGCTAAGATGTGTGCTTTGTAAGATGGTTTGTACTACACGAGAAGTCGTTTGGTTTAGTGGATTGTTTGTAAACATTGGGTGGGCCAAAGTTAGGTGCATGATGGATGAACCTGTACAGATCTCTGTGCAATGTAGTTTTATTATTGTGGTTTGTTCACTAAGGTAATTTATTCTAAAATTGGTCATTATTCCACATAAACAATATTAACTCCCCTTCTAGTGTTTCTTCAGTTGGGTCCCTCCAAGTCAAAAGAAGACGATACCTTGCTATTTTCAGAGGTCTTTGACATCTTTAAACTGATTTTGAGCTGGTAATTATGCTGGGGAGTGGACAATATTCTTCATTAGAATTTAGATACCGAGTATTTTCGCAAACGAAAGTGCATATCTAGCCGTGCTTTCAATTTCAGAGTTAGTTGCATGCACGAGCATAATAATTATTTTTGAAAGGAGATGCCCACGCAAAAAATTCTACATGTTCACATTATCGAACAAAAAATAGTTACAAGGACCAAAAGGTACACTGCCATTGGCATGTTCATACGCATTCTCCATGAATATCCCCCTTCCCAGAATATGGACTCATTCCATGCAAGCCATAAAAAACATAAGATACTACACCCGCTCCATGAGCATAATAATTGAGCCAACTATGCTAATTGTTTCACCTTCTGAGCTTAAACATCTTCCCTCGAGCATGAAATACGTGTTTAGTCTTGTAGGAGAATCAAAATGATTCTAGTCAGTATTCCAGACTGACGGTCCCATCACATTTATTTAAAGGATAACATTGAATCCTCTCGAGAATCCTAGTGTCGATTAGACCGAAATCTGCAAGAGGTCATCATGAAAACATCTCTACATGGTAGAGTAAATTTTATCTTATCCTATATCCGACTCAAAATGGCTCAGTTGCACGTGATTTCGAAAAAAACCAGAATTGCGAGTGTAGCCAATGGTAAAGGAAAGGATATCCAAGTCAAAGTACCGACTTCTTGGTGTATATATGTTGACTACATGCATTTTAATAAATCTAGCACAAAGTATCACTTTCCTTTACCATTTATTCACTAAATCATGGAAATATGTGGCAAGAGAAAGATTTAAACTGCTACTTGAATGGTACTTAGGATATTATCATGTAGTAATAGCACCTAAGGATGAAAGAAAGATCGCATTTACGTACTTTGAAACATATGCTTTGTTATTTCTCATTTCAATGTATTCTCACAGTGGACCATCTAAATGGATGCGAGGAATTTAATGCCCATCCTGAATGAGGATGAGACATCGAGGCAAACTGACTTTTGACGTACATTCATATATCATTTAGAGACATTTCCATATTTCAAAAGTTTCAAATAGATACCCTTTGGGTTATGTAATGCTCCATATATTTTCCAAATGTGTTTCTGTTATCACCAATATGATGGGTGACTTTCTCAAAGTTATCATGGATGGCTTCTTGGTTTAAGGAGATGATTCTGACACATGTCCTGTCTATTTAGATCGAGTACTAGTTTTATCTTAGGACAAACTTCAAGTTGACTCAGAGTATTGTGATGGGATATGTCATCTCCAACAAGGGCAAGAAGATTGCCAAACCAAGGTAGAAGTGAATTCAAAGCTCGATCCACCTAACAATCTGAAGTGGTTGAAATCTTCCCTAAGGCATGTCGATATTTATGGATGATTCATTAAAGATTTCAGGAGAACTGTCTGAGAGCACTGACATCAATTTTAAACTCAATTATTAAAGTATTTTAACCTTTGGTAGATAAAAGAGTCAGATTACCCAAACTTCTGTCATCTAGTCATTGGGAGTCTCAAAAAAAATGGTGAAGCATTCTCCCACTATAAGTAGAGGGACTGGAGAAAATGTGTCCTGATAATCCACCCCATAAGTTTGGGTGAACCCATGAGCAACAAGCCTAGACTTGTATCTGTCTACAGTATCATCAGCATGATGTTTCACTGTAAACACCCACTTGCATCAAATAACAGATGCACCAGGGGGAGCATGTACAGTACTCTACGTGCCACGAGACTGTAACACATCAATTTCTTCCTCCATAGCCAAGCGTTACTGACTAACCTGTTAGAGCCGAGAATACTTTGTTGTATTAATCCATGGAGCCCTAGGGTCTCTTATATAGAGAGAAAACCCTTGGGTAAATTACATAGATGTACATAAGATAAATAAGAAATACTCAACGGTACATCACAACATAACGTAAACGTCTACACTCCCCCTCAAGATGGAGCATAGATATCAATCATTCTCAGCTTGGAAGAACATCTTTGGAAAGGTCCTTTGAGCAATGGCTTGGTAAATATATCAGCAGTCTGGTTTTCTGAACTGACATGTGAAGTGGAAATCAAGCCCTTCTGGATCATGTCTCTAGTGTAGTGACAATCTACCTCGATGTGTTTTGTTCTTTCATGAAAAGCTGGATTATTTGCAATGAACAATGTTGCCTGGTTGTCACATTGAAGCTGCATGGGTAAAGAGACATTTACATTCAAATCTTCCAAGACCGCTCGAACCCACATCATTTCTGCGCTCGCTTGTGCCATGGCTCTATATTCGGATTCAGCACTGGATCTTGCCACAACTGTCTGTTTCTTGCTTTTCCAAGAAACCAAAGAGCTTCCTATGAAGATAGCAAATCCTGAAGTAGATTTACGATCCTTTGGACATCCCGCAAAGTCTGCGTCTACACAAGCTGAAATAGACAGATCTGTGTCTTTTCTAAATAACAAACCTGCGCCTGGGGAGGACTTCAGATATCTCAATATCATATACACGGCTTCCATATGAACTTGCCTGGGCTGCTCCATATATTGACTCACCCGGTTTACTGCGTAGGCAATATCCGGACGAGTTATGGTGATGTATAGAAGCTTACCCACCATCTCTCTGTATCTTCTTTTGTCCACCTCTTCGGTATCATTGTCATAAAGCCTCATACTTGGATCCATAGGCGTGCTCGACGGTCTGCATTCAGCCATTCCTGTTTCCACAAGCAAGTCAGTGACATATTTTCTTTGGGTCATCACCATTCCCCGTGCATTTTTTGCAAACTCTATCCCCAGAAAATATCGTATTGTGCCTAGATCCTTCGTAATGAACTGGCTTCCCAAAAGAGCTTTGATCTTCTCAATCCCTGAGCATCATCTCCTGTAACCATAATATCATCAACATATACCATGACAACGACCGTACCTGTAGGGGTCTTCTGGATAAACAACGAATGATCCGCATTTGACCTTGTTATAAAATATGAAGCGGAAGCGGAATGATAAAACAGAGCATAAGAAGAAGAAACATAAACATGGAATACCAAGATTTAACGTGGAACCCTACTCCGTGAGGAGCGGGATGAAACCACGGGAGAAGCCCTCAAAGGGGCGTGTTTTTCTATTGACTTTCTCAATGAGTACAGGAGGTCTGGGGCTCCTTATATAGCCTTCCCAGAGCCTCCAAGTCCCACCATTGGGCGGTATGGGACTAAACACAGGATGGGGTAAATAGATCTTCTCCAGGATTCATTTACCCTGCTACAACTCAATAGGTGCACTACCAAATACTCAAACACTCCCCCTCAAGCTGGAGCATGCAATGCTCAGCTTGGACAAACAAACAGAAAGAAACTCAACTCACGCTACAGGACACTACGGACAATATCAACCCAACGCGCACATGCTGCAGTCGAGGACGTTGCTTCTCATGCCGTGCAGGTGAGGAGGACGAACGGGATGGAGTGTGAGTCAACTAAAGACTCAGAATCTGACCATCGAGTCTGAAACTGCACCTGAAGTCTCCTCGTCGAGAACTGGGTCTCTCCCATCTGGCTCAAAGAATGGTGCACTGCTCTGTGTACCTATGATACCACATGAAAACCCTTGCCCTCAATGGCATAGGGAATGGTCCTCTGCTCTGGAGTCCCTATGACTCACATGAAAACTCTGGCCGAACAACAACAAGAATGATGGGGACCACGAAACAAATAATGGCAACTTATGCTCATCTGACAATGACCGCACACTTATGCGTGTCTGAAACTGAAGACTCGGAAGACAATCGTCGAGTCTGAAATCAAACTGTAGAGTCTGAACATCTGGCTGGCCATGTAATCTGGGACTGAAGAATATGGATCTGAATCATCTGACAAACTGGCCTGTAGAACTCTACACAATACTCCCCCTTTCTCCCATACTTGTCGGAAAACATGGATGTCGACAAGTTGGAGAAGACAACAATGATGGGGAAAACAACATGAACATTCAAAACTTGCGGCTTTGTTTTTTTAAGCCGTCACTTATTTTTTTGAAACACATTTTTTTAAAGCCGTTTCAACATTTTTTATCGACTTTTCATCTTTTCTTTTCTTTTTTTGTAAATTTTGTGTACGGCCGTTTTTTTCTTGTACGCGCCTTTTTTTTTCTTTTCAATCTTTTTTTCCGAACCTCTTCCTCTCCCCTTTTTTTTAACGTGACTTGCGCCCTCTCCTTTTTTTCTTTTCTCTTTTTTTCTGCCTCTTTTCTACCTTTTTTCAGCCCAACAATGGGCTTCTTCTATTTACCTCCCTTTTTTTACAAAACAAGACAACGGCTGGCTGTCATCATTTTTTTAACCAATCAAAGCCCACCTGGGCCAATATTTAGGGTTCCCACTCGGGAACCCTCTCTTCACGAATATCGTTCTCCCATGATGGGAGTCTTCGATGCCGCCGCCTCCTTAGGGTTTCCAGGAATCCCCGCGCTGGAGATCTTGTGACTGGGAGGACGCCACGGCTGGGATCGGGCTGAGGGCTTACGCGTTGATGTCGCATGGGTCTTCGAGGTGCGTGCACGGAGGGTCGATCGGCGGGGAGCCGCCGACGCGCGGGGAGGCGCGCGTTGATGCCGCCTGGGATTTGGCGGGAGGACTCGCGCGTGGATGCGCGTGGATGCGCCTGGGAGCCGTGGCGCCAATATGGAGACACGCCGCCTGTGGCTTGCGGGGTGCGACGCCAAGGGAGGTGCGCGCGGAGGGCGCCGCCATGCTCAAGCGCGCGCCTGCACGCGTGGTGGTTGGGAAGGGCTTTGCGCGAGGGGGAGTTACATGCTGCGGCTTCGGGTTGGGCTCCATCACGTGCGTGAATCGCGCGACTAGTGCTGGATGGTGCGCCGCCTGTGGCGTGGGGAGCACGAAGGGCTCGCACAGAGGGCTAGGGCACGCGCTGGAGATGCGCGCTGCATCGGGTTGCGCACTGGGAGATGGAGCATCGCCGGCTGGAGGAAGGAGCACGACCTAATATCGCCTGGGGCGATCTGGAAGGGCGTGATGGGACCTTTGCCGCATGTGCCGCTCGATGCGGCTGGGAGAGAAAGTGCAACAAGAGAAATTCCCGAAATTCCAGAAAATAAGATTTCGATTGAAACCCTAGACCTTGCACAAAACTTGAACAGAAATAACTTATAATCGAATCTCAAAAAATCTTCAATAACAACTTCTCGAGAATCGAACCCGCTCTGATACCATGTTATAAAATATGAAGCGGAAGCGGAATTATAAAAACAGAGCATAAGAAGAAGAAACATAAACATGGAACACCAAGATTTAACGTGGAACCCTACTCCGTGAGGAGCGGGATGAAACCACGGGAGAAGCACTCAAAGGGGCGTGTTTTTCTATTGACTTTCTCAATGAGTACAGGAGGTCTGGGGCTCCTTATATAGCCTTCCCAGAGCCTCCAAGTCCCACCATTGGACGGTATGGGACTAAACACAGGATGGGGTAAATGGATCTTCTCCAGGATCCATTTACCATGCTACAACCCAATAGGTGCACTACCAAATACTCCAACAGACCTCTTAAACCCATGTCGTTAAATCAGCTGGGAAAGTCTCTGAAACCATGCCCGTGGACTTTGTTTAAGGCCATAGATAGCCTTATGAAGTTTACACACCATCTGAGTCTCCCCTCAGCAGCAAACCCCGGTGGCTGCTGCATGTAGACTTCCTCCTCGTAGATCACTATATAAGAAAGCATTCTTCACATCAAGTGGAAATAGTTCAGTCACGTACCACAGCAACAGATAGTAGAATGCGAAGAGTTGAGTGTCGGGCCACTGGTGAGAAAATGTCCAAATAATCCACCCCATAGGTTTGGGTGAATCATCGTACGACAAGTCTGGCCTTGTATCGGTCGAGACGCCCGTCTGCATGATATTTAACTGTAAAAATCCATTTGCAACTCACCACAGCTGCGCCCGGAGGAATAGGGACTAAAGACCAAGTCCCTCTGGACTGTAAGGCACGCATCTCCTCCTCCATAGCTAGACGCCAGCAATCAATCTTCATGGCTTCTTGATAAGTCCGTGGGATGTCAACCGACGAGACAGCTGCTGCGAACCTCTCAAAATCACCCGTGAGACGATGAAAGGAAACGTGAGATGCAAGAGGATAGGATGCACATTGCCTCTTCTGCTTCCTATGAGCAATAGGACGATCAAGGTCATCTGTTACAGTACTAGCTGGCGGATCCTCCTCCTGTAGCAAGGTCCTGCACAGGTGCATTATCTAACCCATCATTAGTGTTAATATCAGAACATACCTGAGGCGTGCTGGATGGTTGGTGTGTAGCTTGAGCAGGCCCTGACCGCCTTGTGTAGAACTTAGGAAATGGTAGAACGGGTGGTGATGTTGGTGGTGTGATGGACTCAGATTGATCCAGACTTGGAGGTAGGGGTACATAGACATTAGTATCCGTGTATGTGGAGGAAACTAATCTGTCACCTGCAGGGGAGAAGTACATAACTGGTTCAAAAAATGTTAACATCAGCACTGACATAGTACTTGCCACCAATGGGATCATAGCAACAATATCCTTTCTGAGTCCTGGAGTAACCACAAAAACACACTTAACAACTCTAGGAGAGAGCTTGTCAAGTCCTGGAGATAAGCGATGAACAAAAGTGACAGTCCCAAAGACACGAAGAGTAAGTGAAAACAAGTCTTTGTCAGGGAAAAGAACAGAGATAGGGGCATGATCCGCAAGAATGGTAGAGGGCATGCGATTGACCAGTTAGCATGCTGTAAGTATGGCATCCCCCCAAAAGGCTAATGGTGCACAACTTTGAATAAGTAGTGTGCAAGCAATGTCAAGAAAGTGTCGATGTTTTCGTTCCGCAACACCATTTTGTTGAGATGTATACGCACATGTTGTTTGGTGGATGATCCTCTTCGACGAAAGAAACCGAGCAAGAGAACGAGTGCAGAACTCCAATGCATTATCCGTGCGCACATACTTGACAGTAGATGAAAAAACATTCTGCACTTCATTGATAAGATTTTGGATAACACTTCCTGCTTCAGATTTATTTTTAAGAAGAAAAGTCCAAGAAACACGAGAAAAATCATCGACTATAACAAGATAAAATATGTGCCCCTGATGGTCTGGGACACGACTCGGACCCCAAATATCTATATGAAATAACTCGAACGGGGAGCGACTGCTCCGACCCTGACGACTAGGAAAGCTCGAACGATGATGCTTCCCTAACTGACATGCTTCACAACGAAATGACGAAGAAGGAGATATCTGAGGCAGGAGGTGACGCATTTTCTGCAGCGGTAGGTGACCAAAGCGAAGGTGCCATGTATATGGAGAAACGGATCCCTGAGTGTAATGAGACGCCAGCATAGGAGTGTCGTACCAGACGATAGAGGCCATTGTGCTCAGAACCATAGCCAATCACCCTGCCCGTTAGTATGTCCTGAAAAATAACAGAAGATGGGTCAAATATAGCACGACAGTGCAAATCTTTTGTAATCTGACTAATTGATAATAAATTCATAGAGAATTCCGGTGCATGTAGAACGTTCTGTAAGTGCATAGACGGCAATAAAACAGTCTCCCCCTGACCGACAATAGGGGAATGAGTGCCATCAGCTATGAGTACGGAGCGACCAGACTGAATAGCTCTGTAGGACTGCAGGTGATCTCTATCACGGCAGAGATGATGTGTGGCTCTGGAGTCAACAATCCAACCTGAGAGATCATGGTTATGACAAGAGGCAGAGGCACTACCTGAGGTACTGGCAGCAGCAAATGTACTAGCGGACGCAGAAGCCGCAACGTCAGGTGTATCAGCACCCTCTGATGATGTTTGTGGCATAATGTCTCGAAGTCGTGCCACAAGCTCTTCGAACCTGTGATCGGAAGTAGGCGTGGATGGAACCTGAACATGATCAGCTACACGTGCAGAAGGAGGAAATCCATGCTTGGAATAGCATGTATCCTCGGAATGACCAGTTCGTCGACAAAAAGAGCATGTTGAACTCACACGACCTCCTCGGCCACGTCCGCTACCTCCTCGGCCACGAAAGGAAGACGAACTACCTCGTCCTCTAGAGACCGCCATTGCTGACGGAGATGGAGTTGCGGCGCTAGAGGGAACGGAGATCCGACTGAGTCTCCTGTAGACTTCCTCCATAGGAGGAATAGTAGCATCGGCGAGAATCTGAGACCGGGCTGCTTCGTATTCCGGATCAAGGGCAGCAAGTAGAACACCTACCATAGTGGCATTGTGAAACGTCTTCTGCTGCTCGGGGGTGGCCGTGAGCGGTATCGTGCTGTATAATTTCTCGAACATCCCTCGTAGGGATGTGTATAGAGAATGAAGGGCCCGGCCATTTTGCTTCATGGTAAAAATATCATGCTGCAACTGCAGCATCTTCGTCTTGTTCTGCACTTGAGAATATGTAGTGGCCAGAATATCCCACATCGCCTTGACGGTGGGTTGATGGAGGACATCGTTGGCTATCTCCATCGTGAGCGTCCATGACAGCCAAACCTTGGCATACGCGTCGTCAGCCTCCCATGAGGCATATATCCCCATCTTCTCTGTCGGCTCCTCTTCGGTAAGAATGTGTTTCTTACCACACGACTTCATAAGACTCAGGAACTGCATAGCCCAGAGTTCGTAGTTCGTCTCGTCCATTTTGACTATTGGTGCCGAACCTTTGAACGCACCTATGGCGGGCATATCAATCTTTTGGTCTGACATATCGTCGGAGAAGAAGACCAAGGGATGAGAGACAAAAGAACCGGTGTCTACAAAGACACGTTAGGATCCAAGTGCATATGTAGACTAATGCACTTGTATCCATTGGTGGTGGGAGTGGCCCGGGCGAGAGAAGAGGGGCCCGGCGGCGAGGGGGGTGCTAGTGGACCCGGCGGTGAGGGTGGGGCCCGGCGGCGAGGGGAGGTGGGGCCTTGCAGCGAGAGGGAGGGGTCCCGGCGGTGAGAGGAGGGGACCCGGCGGCTGGAGGGGCAGTGGGAGGTGCCCTCGGCGACGACGGGAGGGCTGGATAGGGGCAGCGGCGGTAGGGCTGGAGAGAGGCGGCGGCCAAAGAGGGGGGCGGCGGGTGGAGAAAACCCTAGACTAGGGTTTTGGCTCTGATACCATGTTAGAGCCGAGAATACTTTGTTGTGTTATTCCATGGAGCCCTAGGGTCTCTTATATAGAGAGAAAACCCTTGGGTAAATTACATAGATGTACATAACATAAATAAGAAATACTCAACGGTACATCACAACATAACGTAAACGTCTACATAACCTGTAATGCCTCGAGATAAGACCGTGGTATCTCCACAGCAGACAGGCCCACAACAAACCTGTGAAACTCCTCTAAGAGACATGCAAGAGAAACATAAGAAGCAAGGGGATACATTATACATATACGCATCTGCTTTCATAAGGCAAGGGGCACATCAATATCCTCAGCCTCCTCAGTGACCAAGATTGGAACATCTAAAAACTCCATCCTATTGTAAATGCAAATCACCAATACCATCAGTAGAAACCAAGTGCTAGATACATATATGGGGTGTGTTGGATGATGGAGGAGGCACATGAGCATGAGGTCGATGTTCTTAAACCTTTGGAAACCAAATGTGTGTGACAGGTGGAAGTGGTGGTGGTGGTGGTAGACCTGGCCATTGGGCCGGGGGCCCGCCCGTCCAGCCCGCCCAGCCCGTTCATTGGCCGGGCTTGGGCAAGCAATTTCGGAAATGGGCCGGCCCGGCCCGGCCCGCTCTTTGGCCCGCCCATCAGTTGGGGGAGCCGTGGGCATGTGTCATAAAACCCGGCCCGGCCCGGCCCGCACATATAAAAATATATGTTTAAAAATTATATTTTATATGCATTTAATATAATATACTTCAAGTTTTTGTTTTACATTATCAATATTACATCTTATTTTATACTTTACATGCAAAGTAATACATATTATGGTTACTTGGATTTAGAAAGATTAGATGATGCTAAAAAAACTTAATTATCTCCATAAATTTGATTAAAAAATTAATAAAAAATATTTTACATTCGGCCCATGGGCCGGCCCGGCCCAGACCTGGACCGGGCTTGGGCCTTGAAGTATGGCCCGTGAACCGGGCCGGGCCGGGCCTTGGACAAGGGGTTTTAAAACCTCGGCCCGTTCGGCCCGACCCATGGCCCGCACCGGCCCGGACTTTGGCCAGGTCTAGGTGGTGGACAAGATGGTGAGGAAGTTGGTGAGAAGTAGAGCCTGAGGTAGACAAAATCAAAGATAGAGGCATGTATATCTCTTATCTGTAGGCGATAAAAATATAATAGACTCAAAGAAAGTGATATCCGTACTAGCATAATACTTCCTACGAACAGGAGCAAAATAATGATAATCCTTTGTGTCCTGGAATACCCCACAAAGACATACATGACAGCTCTAGGACAGAACTTGTCAAGACCAATAGACGTATGATGAACAAACGCAATTGACCTAAACCTACAAGTAAGGCAGAAAAGATCCTTCTCGGGAAACGCAACCAAGAATGGGATCTTCTTTCCCAACACAGACGAGGGCATACGACTCACCAGATAGCACGCAATTAAAACCGCACCCCCTATAAGAATGAGGTGCATGACTCTGTATCAAGAAGGTTCTGGTAACATCCAAAAGGTGATGATGTTTGCTTTCAACCACCTCACTCTGTTGGGAAATATAAGCATAAGAAGTCTGATGAACAATGCCAAGGGTTCTGAGAAATAGCAAGAGTTGAATCAACTCAAATATCAAGATAAAATCCATGCCCCTGATGGTCTAGGACACGACTTGGACCCCAAATATCAAGATGAATCAACTCAAAAATACTATGACTAATACAAGCTTTACGACTCTGGAAAGTAGACTGATGGTGCTTTCCGAGTTGGCATGCCTCGCACTGAAAGGTAGAGCGAGGAGAAATCTGAGGAAGGACGTGGCACAACTTTGGCAGAGGAAGATGACCAAACTGGAGGTGCCACACATAAGGAGAAATTGATCCAGTGTGTAGAGATGAAGCGTCAAGATATGGGGACTGGACCAGTCTATAAAGACCTTGATCACGGCCAGATCCAATCACGATGCCTGTAAGAATATCATGAAAAACAAGAGACAATGGGTCAAATATGGCACGACAATGTAAATCCTTGGTGATTTGACTAATAGAAAGCAAATTCATAAAAAAATTAGGAGCATAAAGAACATTTTGAAGGTGCATTGCTGAAGTTAACTGCACCACCCCCTAACCAGTGACGAGAGAGTGTGTCCCATATGCTATGACTACCGATCTACCAAGATGAATTGGTCTATATGGATTAAAGTATCCTCTGTCACAACAGAGATGATGTAAAGCTCCTGAGTTCATAATCCATTCAGACAAATCTGCCATGTAACAGCTAGTAAAGCATATAAGATACCTGATGTGGATGCAGATGTTGAGACTGCTACCTCAAAGGATCCTGTGGGAGTAGATAACCCCGGTACAGTCATAATCTCTCTCAGTCAAGCCACAAGCTCGTCAAATCTCTGGTCAGATGCAGGAGGTAGAATATCAACTTGCTGAGTCTGCTCAACAACTCGAGCTAAAACAGGAAAGCCATGCTTAAAGTAGCATGTGTACTTAGTATATGTCCTAACCGGTGACAATAGATGCAAGGCTGACAGGGTCGACTACACCTCCCCGACCACGAGTACCATGCCCACGATATTATATAGAGCTCCCTCTACCACGCAATGCAGCCATAGCCGAGGAGGTCTGAGATTGTTCAGTAACTCAACCATGCGCTATAGAGATCTGCTCAATCTGTGGTATGCCTCCTCCAATGGAGGTATAGTGGCATCAATAATAATCATGATCAAGGGCTACAAGAAACACTCCGATCATCACCGAATCTTGTGGCCCTTGAGCTATTCTGGCAACGCGGTCAAAGGGCTGAAACCATGAAGCTTCTCAAACATACCCCTAAGAGAAGTGTAAAGGGTATGGAGTGGGGCATCCATTCTCTTAGATGTAAAGATATCATGCTGAAGTTGAAGAATCTTCGACTCATTCTTCGTCGGGGAGTATGTAGCGATGAGGATATCCTACATCGCCTTTGCTATGGGATGACTCAGAATATCATTGGTTATCTCCATTGAAACTGTACCAGAAAGCCATACACGCACATATGCATCATATGCCTCCCAACGAGGAGTGAACCCCAGTCTTGTCTTTTGGCTCATCCTACGCAAGGGTGTTGCTTCTTGTCGTTACATTACATTAGGCTCATGAATTGCATGGCCCATAGTTCATAATTTGTTCCATCCATTTTGATAATGGGTGTTGGACCTTTGAAGGTATCCAGGGATGAAACATTGGCTTTAGAGTCGAGTCAGTCGACTATGTTGTCTGACATGATGATAACAATACCAAGACTGGGGTTGCCGAGTGGAATAACTGCGTTTACACGGACATACAAGAAGATGGTTCTGTGTGTAGACTCATACCACAACCCCTTCCATCCGTTGGAAGCCTCTTTGCGTAACTAGGATGGTTTTAGATAATCAAATCACTCTACAAACCCGAAAATCAGATCGAACAGGAGTCAAATCGTCCTTTTGAAATGATTTCCTGACCTCAGAAAGTGTCGAACATGGATCCCTAATATGCCACGAAGCCCCTCGGACTATAGCGAAGGCAGCGGAGGGAAACTAGGGATGTAGGCGGTGGTGGAGGTAGCCCTAGGTCGGTGGAGATGGCGGCGGCAGCCTTGGTTGTTGTTGTTGCTCACAGCAGCAGCCTTAGCTGTTGTTGTTGATGCACAAGGCGGCAGCAGTGGCTAATGGCGGAGCACGAGGATCTTGGTGGTGACGGAGCACAAAGATCTTGGCGACGCGTTAGGGTTTTGGTGGGGTGGGATAACTAGGGCACATGCTTCGGCCTAGAACCGTCGCTCTGATACCATGTGGAAAGGAAAAAAAGAATTGTGTATTCATCGTAGCCCTAGAGCTCACTTATATAGGAGAAAAGCTCTATGGGAAAATTACATAAAGTGGACAGAAGGAATATGAAATATAAAATAAAGACAAAGAGATACAAATATCTCAACAGTCGACTACCCAACGCAACCCTCACAAGGGGGGATTTGAATCTTGTTATTTTGGGTGGTAGGCACACTGCACTGCCACCAGACCATTGGGGGTCTTATATTCAAGATAATTGCAAACACTTCTGAGTTAGCTATTAGAGTTTTACTAGGCCAAAGCAGGGATGGAATTGCATTTGTCACTCACTATGTTAGCAAAACTATGAATGTTGCTTAATGGAAATATACCTTTATAGAGAATGAAATGTTAGTCATAGGATTTGCCTTAGAAAAATTAAGGTCTTTCCTTCTAGATTTGAAGGTAGTTATTTATACCAACCAACCTTAATTGTTCATCGATCCAACTCTTTAGATCATTAGCAGTTACCCATAAATGAATTGATCTAGCTCTTTTAGATCACTAAATATATGGTATCCAAAGTAAGGTATGCAATCCTAATCGTATAGAGGAGGAACTGACTATCCATGCAGACTAAAACTTGCTTTATTTCATATATGGAATTATATAAATGCTCTCCAGGGGCTTACAATCAAACAGTTGCCTTAGATTTCCGATCTTTTTTGGATGGTATAGCCCTATTCTAATATTATGTGGAATAAAATGATTCAATATGTTGGAAAAAAAAGAGCAATGGTCCTCTTTATATGAAGAGAGTCTAGGGTTCATGAGTACACAATAGAATGTGAAATCTAGGATATGGCTCAAACTTTAACACCATCCTAAGTATGTCACAAAAGATGCAAAACAAGAAAGAAAAAAATAGTCAATAATTAGTTAATAAAATAATAGAGACGGACTATACGTTTCCTTTTAATATATTGGGGTGAACACCGCAGAGTGTCTCCCCCTTTTTTGAGCGTCAAAAAAAATAATAGAGACGGAACCCTTGGTACCTTCTGGAAAGGATGTTTTAAACTCTGCCGTGATTACTTCAAAAACTTCAATAGCATTGATGATTGCAAGGCTGCCATTTAGAGGGTGAAATGTTATAGTCAATGTCTTCCCAGTAACATCAATGGTTTTGTTAAGCACAAGTGCAGTGTTACTTTTTCCGGCAATCTGAATTATGTCAACCCCTTTAAAAACCACATCACCATTTATTAATATATCAAATATCCGCTGTCCTGCCTTGGTAATTCCGGTATAAATCTCCGCAAAATGAAGCCAAACTGAGTATTTTTTGTTTGGATCAACCTCCATCTGAAATGATATATCAGGCTTACTGGCCGTACTCACGATTGCTGACTTATAAATCATTTCTGGGTAGAAATTAGGAGCACCAGCTGACATAATGATCCTATCTTCTGTAGATATTGCTAGATCAGACTTCTGACCAAACGTTTTAATTGGAGCCCAATATCTATCCCCACCCCAACGGTTTCCATTATAATCTTCATCAAATGCATGTTTCCCGTAGCCACATGACAGTCGCTTGGCCACTCTAAGAATTATTCCTCTACCCCATGGGGGGCCGAAATTGTATGCATTGTCATCTATCTGAAGAAGTTCTATGGAGAGAATGGATGGATCGCCATGGCCAGTGCTGTGTAAACAACAGTAAATAGATGTACTAACGAATACAATGACTTCAACAAATGACAGCTCATCGACAGTGCTCCAACCTGTTCTCATAGAATAAATCAGTGTTCCCTCAATAGATATTTCAAATAAAGGTTCATTTTTAACTTTCATCTCAGCAACAAGTCCAAAGAAAAATCTCACTTGATAATGCCCTTGATGAATATTATTTATGTGATAACAATTCTCTGGACCATCAGATAGAGGGAAGTATCGTAAAGTCTTGAGTGGCGGGGTAATAGCACTAGTTGTTGTTGCATTTGCAATTCTTCCACCACTGTATCCAAAATCCCTATACCATAAAGTGTTGGAGGATGGGGTCCGGGTGTCAAAACGAGCACCACAACTAATGCGGAGAGCAAATGGATCTGCAGAGTCAATCAGAGATCACAAGAATTAGTAACAATCCGATTATAAGTACATGATTCGAAAAATAATATAGCCCTGGATTTTCCCATGCATACCAGCGAGTGCTGGACTAAGCACAAGCACAACGAATCCGTGACTAAGCACAGTACTGACATTAAATTTTAATTCAATAAGCTACAAAAACATGAACTTGCTTCAATGAAGATCTAGAAATGCCTAGTCCAACTTGAATCTAAAGCATATTGTTACATTACAGGCAGAAGTTCAAATCAAGTGCATATATAGACCAGCAGGTCAATATGAAGATGAGCGAGGATCTCTCTCTAGAGGAGCTTCAAGAATGGACCTTGCAGCTTCGGATTATTCGGGAAGAGGACTGAAAGATTGAGGTAGAATGGAAGCAAATATCAAGACAACAATGGCGAAGGGGACACAAACACAGTTTTTTCATAGCATGGCAAATGGGAGACATTGAAGAAACGACATTCACTCGATCCCCATTAACGGTGGGTGCACTGATGGGGATGTGGAGATGGGGTGTGCTCTCTACAACCATTTCCGGCTTTAGGCATAACAAGTGCCCGCAACGGCTGGGGTTGGTGTGGCGGAGTGAAGTCCATCACGCAGCTCAAAGTGATTCATTGCTTGCAGGATTCAACTCAGGAGTCAGGAAGTTAAGGACGCGGTATTTCAATTTAATGTGGAGGGGACCAGGGCCAGATGGAATTCAGAGAATTTTGCGATAAGCTGGAGGGTGATGTCATGTCCGTGTTACATGAGTTCAGACAAGGTAATGCTGGATTCAAATGTGTCAACAGAGCCCTTCTTTTCTTAATGCCCAAGAAGGATGCTGCTACCCGAGTGGAGGACTATAGGTCGATTGCATACATCTTATCATTTCCAAGATCTTACGCCAATTGTCTCCGTACGGTGATGAAAGACATTTTCTCTCCATTATAGTGTGCATTCGCTCCGGGTAGACAAATGACGGATAGCATGATATTGGCCTCAAATATTGCCACAGACTGAAGGAGAAAGCAAGAAAAAGTTTTCGTGTTGAAAGATAACTTTTCAAAGCATATGATTGCTTGGACTGGAGCTCTCTTCTTCCTAGAGGATTCGCAAGAACATGGGTGGCATGGATGAAGAGATGTATCTCAACAACCTCATACTCTGTGTTGGTGAATAGATGCCAGCAGGTGGTTTCCTTTACCCAAGACGAGGGCTATGCCAAGGTTGTCCAATGGCCCCTTTACTTTTCGTACTTCAATAGATACATCGGCAGTTCCTCGATAGTCATATAAGTTAACCGGTGATTTGGAAGATGAAGAAGAAGAAGAAAAAACAAGAGACAAAACAGACTCAAAAATTCATTCTAAAAGCCAAACATGTGGTAGTTTACACTAATACAGATTAGGATGTCGATACTCGATACTAGTAGTAATAATAGTGATCAAGGGGAAGAGATACCTTTGATACGTTATTCAAAACCATCAGTAGGACAAGGATTTTTATTACTATTAAATTACTAAATGGTGGGGTTACCACTATCCCTAAGAAAAAAAATGTGTCCATTTCATTTTTGAGGTATCAAAGGGGCATCGGAAGACTAGAACTATTAAAGGAGATTGAAAAGAAATGAAGTTCCAGTTCCATCGGAAGTGGTAAGATCTTTGGCGTAACAATCGGTGATCAGTATTGGTTTGGTTCTACTTCCTCCCACTTTCTGGATCAGGTTCTTCTGCTACAAGTATCGAATAGAACATGATGAGCATATGATGAGTTTGGCATCTGATGTTAGTTTTTGCCCTACATATAGAAAAGATGGCATCCATCCCGATCCTCCAGTATGCAGATAATACTATTCTATTTAATGACGGAGTGTTAGAGGAGGCCCAATTTTCGTCCTCCATTTTAGACATGTTTGCCGGTATCTCAGGCATTCAGATGAATCGCAAGAAGTCGGTGTTGGTCCCGTTAAGACTATGGTTTCAGATTTCGTAAAACTTCGGCAAAATTTTGATTTCAGCAAGGAATCGAAATCTCGAGCGAAATGGCGATATGAGGGCAGTTTTCGGTCATTTCTTCACAAATGATGGTCAATATCGACGAAATTTCATCGAAATTTCGACGAAATATCGTATCCACAAGGTATCGATACGATATCCGAAATCGATATTTAAACCCTTGCTTAGGAAACCAGCGAAAGGTGGTAAGGTAGATAGCGGCTACCATTCGTTGCTCGTTGGAGACATTGTCCATCAATTACTTGGGTCTACCCCTTACAAACACAGCATTCGCAATTCGGAATGGTACTCCTTGGTGGAGAGATTAGACGAGACATTATCAAGATGGAAGGTGGTGGTTCTCTCGAGAGGTGTCCAGGTTGTTTTATTAAAACATGTGCATTCAGAAATTCCGATCTTCTTTTGCTCCACCAGAATGATCTATGCAGGTGTCAAATCCAAAATTGAATCATTAATGTGGTGCTTCTTCTAGGTAGGTTCTGATAACAAGCTTGTAGACCAGAGGAAACAATCCAACTTAGATATGTATCCGGAACTGAGTCAAGTATAGTCTAGAATCTCCAGTTGCATGTCATTTATCACCTCTCCAAATTCAATAGAGCCCTGATCCTGGTTGATATGTAAATTCTGATCCTGGTTGATACATAAACATACGCCATAAGTGGTGAAAATAATCGCATTAAAGTCACCTCCAATATGCTAGTGTTTTTTTAGACTCAAACAGGTGAACCCTCATTTTGGGGGGCCACCGCCAATGCATTTCATTAAAGGTGTTTAGAGTACATTACCGTGATATCCAGAGATTATGAAGAGCGTTACAGTGGGACAAAACATTTTCAACATAAAACCTCTGATTGTTGAAGATAGCCTCATTTCTCCCGGTCCAAATGGCCCAAAGAGTAGCAAAAGGCTTCGAGCAATCGTCATTAGAGTTGCTGCCAACCACTCTAATGGATCTCCAGAAGTCCGAGAAGCCGTCACTCCTAACCCAGGATGTCGCCACCATGGACCATACCGCAGTCGAGGACGGGCACTTGAAAAACAAATAGTCAGCATCCTCCTCCGTCGTTCCGCATCTGTCGCAACTAGTATTCAGCACCCCCAGAAGGCGTCCCCTCCGTACATTATCGCAAAGACAGTTCCTCCGCAAGCACCAAAGAAACACCTTGACCCTCAACGGGATTTTTGCATCCCATATGATATTTATATCCTGGAAAAGCTCCCTATCCTGGTCCTCCCTCAAACTGAGCTCTTTGTAGACTTTCTTCACCGAGAATTTGTTGTCTGTCCATTGGAAGTGGTCTCTGTCCCCAGAGAAATTCCACGTAAGGGGGAGGATCGATTGCATCGCCATGAAATCCTCCAAACGCTGGTCGGACAGATCGGATTCAAAAGACGGGGACCAAACGTCGTTCGCCACCTTTGAAATCAATGCCTCCTTCAAATCCACCAACGAGAATAGTTGCGGGAATGTATCCTGTAATGTACCATTACCGAGCCAATTGTCACGCCAGAACTTAAAGCTTTGACCGTCCCCCACCTTGGGACACAAGCGGTGCACCAATAGGGGGAGCACCTCGTGGATACCAGCCCAGAGTGGGGACTCGAAATGGACTCTCCTCGTAATCAGTCATCCGCCCACACCGTAGATCTTTCGCATCAGAACAGCGGCCAACGATGTAGAGGGCCCCCATATTTGGATTATCCACTTAGCGATGAGAGCCTTATTCATGCAATCAATATCTCTGACGCCCAGACCACCCTCCCTGCGCCCCCTCACAACATCCTCCCACTTGACCAGATGAAGCATGTGCCCCAGCTGCTTCCCATCCGACCAAAAGAACTACTTCATCAAGGATTCAGCTTTTCTCCTAAACCCGATCGGTATAATTCTAGTCGAGTAGAAGAAGATAGGAATAGCGGAGAGGACATGTTTCAAAAGGACTAGTTTACCCCCTTTGGATAAAGTGATAGCTTTCCACCCAGCCAGTCTATGTTCGATCCGTTGGACCACATAGTCCCAATCCTTGTTCCTCAGCTTCCCAGCCGACAGCGGCAGCCCCAGGTAGGAAATGGGTAGGTCTCCTAACCCACATCAGTAAATGGTTGCAATCCCAACGCAACCATCCTCCTCCATCCCAAATGTTACGATGGAGGACCTACGTCTGTTAATGACGAGGCCCGAAATGTCGCCAAAGATTTCCACCAGTTGGGTTGTGATCCTGTTATGATCGTTCGTACCTCTCATGAAGATGACTGTAACGTCTGCATATTGTAACAGAGGAATAGAGATATCCCCAATACGAAAGCCCTCGCACCATCCCGCCTCGACCGCCTGTCTGAAAAGGACACCCAAGGCATCAGCCACAAGGACGAATAACATAGGGGCAAGTGGGCAGCCCTGCCTCACACTCCGCTGCGGTTGGAAGAAGCCACCCCCAGGCGTATCTTTCACCAGGATCGAGTAGGATGAGGTCGTGACGCATCTCTTCATCCAGTCCACCCATGCACTAGGGAAGCCCCTCCTCGTCAAGGACTGCCTAAGGAACTTCCATTGCACGTAGTCATATGCCTTGGAATAATCGATCTTCCACAGAGCGCCCCTGGCTCGCTTCCTATTCCACTCGAGACAGATATCCGACGCCATAACCAGACCATCCGCCATCTGCCTCCCCGGAATAAAGCCAGACTATCCCTGAAGCACCACGGAGTTCATGACCCCTTTCAATCTATTTGTGAGGACCCTCGCAATGATAAGATATATTGCATTCGAGATTGCGATAGTCCAGTAGTCGTCCACCCCCAACGGGTTGTCTTTCTTTGGTAACAAGAAGATAAACGAGCGGTTTATCTTATCAAATCCAAGGTTGCCCTCTCTGAATTCATTTAGGACCTCCATGACATCTCCTTTCAGCATGTCCCAGAATTCATGGTAGAAAGACACGGGGAAGCCGTCCGGTCCAGGGGACCCATCTACATTCAAGGACCATACCGCACGTTTGAGTTCGCCTTCCGTAAACGTTGTCGTCAACCCCTTCACCTGAGACGCTGACAGGGATTCCACTCCAGTCCCCCGCCATCCCCATCCGCTCCCGCCCCTTCTTCTAGTAGCCTCCACAAAATGTCCCCGCAATGCACACCTAATAGCCGCCTCTCCCGAAAACCGCACACCTCCAACCTCTAAGTCATGGATGAAGTTTCTTCTCCATCTCCCCGAAGCCATCGAGTGAAAGAACCTCGTGTTGGCATCCCCCTCCTTTAACCATGTCTACCTGGATCGTTGCCTCCACTCCACCTCCTCTTACTTGTCTTCCAAAAGAAGTTCCTCCATGATGTTCTGTCGAGCCATAAATTTTGAATCAGATAGTCCTCTTTCATCATCGAGGCCGTCGAGGCACGCCACCTCGTTCTGTGCGTCCATCCGTTTTGATCTTCGACGAGCCCTGACCTCCTTCGCGAAGGACGAAAGGAGGGTTTTCAAAGATCTAAGCTTCGCCACTATACACGAGACCGCGGACCCCTCGGTGAACGCCCCTCGCCAATGTTCCTTCACCATCTCACGGAACCTCATCTCCAGAAGCTAGCTCTTTCCAAAACGGAAGAAGAGTCTCCCCAGCCCCTCCTCACCGGACGACCAAATAATCGGTGTATGATCGAATAGAACCCGCGGAAGGGCCCAAGCCCAAGAAAGAGGGAACCGCTCAGCCCACCCCTGCGAGACCAGAAATCGATCCAGACGCGATCGAGATTTCGCATTCCACCACGTGAAGGCACATCCAGCCGCATCAACAATCGAGAGTCCCAGCCGATGAATCATCCCTCGGAACTCCACCGAACCCGAGTCCCCCCCCCCTCGCGCCCCTGAGGCCGATCGTCCTAGATCCAATATGCTAGTTAGAACATAAGAATCAAGCAATCTCATTACAGAAGTCTTCCCAAAGTAATTAATGTAAAGCATCATCGTTTGGGCCATGCACGCAAGAGAAAGATGTACAAACCCCACTGCGCAAGAGCATAAGATCAAGAAATATGAAAATAGAACACCATGATTTACGTGGAACCCTACTCCCGTAGGAATGGGATGAAACCATGGGAGAAGCCCTCAAAGGGGCGGATATTCTACTGAACTTTCTCATCTGATACAGGAGGTCCAGGGCTCCTTATATAGCCTCCACAGAGCCTCCAAGTCCCACCACCGGTAGATGTGGGACTAAACATATGGATGGGGAAAATGGATCATGGAAGTAATTATTTACCCATATACATAATAAGAGGCGCACAACCAAATACTCCAACACTCCCCCTCAAGCTGGAGCATGCAATGCCCAGCTTGGACAAACAGAAAGAAACTCAACTCACACTACATGACACTACAGACAATATTAACTCAACGTGCACAACTGTCAGCTGCTATCGAGGACGTTGCTTCTTATGCCATGCAGGTGAGGACAATGATCAGAAAGGCCTCCTAGACAAACGTCTCGAGTATTGGATATGCATGCATAAGGCGCTCACAGCGCATAGGTGTCCCGAGTATGTCGCATATGTGCCCGAATTCGTGATAGACACCCCCACACACACACTTTATGGATTAATTTTTCGAAAAGCATAAGAAGTAAGTATCATAAGGTTCGTAACCCCTCGCAGAACCCGACGCGCTCCCCTTTCTCTTCCTCTATCGCGAGAAAAGCCCTAGCCCTAGCAAAGGGCGATTCTCCTCCGCCCTCCCTCAAGTTGACTCCTGCTCCTCCGCCCTCCCTCACTTTCGATCCTGCTCCTCCGCCCTCTCATCGACGACGCAGGCCAAACTGCTCTCCCTCCGTCGCTTTCTCTCCGCGACGCACAAGGCCCCAAACCGCAGGGTGCTCTCCCTCTGTCGCTTTCACTCCATGAGCCCGAACCGTAGGCTGCTCTTGGACTCCGCAAAGAACCGCTGGCATGACATAGGTATTGCAATGCAACCTTCTCGTTGATATTATTGCTAGCCACCAGATTTTAACGATCCAAAAAGTAACTTACATTATATTAAGTATACAAGGGGAAAATGTACTCATATTATCAAACTAACCATGCATCTAGTATGTGATTTACTTTTTATAGATCATATCCCAATTTTTTTTGAATGATGCTACCTTCAATTGGTCTACTTGTGGAGAACCAATGTCGGTTTGGAGAAACATTGTAAGTACAACTGAAGTCAAGAGGCCAATCCTCTTGTTAGTTATGCAGAGAGGTAGCATTTAGAACATAGCTCCTTCCACTACATTCAACCTCCACTTAACTTGCCCTATATTGAGCCTTCCTTCACATTTATAGATTTTGCTTTCTCGTTTTTCCAACATCCATCTTTTGTACGTATTGAACTATTCCATCATGATTTCGTCATTGCCCTAGACTAGGGCTTCTCTTAACTATTTACAAGAGGGCGATGAAGAATATAATAATAGAAAGGCTTGATCCTTATCTTTGATTTCTTCATCCTTGTATTCTAATTACAAAATAATATTACCTAATCACATCAAGATGAGTTTTAGTAGGAGTACCTTCTGTTATATCGTTTATGCTATTGCTAACCTTCTACAAAATATTATAAGCGCAATCATGTCTCTATCTTTCTTATATTATAAGTGTAATTTTATTTTATTAACTATTTTACCATGAATTTAGGTTATCATGGATTCAGAACCAACTCATGTTGCGGAGCATGTGTTTTTTTACTCCACCCAGATCTACCGATCCGGGATGGGAATATGTGTATCTTATGGAGAAGACGGATCCGAATTCCGTGACTTGTCACTTGTGTGGCAAGGTCTTGAAAGGCGGAATCAACAACAACAACTTGGTCACATCAAAGGAAATTGCAAATCATGTCTTAAGGCGGATTCTGAAGTGCAGAAGGAGATACGTGATTACGTTGAGGGAATTATGAAGAAGAAGAACGAGAAAACTATCACTTTGAAAGTAATGAGAGAGGAGGTGGTTATTAGAGCAACTGGCTCTTCCACAACACCATGTGATGGAACATGTCCTGCGAAAAGACCACGATCATCGGACGATGAAATTAGTGCAATTGGCACAATGCACCAATCCGTTATCAAAGAAACACCAGCCAAGGAGGAACGTCTGCGTGTCAACAATTATGTAGCCAAATTCTTCTATGAATGTGATATCCCTTTCAACATGTCGACCAAGAACTCCTTCATATGCATGTGCGAAGCAATTGGCCAATACAGAAGCGGCTACAAGCCTCCATCTTATTATGAAATTGCAGAGCCTTTGTTGAAGGATGAAGTGGAAGAAACAAAAGAATTTTTGAAAGGGCACGGGGATGCATGGAAGAAAAGTGGATGTTCCATCATGACAGATGTATGGACCGACATGAGGGGAAAAAGCATAATGAACTTGTGCGTTAACTGCAGCTTGGGCACATGTTTTTTGAAGTCTGTTGATGCTTCAGCCGATGCACATGCTGTTGAATATATATCCTCGTTAGTGGAGGATTGCATAAAGGAGGTTGGAGTAGACAATGTTATGCAGATTGTGACTGACAATGCCCCTGCTAATATGGCGATCGGGAGGCTCTTCAAGACCAAATATCCAAACATATTTTGGTTATCTTGTGTTGCTCACTGGATAGTCTCATGCTTGAAGAAATTGGCAAGGAGGCCAAGGTCAAAAATGGCATAGCAGAGGCCAGAACACTCATTTTCATCTACAGCCATGCAAAGACGCTCAGCTTGATGCGGTACTTTACCCAAAAGGGTGAGATTGTCAGATCGGGGTAAACAAGATTTGCCACTTATTTTCTCACGCTATAAAGTGTCTTTGAAAAAAAGAGAAGCTGATATTGGTGTTTTCTTCTGAAGAATGGAGAGAGTGCAAGTGGTCCAGGACAAAAAAAGGTGAAACTGTTGGATCAATTGTCCTTAGTACAACATTTTGGAGCCAAGTATCCTTAACCTTGAAGATCTTTTCCCCTCTCGTTCATCTCTTGTGTGTTGTTGATGGTGATCGGAGGCCATCATTGAGTTTTGTGTATGGAGGGCTTGAAGATGCAAAGAAAGAGAAGATTCTTTTTAAAGATGTGGAGCATTCATATAAGCCATACATTGATGCCATCAATTCAAAGTCGAGAGGAAGGTTAGATAGCTCGCTTCACCTTGCAGCTTATTATCTCAACCCTTTTTATTTCTATAGGGATGATGATCAAGCTATTTCTTAAGATAGCTTTGTTATAAATGGATTTTTGTATTGCTTGGAGATATTTTACCCTGATTTGGACATTCAAGATGTCGTCACAACAAAAGAAATGGTTCTTTACAAAAATGGAGAAGGTGCATTTGGAAAAGTTCTTGCTATCAAGTTGAGATCAGTCAAAGAAGACGTGTTCGATGCAGGTAGTAGCATGTGTCAATTTTAATATATGTTCATACAAATATCAAGTACATGAAAAGAATAAGAAGTTGACTTTAATTTTCCTTCCAGCCAATTGGTGGTCCCTATTTGGTGGTGAAACGCCATACATGAAGGCGATGGCAATGAAGATATTGAAGCTCACATCCTCTTCTTCTGGATGTGAGAGGAACTGGAGCTCTTTTGCAGCGGTAGGCTACCACATTTAGGATTTACAATTATTGATTAGACTAATGTTTGTTTAATCAATTAACATTGAATAATTGTGTTGCAGATTCACACCAAGAAGAGGGATAAACTTGAAACTAAGAGATTGAATGAGTTGGTTTTTGTGAAAATCAACTCAAAATTAAGGGAGCAACAATCTCAGAAGCAAAGAGATCCATTTGTTTCTAAGGATAGGACGTATGTAAGTGAGTGGATCGGACAAGAGGAAGATGAAAGGGAGGTGTTTCAAGGCTCAGGACTAACTTGGAGCTTGGTGGCCGAGGCAAGTGGAGCAGATGAATTGGTGCAGCATAGGAGGAGCAAGGAACATGGATGCATTACCGAGTGTGGCGGAGGAAGAAGAATTTATCCGGATTCAAACACTGACAGTGATAATGAAATTCCTCCTGTGGTTTTTGACGATTTAGATTAGGAGTTTGATTATTTTTGTATGAACAATGTTTGAGCTGTTATGAACCTTTTTTGAGCTGTCAATCATAGATATTTTGTTATGAATCTTATGATCCACTTTTTTATCTAAATAGACAACTTTGGAAATACTTCCGACCTTGGGTTGAAAATCCTCACATTAAAATACTTACATTTTATTTATTTTAAATATAAAATATCTAGTATTTGAATTTATTATTATATTGTTAATTATTTTTAATTAAAATAATAGAAACCTCATAGTCCACATATACTTCCGCATATACTTCCGCCTACCCGCTTACTCGCTTCAGACCGCCTAACCGAACGAATATCGCATACCGACATTCTGAACCTAGGGTGAGGACGACAAACGGGCTGAAGCGTGAGTAAACCGAATCTCCTTGTCGAAGAGTGTTGGTGGAAATGAGCAATCTATCTAATCCATAGAACCCTAGGCTCTCTTATATAAAGAGGACCCATGGTTAAATTACATAAGAGGCTATAGAGAAAATAAAAATAAAGAGAAAGGTACACCGACTACAAATATTCTCTATACTCCCCCACATGGAAGGTTGTATCAATATTGATATCGTTTCGGTCCGCCCGGAAATGGATATATCGGGATATATCGACGATATCGGTGGAAATGTCGAAAATGGCTCGAAAAAGCCAATTTTTTGCCATTTTTTCATAAATTAAGATCATCCAAGATATTAGAACAATAAATAACCTACAAATACACACTTATATCACACATATCGATCATTTATAGACCATATATCGCACATATCGGTATCAGTGGTATCGCACATATCGGTCGTGTCGATGTTAATCACTTAATGTTGATTCTTGACTTATGAATATTGGAAATGGATTCCATTCAAGTTATTATAAGTTTATAACATGAATAACTACAAATATACACCTCATAAGTCATAACACACAGATAATTTATGAGGACTATGATCCTTAACTCCACATATCGGTCATATCGATGGGAATATATAACGAAACAATCATTCTTTGACAATTGGCATAAAGATTTATGATTTATCTAAATAAAAGCTATAAGTACAACAACAAATGACAAATATCCAAATCAAGTTGACAATGTAAAATGAGATGACCTAGGCTAAAACCAAGAGTTTCGCGGTGGATCTAAATTGCCCCCCCCCCTTCCTTGTCTCTAATAACGCATCGCAGATTCAATGAACTCGCAGTAGTTCTCCCATGTCATGTACGAGTACATGGCCTTGTAATCCATCACATATTGCCTGTATTGGTGGTCATCGATGCCTATGAGTATCCCGAGACAAAGATAAGCAGCACTAGATCCAGTATCACGAGTGGCACGAGGAGGCCGCGAACTACTAGCTTGAGATCCTCAAGACGCCGACGACGGAGTAGGAGAAGATGTTTGCGGAGGAGGAAGCGAAATACTCTGGAAAGAAACCGAAACTATCATCACCAAAGAAGCTGCCCTGGCTGAGTTGGGTCTGCTCGGGTTGGCTACCTTGGTAGTTCTCACCGTTGTAGCTGCTATATCCTCCATACCCATTGTTGTAGCTGCTATATCCAGAAGATGGAGGAGTATACGCCTGTGGAGGAGGAGGAGGAGGTCCAGGCGGAGGAGCAAGAAAATATTCAGGGAAGACCCCAAATGATCTCTCATCTTGGGAGGATCCATATCCGCCCAGGGGACTTGGTGTTCCTCCACGGTATGGGCTGTCAATGTCCATGCAACTCAACGAACCTACAGATGATATCAAATCCGACATGTAGCTATCTGTAGGATGATGGCCACGTTGTCCATATGCATCGTAATCCATAGGTCCTGGACTCGAACTTGGGACAAACTGCCCATGTATGTTTCCATGTCGTTCCCTGTATTCCCTCGCTGACTCGAATCTTCTATCATCACGTGGTTCATGACCACCTGACCCCCCTGAATATGTCTCCCCGTCACCTGACCCACCACGGCCAGCAACAGCATCATCATCATCATCATCATCACTCCCACTGTCATCTTTTGATTTGGATTTACATTTCGATCAAGTAGATAGGATGTCGTCTACAATCGCATCAAGTTCCACCCCTCCAAGAGGGTCCGTGATTCGCCCAGATTTGGCCATGTAGTCGCCAACATCTGCTCTCATTTGTTGGCTTATATTCTCATTCGGCCTTCCTCCCGACTGATCGAGCAATGGAGCACCGTTGGAATCCAACCACCTGTGCAGAACATCTTCATCTGCATCGTCGTCGTGCATCTTGAAAATATATGCAAGATCAATGGCGTCTGTGTAGTCCTCTCTGTCATGCCCCTCTCTTGCATATTTCATTTTCAACCTCAAGTTGTAGTGCACGAAAACAAGATCGTGGAGTCGTTGTTCTCCCAACTTGTTCTGTCTCCTCGAATGGATCAAGTTGAATGTGCTCCAATTTCTTTCACAACCACCGGCAGATGTTGTTTGGGACAATACTTTCACTGCCACTTTGCAGAGGTTGAGAGCTTCCATCACATACAGTAACCACCATTCGGCTGCGGAAAAATCAAAAGAGATAAATCATAATTCAATAATAGTCAAATTGTTTGTTACACATGTCAAATGTCAATCAGTAGACTTAGTATTTACCAGGAAGAGTATTACCGCGTCCATTCACCACGGTCACCCTACCGAAAGAAACCAAGGCATCCCTAAAGTATTTAATCTGCACATTAATCAAAACTTTAAGTCATACTGTCATAGTATGGTTTGTGCCTCAAAATAGATTGTACATTATACAAGCGTTGTTACGGGACTCTTACCTCATTCAAGCACGAGGTTTGTGCCCTCTCGTCCTTGACGAGCTTCTCAACAACTTGTACGGCTGCTAGACGGTCAGCATTTGTACCAAGACTGTTCTTGTATTGGTACTTCGGATTCAAGTAGTATGTTGTTGATGAACAAATATTAATAATCCAAAACAAAAGTACATGCTTACGGAAATGGATTAGAAAATCTAAATGGATAATAAAACGTACCAGCCTTGTGAAGAGGATGTGAGAGCATCTTGGACCACCGTTCGTCTATGATGTCCAACCATGCTTTAAATCCTCTCCCAACTGCTTCTCTAACCTTCTCCCTCATGCATCGCATTGCCTCGTAGATGACTTCCATAGTTGGCTTCTTATCCCCATCTACGATACGCAATGGATAAACAACAGGTTCCATTATTTTCGTGACCCTTGCCACGTCATCCCAAAAATGGTGATCATTGATGATTGTCTCCACTCTCCTTCCACCTTCAGTTCGAGTTTCTGGGTTCTTGAACCACTTACCTTGGCAGCACATGGTCTTCAACCCTGCCTTGTGTTGTTTGAGGCTTTGCAACGCTATAAAATTGGTTGCAAAGCGTGTGACCCCAGGCCTCACCAACTCATCATTGCATGTCCGCCTCATCAAGGCCAACACTTTGGAATGGTTGTAAATGAACGTCGTAATCGCCCGTGCTTGTTCCATCACCTTCACGACGAGCTTCCCCTTATCGAGGTCCTTCAGAATCAAGTCTATGCAATGCGCAGCACACGGTGTCCAAAAAATACCGTAGCTGTTGGACTTCATTATTGTTTTTCCTACTTTCTTAAAGTTGTTGCTGTTGTCCGTCACAATCTGTACGATGTTCTCTTTCCCAACGTCCTTAATGACGTCCTTCAGCAACTTCAGCGGGTACTTGTAGTCCTTGACCTGTTCAGAAGCATCGACGGATTTAAGGAAAATCATCTTACCATCGCAGTAAACGAGGAAGTTGATGATCTGCTTCATCGTGTAACTTGTCCAGCCATCACACATCAGCGTCACGCCGTATTCTGGCCATCTCTTCTTCAGGTCTGAGATGTACTCGTTCATCTCCTCCTCCTCTTGCGCAAAATACTTATTCATCAATTCTTTGGCACTTGGAGCCTTCACTCCCGTATCAGCTGCGGCGATCTCATCAATGACATGCTGTAAGAAAGGTCCACTAGCGACATGGGCTGGGATGCTCTCCCCAAAGAAGAACTTGCCGATGGCCCTGCCCACTCTCTCATGGGCGTTAGTGAACATCCCCTTCACCGTCTTCTGCTTCGGGAACTTGCTTGGCTTGTATTGCATGGACCCACTCCTTGTCAAGAATGGTTCTAGTCCCTTCCCCTTATGCTTCTTAGTGGGTGGTGGTACTGGTGCACCTCCACTGCCACTCCCACTGCCACCAGCACCGAGAAGTCGCCGCGTGCACCAGCGAGTTCTCTCCTCTCAAACTCGATCCTCATGGACTCTTTTGTCGCCTGCCTGTACGTCCTCCTCTCTGCTTCGGTCTAAACGTCATCGGGGTAGACAAAGTCCTCGTCGTCTGAATCAGAGAGGACATTGAACTCCTTCTCGAACATGAACTCCTTAAACTGTTCATCCCGTCTCGACCTCTCCACATCCTTCTCCTTTTTCCCCTCCATGCTGGCCTTCACCAAGTCCCTCACGTCTTTTGGACATCGAGTGTCGACCTCTCCACATCCTTCTCCTTTTTCCCCTCCATGCTGGCCTTCACCAAGTCCCTCACGTCTTTTGGACATCGAGTGCACTTGACAACATTTTTATTGCTGCCAATAAGGTGATGTTTCAGTCTAGTAATACCCCCTCTTCCGAGTTGCTTACCACAGAAATTGCATTGTGGTTTCGCTTTGTTGCCATCTGGAGCAGTGACATACTTCCAACCAATCTCTCCACTCTCGAAATCCATCTGTCTATGAGAATCATCAGAGTCTGAACCGGAGTGTGCCATGATCTTAAATCCTTTAGCTGAAAAACACAGAAAAAAATTCAAAAGCCCCAAATTTCAACACCAAATCAGTCAATGATATCAAGAATTAAACCTCAGTTTTATAACTCGAAATTTAGGGGGTTTGGTGTCAATTGAAGCTCAGTTTCAGATCTGATCAGTAGCTCTTAGATCCATGTTTTAACAAATCAACAGATAGGGGTTTTGGTGTGAATTGAACCTCAGTTTCAGATCTGATAATTAGGTCTTAAATCCATGTTTTCTCAACTCGAAATTTAGGGGTTTTGGTGTCAATTGAAGCTCAGTTTCAGATGTGATAAGTAGCTCTTAAATCCACGTTTTAACAAATCGAAATTTAGGGGTTTTGGCGTGGATTGAACCTCTATTCCAGATCAGATAATTAGGTCTTAAATCCATGTTTTAACAACTCGAAGTTTAGGGGTTTTGGTGTCAATTAAACCCCAGTTTCAGATCTGATAATTAGGTTTAAAACCCATGTTTTAACAACTCGAAATTTAGGGGTTTTGGTATCAATTAAACCTCAGTTTCGGAACTGATAATTAGGTCTTAAATCCATGTTTTAACAACTCGAAATTTAGGGGTTTTGCTGTCAATTAAACCTCAGTTTCAGATCTAATAATTAGGTCTTAAATACATGTTTTAACAACTCAAAATTTACGGGTTTTGGTGTCAGTTAAACCTCAATTTCAGATCTGATAATTAGGTTTAAAACCCATGTTTTAACAACTCGAAATTTAGGGGTTTTGGTGTCAATTAAACCTCAGTTTCAGATCTGATAATTAGGTCTTAAATCCATGTTTTAACAACTCGAAATTTAGGGGTTTTGGTGTCAATTAAACCTCAGTTTCAGATCTGATAATTAGGTTCAAAACCCATGTTTTAACAACTCGAAATTTAGGTGTTTTGGTGTCAATTAAACCTCAGTTTCAGATCTGATAATTAGGTCTTAAATCCACGTTTTAACAACTCGAAATTTAGGGGTTTTGGTGTCAATTAAACCTCAGTTTCAGATCCGATAATTAGGCCTTAAATCCATGTTTTAACAACTCGAAATTTAGGCGTTTTGGTGTGAATTGAACCTCTATTTCAGAACTGACAATTAGCTCTTAAATCCATGTTTTAAGTTTTAACTTTTAACAACCTCTACAAAACCCCAATTTTTTCAAATACAAATATCATATTCAACAAAATACATCACCACCTCTTCTATTAAAAACGATTGGCAAAAAAAATCACACAAAAATCTAAAAGCAAAGCAGGCACTCTTCTAAATTTGATGGCATGTCTTTAATTTCCATAAATTAAACTTGATACTTCAAAAATAAAACTATACTCACTAATTAAGAAAACAAAACCTCTACCAAAATTTGAAAATTAACTCACTAATTAAGAATTTAAGAGACGCTAATAGAAATCATACCTCTAAAGCTTAGAACAAGAAGGCAAGGGGCTTGGAGGAAGAGGAATTGGAGCTTTAATTGTGTGTGGGTCGACATGGCCGATATGCCCATTAAATAGCCGAAACCCACCGACACAAAGATGTCATTTCGTGCATGCCAAGTCATCTTGATGCCAAGTGTCGGGCGATATATCGCCGACACTCGATATATCGGTGACACCCGGTATTTCGACATACATGATGATATCGATATCCCACCCCTATCGATACCGATATATCGCCGATATATCGCGATACGGCCTTCCATGCTCCCCCACAAGATGGAGCATAGATATCAATCATGCTCAGCTTGGAAGAACATCTCTGAAAAGGTCCTCTGAGCAATGGCTTGGTAAAAATGTTGGCAACCTGCTTCTCTGAACTAACATGTGAAGTAGAAATCAAGCCCTTCTGGATCAAATCTCTAGTGTAGTGGCAGTCTACTTCAATATGTTCTTTCATGAAATGCTGGATTATTGGAAATAAACAAAGTTGCTTGATTGTCACACTGTAGCTGCATGGGTAAGGTACATCTATATGCAAGTATTCTAATACGGCTTGAATCCACATCATCTCCGTGCTTGCTTGCGCCATGGCCCTATATTCAGATTCAGCACCGGATCTCGCCACAACAGTTTGTTTCTTGCTTTTCCAAGAAACCAGAGAGCTCCCTACAAAAACTGCGAAGTCTGAAGTAGACTTACGATCCTTAGGACACCCTGCATAGCATGTGTCTGCACAAGCTGAAATAGATAAATCTGTGTTCTTTCTAAATAGCAACCCCGAGCCTGGATAAGACTTTAGATACCTCAGTATCATGTATATAGCATCCATATGTACCTGTCTTGGTTGCTCCATAAATTGACTCACTCGACTTACTGCAAAAGCAATATCAGGTCGAGTTATAGTGATGTAAAGAAGCTTACCCACCATCTCTCTATATATTCTCCTATCTACCTCTTCAGTATCATTGTCATATAATTTGATACTTGGATCCATAGGAGTGCTCGATGATCTACATCCAACCATGCTCGTTTCAATCAGCAAATCTGTAATATATTTCCTTTGGGTCATCACCAGACCCTGTGCATTCCTGGCAAATTCCAACCCCAGAAAATATCTTAGGGTACCAAGATCCTCCGTGACAAACTGACGGCCCAAGAATGCTTTTATTATCTCTACTCCCTGAACATCATCTCCTGTAACCAGAATATCATCAACATATACCATGATGACAACCGTACCTCTAGAAGTCTTCTGAACGAACAATGAGTGATCCGCATTTGATCTTTTGAATCCATGTCGTTCAATTAGGTGGGAAAGCTTCGGGACCCACGACCTTGGGCTCTGTTTAAGGCCATATATCGCCTTGTGAAGTCTACACACCGTATGATTCTCCCCCTCAGCAACGAACCCCAGTGGTTGCTGCATGTAGACTTCTTCCTGCAAATCTCCATGCAAGAATGCGTTCTTGACATCAAGTTGAAATATGGACCAGTCACGTACCACAGCAACAGATAGAAGAATGCGAAGAGTAGAGTGCCGAGCCACTGGAGAGAATGAATCCAAATAGTCCACACCATAGGTTTGAGTAAAACCTCTCGCAACAAGTCGTGCTTTGTACCGGTCAAGACTGTCATATGCATGGTACTTTACTGTGAACACCCATTTGCAGCTAACAATAGATGCGTCAGATGGAGCGGTAACCAAGCTCCATGTACCACAGGACTATAAAGCATGCATTTCTTCTTCCATAGCCAATCTCCAACAGTCAATTTTCATAGCCTCTTGATAAGTTTGTGGTATCTCCACGGAAGACAAAGCCGCAGCAAATCTCTGTAAGTCACCTGTGAGATGGTGAAAGGAAAAATGGGAAGCAAAGGGATAAGACGCGCAAGTCCATTTCTGCTTCCGAATAGCAACAGGGACATCAAGATCATCGTTCATTGTACTCGATGGTGTACCCTCCTCCTGCAAAGAAGAATCATGCACATGCACATTATCTGACACATCATTAGGAATAGCATCTGAACATACCTGAGGCATGATGGATGCTTGACGTGCCGCCTGAGCAGGACCTGACCGACGTGTATAGAATTTAGGTAATGGTGGGATAGGTGGTGGTGGTGGTGGTGGAGATGACATCGGTGTGACAACCAGGACAGGAATGGACACAAGTGGACTCAGACTAGCAGGAGGAGGAACATAGACGTCATCGTTAGATGTGAAAGAAGTCAACCTGTCACCTGCAGGGGAAAAGTACATAACGGACTCAAAAAATGTAACATCAGCACTGACAAAGTATTTCCTGTTTATATGGTCATAACAACGGTAACCCTTCTGAGTCTGAGAGTAACCTACAAAGACACACTTGACGGCTCTATGAGAGAGTTTATCAAGTCCAGGAGACACGTGGTGAACAAAAGCAACAGCACCAAAGACACGATGGGCAAGAGAAAACAATTCCTTATCTGGTAAAATAACAGAAAGAGAAATTTTCTCACCAAGAACAGAGGACGGCATCCGATTGACAAGGTAGCAAGCCATAAGGACAGCATCCCCCCAAAAAGTGATTGGCGCACAACTCTGGATAAGCAGGGTACGAGTGATATCAAGAAGATGACGATGTTTTCTCTATGCCACTCCATTCTGTTGAGATGGGTAAGCACAGGCGGTTTGATGAATAATACCCTTGGACGAGAAGAAAAGGGAGAGAGAGAGAGAGAGAGAGCGAGTGCAGAATTCCAATGCATTATCCGTACGAACATATTTGACAGAAGAAGAAAAAACATTCTGTACTTCAATGATAAGATTTTTAATAACATCCCCTGCTTCAGATTTATTCTTTAAAAGAAATACCCACGATACACGAGAAAAGTCAACAACTACAACCAGATAGAACTTGTGTCCCTGATGATCTGGAACACGACTCGGACCCCAAATATCAATATGAAACAATTCAAATGGGGAGCTACTGCTCCGACAATGACGACTAGGGAAGCTAGAACGATGATGCGTTCCCAACTGACAGGCTTCACAACGAAACGACAAACTCGGATTGATCTTAGGCAAGAGATGAAGCATCTTTTGAAGCGGGAGGTGATCAAAGCGTAGATGCCATGTGTACGGAGAGACTGATTCGGCTGACTGGGAAGAGACGCCAGCATATGAATTCCAGACCAGACGATAGAGACCATTCTGCTCAGAGCCACAGCCAATCACCCTGCCCATTAGTATGTCTATGAGAGACGATAGGCCAAATATAGCGCGACAATGCAAATCCTTCGTATCTGACTAATGGATAATAGATTCATGGAAAACTCAGGAGCATGTAGAACATTCTGTAAATGCATAGACGGTGACAAGGTGATCTCCCCCTGTCCAACGATGGGGGAATAAGTCCCATCAGCTATGAGCACTGAGCGTCCAGGTGGGATTTCTTTGTATGACTCAAGTCTATCTCTGTCACGGCAGAGGTGATGAGTGGCGCCGGAATCCATAATCCAATCTAAGAGATAATGACAAGAAGTAAAAGCAATAGCACTACCTAAGGTACTGGCAGCGGCAGAAGTACTGGCAGATGTTGAAGCGGCAACGTCTGAAGATTCACCAGGAGAATCAGTAGATGGTTGAGGCATAATATCACGTAGGCACGCCACAAACTCTTCGAACCGGTGATCTGAAGTGGATGCCGACGAAGATGTAACATGCTCGGCTACACGCGCTGATGCTGGAAACTCATGCTTAGAATAGCATGTATCCTCGGCGTGACCTGTGCGATGACAGAAATTGCACAGTTGGCGAAAACGACCTCCTCAGCCACGAGGTCCATGTCCACGAAAGGAAGACTGACCACCTCTCCCTCGCGATACAGCCATCGCCGAAGGGGTTGGAGTAGTTGCGCTGGAAGAAACAGAAATGTGGCTGAGCCTCCGGTAAACTTCCTCCATAGGAGGAATAGTGGCATCGCCAAGTATCTGAGAGTGGGCTGCCTCATACTCAGGATCAAGTGATGCTAGTAGTACTCCCACCATGGTAGCATTCCGGAAGGTCTTTTGTTGTTCAGGGGTAGCCGTGAGGGGTATAGTGCTATATAGTTTCTCAAACATCCCCCGCAGGGACGTATACAAAGAGCGAAGTGGCCGCTCATTCTGCTTCATCGTGAAAATGTCGTGTTGGAGCTATAACATCTTGGTCTCGTTCCGCACCTGTGAATATGTAGCGACCAGTATATCCCACATCGCCTTGGTGGTGGGCTGATGGAGGACATCATTGGCAATCTCCATCGACGGTGTTCCTGATAGCCAAACCTTGGCATATGAATCATCGGCCTCCCAGGAGGCATAGATTTCAATCTTCCATGTCGGCTCTTCCTCGGTAGGTATCATGGAAGGACATATCGATATCGGTATCGATATCGATACCATGCCGATACGATATATCGTCAATATATCGACGCCATATCGCTGACATCGAACCGAGATTGTGAATAAAATGGCCTTGGAAGGCCAAATATCGACCATATCGGCGATATCGGTAACCTGTCGATACCGATATATCACCGATATATCGGGATACGGCCTTCCATGGTAAGTATATGCTTCTTACCGTTCGACTTCATTAGACTCATGAACTGCATCGCCCAGAGCTCATAGTTCGTCCCATCCATCTTGACTATCGACGTTGGACCTTTGAATGCGCCTATGGAGGGCATATCGACTTTGCTTTCTGACATGTTGCCGGAGACGAAGAATTAGGGATTGTAGACGAGAAACCAGTGTCTACATAAACTTGATAGGATTTGAGTGCATATGTAGACTTTGTGCACTCAAATCCATGGAGAGATAGCGGCCGACGAAAGAAGGAGCGTCGGCGTCGAAGAGAAGGGAACCCGGTGGTGGGGGTCCCCTACGTTGGAAGCCGCCTGCGTCGAAATCCAAGACTCAAAGTGCAATTATGGCCGGATTTAACTACGTCAAATAAAGAGAGTATTCAGTTAAACAAAATATTAAAAAATTATTTTTAAAAAAAACTGTAGCAGACTGTTGCCTGCCCATTGAAAAAAATAATATAATATAATTATAATAATGACATCAGCACGCCGACAACAGAATGTCGATGTCACCATATGATGTCATTATTGTAAGAAAAGAGAGGAAAGAAATGAGGAAGGTTCCAGGAACCTTCCCCATTCCTTTTCCCTCCTTATTTATATCAATACCCTTTTCTCCCATTTCTCCCATTTCAACGAAGCCTTTCTTCTTTTCTCCCAATTTCAACGTAAGTCCTTTTTTCCCCAAAAATTCCAACGAACAAAACTCTGGTACTTTCTCTCCTATCTTCGGAAATTGCTATAAACTATGGCAAACACCGCTGATCAGCAGATATGCAAGCCCTGCTTCTGACAAATTGAGCTTGGAAAGCTTCTTGATTGATCTCCATTTTAGAAATATCCAAGGTAGAATCCCTCATTATCTCTTGCTGCTGCAATGCATGTCCTTTTCCTTCAATCCAACATTTTATTCTATTGGTAATCATAGCCCGGATCTTCTGTTGTAGCAAAATCTGCCTTGGCTATATAATTGAATTATGCATATTTGGCAATGGGTCTACCAAAATCGGGTGATTGTGCATTGCATGGGATGTCAATTAGGTGTTAAATTATAAAATTGGAGGTGGTTAGAATATGTTCTTGGGGAAATGGGAGATTACATAAGATTAATATACATAAGATTAAATATAGCCATCTGTTTATTTACTCAGTTTCACATGAAATGTGTGAATTTATATTGTTCAGTGAATAATTGACAACAGTATCTAATTTCAGTTTGTGGGTTCTATAAAATCCTCAACGAATATGGTTGTCTTTTTCTTTTGAAAGTAGACGTAGTAGTAATCTTTCAAATTTTATGCTGACATGCAAATCGAATCAACAATAAGATAATCTGTTTATATTGCTCAAGGTAAAATGAGAGGACTGTGAATCTCTAAGGTTTGAATATGTGCATGGAAGAGGACATTGGCTAGAGATTTGAGAAGCAAACCAGGGAAAATTATCTATATTCCTTGGACCCTTTCCAAGGAGACCCAGGATAGATATCTTCATGTGGCAATCTATGCAACCAACTATGTTTAACATGGGAAAAGTGTTAATTAATTTATGTGGACAATAACTTAACTATGATGTTCCAAAATACATAACCAATTAACATAACCGCTAAAATATAAGTTATGAAGACTAGGTGGAGAATTAGGATTTTGGGTATGTTTATGGCATGGGACCCAATGCAACGGTCAGAAAGAGAATAAAAAAAATTCAGGCTGTTAAGATTATTTATTTTAATTTAGATTTGAAGAATTTAGTTTTGATATCTTTCGATGAAAATAATAGTATAAAGGGAACAACCACACAGATGACATATTTTAGAGCATGCCAGCATGGTTGATGAGAGTTTTCTTGTATAAGGCATGTTAATTAGTAATCAGGGTTAAGTGAATAGCAAAATGTTTAAGTTCAAAATTATACATTTAGATTCATATCATATGGCATATATGAGGTTAGTCACTATTCAGTTGAATCTTGGTTTGAAAGTCAATATTGGTTATTGTTTCTTTTAAATATATATAACTAAGTTATATATAAAAAGGAATTTGGCTACTGTGTAATGGCTACTGTTTAAAGATTTTAAATAAAAGAAAATGAATTCTCTATTATTTGATTTGAAGGAAATTTAAATTCTCTTCAATGTAGATTTAAGTGGAGATACTGTTTTCATGACTTGGAGAAAATAGAAGTTAGAAAATGTAAATCTAAATTTCCGACCTTAAATATATCTATATACTCTTATGAAATCAACAAATAATTTTATAAGACCATTATGAATAAAAATCCTCAATTAACTTGATCCTCGATAATCATCTATTTATTACTAAAGATAAGACAGTGACAAATACTTAAATCTATGAGTCATCAATAAGAAGGACTGAGAAAGGTTCGAATAGTCAAGGAAGGAGTGAAAATGATGATAAATAAGTCATATCAATTAGATATGCCAGTCATGGTGGCCCTTACACCTGATCGTGCGAGGGTGCGGAGACCCTCAATCGGGCGGGAGATATGAAGCCCAGTTAGGGCAGCAGCCAGCAGCTGCCAAGTGCACGGGTCTAAGATCCCAGTCTTTTGTACGGTTTTTACGCGAGCTCACAATATTTTTACGTCTCGTTGGGATCCCGAATTTTAACCAATCCATTGACCCCTCTGTTTTAGGATACCCATGCGGGGGGATCCTCGGTTTTTAGTTTCTCGTATGAGCTCATTTGCCCATGTACTAGTCGGGCCAGTTTCTAGAGCGACTTTTCCGAAGAGTCTCTCTTACCCATCTCTGGGGCATAGTTTTGGAGTAGACATTTCCCTCTATTTGACCGCACTTCCAATAAGAGGGCGAGACGGAAGAATCTCTTAGGAGATTTCCTCACCGCTTGAGTTCTATTTACTTTTCTGCCAACAGGCTTGGCCATGCTACATTTAAATCATCTAGGGTTACAACTGAGTCAGTTACAGTTGAGGATTGAAGGAGCTACGATCAAAGTAGATTGGGCTATAATGTATCTAGGTTAAGAGATGAAATCAGTGATAAGTTGATTGGTTGGAATTGATTATAATTAAATTGGATTCAAAATCCCTATAAGCTAATGGGCGTGTTGGGAACTTAGTTAGGATGCATTACACAACACTACATGCCTACGGAGGCACCCCAACCCTAAGACACTCTACACACCTTAGAGTCATAGTATGAGGTCGCACACAAACCAAGACCACAGACTATCCACTAGACTTGAGAATTAAATAAATCAAGAAACCTTTTCAATCTCACATTTTCCATCATCAAAATCCATAAACATGACCTCTGAATAATATGAGAATAATATATGTATACTATATAAAAATGTTATATATGAGAAATGTTGGAATAAAAGGGTGAACAGGGGGAGGTACATACAAGTAACTTGGAAAGCTTTTACATTATAAGTAGACGCAAATTTTAGATGTTTCTGCCTTTCTACTTGTTTCTTTTGCAACCACTGTAAATACATGCTTATTTTAGTAATATGACATATGGAAGTACCAGCCCTCGCTAACGCTTCTTTTACTTTCCATGCTTTGGCAGGCAAGCAGCCTGCAGTTCAGTAGCGGGTTGATGATTCCTCGCAATCGGGTATATTCTAGACGGTACAGTTTCTTTTGTTTCAGTTTTTGCCATGTACTTAGTATAGTTGTGCTTTTCTTCTTCTCCTGTCATATTTTGATATGAACTCATGTAATTATGACATGGAAATGAAATGCATGAAAAGATTCTTGGGCACTACTTGTCTGATGGTGGGAATTTGAGGTTGTTGTTTATAATCTGGATTGTCATCATAAAGAAACGTGAAAAATTTTTCCTAAACTTCATGCTTTAAATTCGATCAGTAATTACATTAATGTGGTGAATGCGTGCAAACGGGTACAAACGGGTGCATGGGCTTTACAGTATAAAATTTCTTGGATTTCGACCGATATCGACGAAATTTCGTCGATATCTAGGTATATCTACGATATTATCTATGTGAGCTTGATTTTACTACTTATTTACCTATTCTCAATATTAAAGCACATAATGATTTATATATTTTGTTTTGGGTTGAGGGCGTTGTCCCCGCACCCCCGCAAGGGGTGCCAACCTGGGCACCCCTAGCTCACCCAAGCTCGTTGACCGAGCAATGAGACCCCCGTCTGGTAGGGTATGGTGCGACAGGGGGTGTACATACGACAATTATTCAACTTGGGGAGCTTCCCCCCCTTGGGGTTTAAGCAATGGAAATGAAACAACTCTATAGCTTCTATATATCTGATATAACTTGTTTGTTTCAATCATTTGTCACTTATCTTCGTAAATAGATATATATTTATTGTAAGTCTGTAATTATTTCCTTAATTCATCAGAACTTTGTCCACGACAGTTATTTATATAAACAAAACATTATTTAATTAATCATTATCTACATTTTAGAATCAAAACGGTCGTCTATTTTTATGAACAAAAGATGTCTTTTAAGAGTTTCTAACTTAGTTATTTCGATTTCCATTTCTAGTATATATCAGTCAGCTCAACAATATGTTTGATATGAACGATATGGTGTGATAAGGCGTACGGATGAGAGATATGTCATGTGTGGGATATATGTGTGCAATTGTAAGTTGTTGTTTTAAGATCTTGGATTGGATGATATCAATTACCAGTATGTATCAACCAGGAATCAACATTAACATCGATTTGGCCGATATGACCGATATGTGCGATATAAGGGGCATATATTAGCAATGTGTGTGATATAAGTGTGTACTTGTAAGTTATTTATAGTTGTAATATCATGGAAGATCTTAATTTGTGGATGTCAGAGTCGAGAATACTTTTCTATGTTATTCCATAGAGCCCTAGGGTCTCTTATATAGGGAGAAAACCCTTGGGCAAATTACATAGACATACATGAGATAAATAAGAAATACGTAACGATGCATCCTAACATAATGTAAACCTCTACACTCCCCCTCAAGATGGAGCATAGATATCAAGCATGCTCAGCTTGGAAGAACATCTCTGGAAAGGTCTTCTGAGCAATGGCTTGGTAAATATATCAGCAGTCTGGTCTTCTGAACTGACGTGTGAAGTGGAAATCAAGCCCTTCTGGATCATGTCTCTAGTGTAGTGACAATCTACCTCGATGTGCTTTGTTCTTTCATGAAAAGCTGGATTATTGGCAATGAACAATGCTGCCTAGTTGTCACATTGGAGCTGCATGGGTAGAGAGACATTTACATTCAAATCTTCCAAGACCGCTCGGACCCACATCATTTATGTGCTTGCTTGTGCCATGGCTCTATATTCGGATTCACCGCTGGATCTCGCCACAACAGTTTGTTTCTTGCTTTTCCAAGAAACCAAAGAGCTTCCTATGAAGATAGCAAATCCTGAAGTAGACTTACGATCCTTTGGGCACCCTGCATAATCTGCATCTGCACAAGCAGAGATAGACAGATCTGTGTCTTTTCTAAACAACAATCTTGTGCCTGGAGAAGACTTCAGGTATCTCAATATCATGTATAGGGCTTCCATATGAACTTGCCTAGGCTGCTCCATGAATTGACTCACCCGGTTTACTGCAAAGGCAATATCCGGTCGAGTTATGGTGATGTATAGAAGCTTACCCACCATCTCTCTGTATCTTCTTTTGTCCACCTCTTCTGTATCATTGTCGTAAAGTCTCATACTTGGGTCCATAGGAGTGCTCAACGATCTGCATCCAACTATTCCTGTTTCAACTAGCAAGTTTGTGACATATTTTCTTTGGGTCATTACCATTCCATGTGCATTTCTCGCAAACTCTATCCCCAGAAAATATCGTATCGTGCCTAGATCCTTTGTAATAAACTGTCTTCCCAAAAGAGATTTAATCATCTCGATTCCCTGAGCATCATCTCATGTAACCATAATATCATCAACATATACCATGACGACAACCGTACCTCTGGAAGTCTTCTGGATGAACAATGTGTGATCCGCATTTGATCTCTTGAACCCCTGTCGTTCAATCAGTTGGGAGAGCTTCTGGAACCATGCCTTTGGACTTTGTTTAAGTCCATAGATAGCTTTATGAAGTCTACACACCATCTGAGTCTCCCCCTCAGAAGCAAAACCCGGTGGCTGCTGCATGTAGACTTCCTCCTGTAGATCACCATACGAAAAAGTATTTTTGACATCAAGTTGGAAGATGGTCCAATCACGTACCACAGCAACAGACAGTAGAATACGAAGAGTCGAGTGTCGAGCCACTAGTGAAAATATATCCAAATAATCTACCCCATAGGTCTGGGTGAAGCCCCGTACGACAAGTCTGGCATTGTACCGATCTAGACGCCCGTCTGCGTGATATTTCACTGTAAACACCCACTTGCTACTCACCACAGAAGCACCAGGAGAAATAGGAACTAGGGACCAAGTCCCTCGAGACTGTAAGGCACGCATCTCCTCTTCCATGGCTAAACGCCAGCAATCAATCTTCATGGCCTCTTGATAAGTCCGTGGGATCTCAACCGTCGAGACAGCAGCAGCAAACCTCTGGAAATCACCAGTAAGACGATGAAAGGACACTTGAGACGCAAGAGGATAGGATGCACATTGTCTTTTCTGCTTCCTATGAGCAATAGGACGATCAAGATCATCATTCACTGTACTGACTGGCGGATCCTCCTCCAGTATCAAAGATTCATGCACTGGTGCATTATCTAACCAATCATTAGTGATAACATCGGAGCATACCTGAGGCGTGCTGGATGGTTGAGATGTAGCTTGAGCAGGCCCTGACCGCCTTGTGTAGAACTTAGGGAATGGTGGAATGGGAGGATATGGAGGTAGACCGACCCAGACTTGGAGGTAAGGGAACATAGATGTTATCATCCGTAGATGTAGAGGAAACCAATATGTCACCTGCAGGGGAGAAGTACATAACTGACTTAAAGAATAACATCAGCGCTCACATAGTAGTTGTTGTGAATAGGGTCATAGCAACGATATCCTTTTTGTGTTCTCGAGTAGCCCACAAAAACGCACTTAACAGCTTTATAGGAGAGCTTGTCAAGTCCTGGAGACAAGCAGTGAACAAAGGCGACAGTCCTAAAGACACGAGGGGTGAGTGAAAACAAGTCCTTGTCAGGAAATAGAACAGAGATTGGAGCCTTTTCCCCAAGAATGGTAGAAGGCATATGATTGATCAAATAGCATGCCGTAAATATAGCATCTCCCCAAAAGGCTAATGGTGCACAACTTTGAATAAGTAATGTGCGAGCAATATCAAGAAAGTGTCGATGTTTCCTCTCCGCGACACCATTTTGTTGAGATGTGTAAGCACATGTAGTTTGGTGGATAATGCCCTTAGAGGAAAGAAATTGAGCAAGAGAACGAGTGCATAATTCCAATGCATTATCTGTGCATACATATTTAACAGTAGAGGAAAAGACATTCTGCACTTCGTTGATAAGATTTTTGATAACACTTCCTGCTTCAGATTTATTCTTTAGTAGACAAGCCCAAGAAACACGAGAGAAATCATCAACCACAACAAGATAAAATCTGTGACCCTGATGATCCGGGACACGACTCGGACCCCAAATATCTATATGAAATAACTCAAACAGGGAGCGACTGCTCCTATCCTGACGACTAGGAAAGCTAGAGCGATGGTGCTTCCCTAACTGACACGCTTCACAACGAAAAGAAGAATTCGGAGAGATCTGTGGCAGGAGGTGACGCATCTTCTGGAGCGAAGGTGACCGAAACGGAGGTGCCAAGTATACGGAGAAACGGATCCCTGAGAGTGTAGTGAGACGCCAGCGTAGGAGTTCTGTACTAGGCGATAGAGGCCATTGTGCTCAGAACCACAGCCAATCACCCTGCCCGTTAGTATGTCCTGAAAAATGACAGAAGATGGGTCAAATATAGCACGACAGTGCAAATCTTTTGTAATCTGACTAATTGATAATAAATTCAGGGAGAAACTCTGGTGCATGTAGAACATTCTGTAAGTGCATGGAGGGCAATAAGAAAGTCTCCCCCTGACCCACAATAGGGGAATGAGTGCCATCAGCGATGAGCACAGAACGACCAGACTGAATATCCCTGTAGGACTGCAGTATATCTCTATCACGACAGAGATGATGAGTGGCTCCAGAGTCAACAATCCAACCTGAGAGATCGTGGTTATGACAAAAGGCAGAATTACTACCTGAGGTACTCGCAGTAGCAGAGGTAGTAGCGGACGCAGAAGCCGCAACGTCAGATGTATCAACACCCTCTGATGATGACTGTGGCATAATGTCACGAAGTCGTGCCACCAGGTCCTCGAACCTGTGATCTGGAGTCGGCGCTGGTGGAGTCTGAACATGATCAGCTACACGTACAGAAGGAGGAAATCCATGCTTGGAGTAGCATGTATCCTTGGAATGACCAGTGCGACGACAAAAAGAGCACGTTGAACGGACACGACCTCCTCAGCCACGTCCGCCACCTCCTCGGCCACGGAATGAGGACGAACTACCTCATCCTCTAGAGACTGCCATCGCCGAAGGAGGTGTAGTCGTTGTACTTGAGGGAACAGAGATACGACTGAGCCTCCTATAGACTTCCTCCATCGGAGGAATAGTGGCATCGGCGAGGATCTGAGAGCGGGATGCCTCATACTCCGGATCAAGGGAAGCAAGTAATACACCTACCATAGTGGCATTGCGGAACGTCTTCTGCTGCTCGGGGGTGGCTGTGAGCGGGATGGTGCTATACAACTTCTCGAACATCCCACTTAGGGACGTGTATAGAGAATGAAGAGGCCGTCCATTTTGCTTTGTGGTAAAAATATCATGCTGCAGCTGCAGCATCTTCGTCTCGTTCCGCACTTGAGAATATGTAGTGGCCAGAATATCCCACATCGCCTTGGCGGCGGGTTGATGGAGGACATCGTTGGCGATCTCCATCGTGAGCGTCCCTGACAGCCAGACCTTGGCATACGCATCATCAGCCTCCCATGAGGCATATATCCCCGTCTTCTCTGTCGGCTCATCTTCGGTAAGAATATGCTTCTTACCACATGACTTCATAAGACTCAGGAACTGCATAGCGCAGAGTTCGTAGTTTGTCCCGTCCATTTTGACTATTGGTGCCGAACCTTTAAAGGCACCTATGGCAGGTATATCAACCTTTTGTTCTGACATATCGCCGGAGAAGAAGACCTAGGGATGATAGACAAAAGAACTGGCGTCTACAGAGACCTGTTTGGATTCAAGTGCATATGTAGACGTTATGCACATGAACCCATCGTTGAATCGACGCCGACCGGAGAAGGAGAGCCGCGAGTAGCGGCTGGAGGGGGTCGACGGCGAGTGGGGTGGCCGGTGAGGATGGCGGCGGGAGGAGGTTGTGGCCTCGGTGGCGGCGGGAGGAGGCTGGGGACTCGGGGGCTGGAGAGGGGGCGGCTGCCGAAGAGAGGAGAGGCGGCGGCCGAAGGGCTGGAGGGGCGGCGGCTGGGGAGGGGGGGCGGGTGGTGGAAAAATCCTCGATTAGGGTTTTGGCTCTGATAACATGTCAGAGGTGAGAATACTTTTCTATGTTATTCCATAGAGCCCTAGGGTCTCTTAAATATGGAGAAAACCCTTGGGCAAATTGCATAGACATACATGAGATAAATAAGAAATACGTAACGATACATCCTAAAATAACGTAAACCTCTACAGTAGAAAAACGGTCGAAATGGCTTTTTGAGTTGTTTTCGACATTTCCACCGAAACGATCGAAATTTCGATTTTGGAGGGGACAGAAACGAAATCGAAATCGAGATTTCGAACCTTGGATCAAGGAGAGCACGGTCTTGCTTTAAACAATAGTGCAAACATTGTCACTGTACAAGTTTGTGAACTAATTAGAAATCACAGGGACAATGAAGTCTGCTTTCATATTCCTGTGGGATGTCAGCCTTGCTAACATAAGCAAGTCCTATATCTTCCCAAACTACGTCACAGAATTCAACTCAAATAAGGGACTCTTGGGTCTTTCGATGCTACTGCCATCAAGATCTCTCTTGTACATTTTTCAGCTTTGATGAAACTAGAACTGCCCAAATCCAGGCCAGTAGATAGTTCCGACTTTCCATGTTAAAGTGCACAATACAACTTCCACAATAAGGAAGTGATGTAGTATTCCTCCAGTATATGTAAACAGGTAAAAGAAATTTGTCCTTGATAGAACCAATATTCCGCATTTAAACTAATACTCCTGCAGACACAAACTATCCAAATGTGCTCTTCATTGGGAGGTATATAGTGATATTACAAGCCCCGTCCCCCATGAAATTCTAGATTCAAAGATAACAACGATCATTCAAAGCACCTTAAAATTGTACGCCCAAAAAATACCACGTTGAACAAGAAAACGATTTCAAGTTTCCTTGAGAAACTTAGGAAAAAATTCGGCAGTGTTAATTTGAAGAGCAAAATAAAATCTTAAAGACAAAACTTGGAAGGTGCCTTTTTCTGGAGTGCAATTATTGGCAACATCTGCGTAGAAACAAGTCTTCGTCATGAACACAAATTACCTAAGACTGGAAAATGGTCATCTCAAACAGATAGAGAGCATTTATTCCCGAGCTACAAACAAACATCATATGAAGAAAATCTGCAAACCTCTATATGTTCCAGTAATAATCCGAGGAAAGGGGACCAAGCCATTGTCATCTCTTTTAATAAATAACCGCTGCAAAGAAATAAAGCTGATATTTTAGCTCAGTACAGAGAAAAGGTGCTAAGAAGCATGAAAATTATGGTTGGAAAACCTTATGTTAAAGAAGGAGGCCCAAACGAGTAAGAGGAAAACAAACCAGCAAATTGCAGATATAAGAGAATTTAGTTTCAATAGTGTTGGAGAAAAATAAGAGAGTTGTTTATTTATGAGAACCCCAAGCTCTCTTATAAAGCGGAGAGGCCTATGAGTAAATTACATAAGATGGAAATAGAATATAGAAATAAATAAATATCTCCACACTCCCCCTCAAGATGGAGCATAGATATCGATCATGCTCAGCTTGGACGAACACTTCTGGAATGATCCTCTAAGCAATGGCTTGGTGAAGATATCTGTTGTTTGCTCTCCATAGCTAACATGAGAAGTAGAAATCAGGCCCTTCTGATTCATATCTCTGGTGAAGTGACAGTATACCTTGATATGTTTTGTTCTCTCATGGAACGCAGGGTTGTTTGCAATGAACAGAGCAGCCTGGTTATCACAATGTAACTCCATGGGTAGAGGAACTTCTATATGCAAATCAACTAATACTTCTCGAACCCACATCATCTCTATACTCGCTTGAGCCATAGCCCTGTATTCGGATTCGGCACTTGATCTTGCTACGACTGTTTGTTTCTTGCTTTTCCAAGAAACGAGAGAACTACCAACGAATACTGCAAAACCCGAAGTCAATTTTCTGTCCTTAAGACAACCTGCATAGTCTGCGTCAGCATATGCGGATACAGAGAGAGTTTCTCCTTTCTTGAATAGTAATCCTGAGCCTGGAGATGATTTTAGATATCTCAATATCATATATATGGCATCCATATGTACTTGTCGAGGTTGCTCCATGAATTGACTTACTCGACTCACTGCAAATGCAATATCCAGTCTGGTGATTGTAACATAAAGAAGTTTTCCCACCATCTCTCTGTATCTTCTCTTATCGACTTCATATGTATCAACATCATATAGCTTCATGCTAGGATCCATAGGAGTAGTAGACGGCCGACATCCAATCATGCCCGTCTCTGCAAGCATGTCTGTGACATACTTTCTTTCGGTCATCACAAGACCCTGTGCATTTCTAGCAAATTCCAACCCCAAGAAATACCTTAGGGTGCCCAGGTCCTTAGTGACAAATTAACTGCCCAGAAATTCTTTTGCCATCTTAATTCCATGCGCATCATCTCCTGTAACAACTATATCATCGACATAAACCATGATAGCAATTGTACCTGTAGGTGTCTTCTACACAAATGAAGAGTGATCTGCATTTGACCTCTTGAATCCCTGTCGTTCAATCAGATCTAAAAGTTTTTCGAACCATGCTCTAGGACTCTATTTAAGGCCATATATTGCCTTATGAAGTCTACAAACCTGTTGACACTCCCCCTCAGCAGCAAACCCCGGAGGTTGCTGTATATAGACCTCCTCTTATAGATCTCCATATAGAAATGCATTTTTAACGTCAAGCTGGAATAAGGGCCAGTCACGTGCCACCATCCTAGCTTTGTAACAATCAAGACTCCTATCTGCATGGTGTTTAACAGTAAATACCCACTTGCAGCTGACAACAGAAGCTTCGGGAGGAGGAGAAACAAGAGTTCAGGTGCCACGGGACTGCAAGGCAGCCATTTCTTCTTCCATAGCAAGACGCCATTTGCTATCTTTCAAAGCATCCTGGTAAGTTCGTGGAACCTCTATAGCAGATAGAGCAACTGCAAATCTCTAGAAATCTCCTGTAAGACGATGAAATGAAACCTGAGAAGCAAGTGGGTAGGATGCACAAGTACGCCTATGCTTCTTAATAGCAATAGGTACGTCCAGGTTTTCAGGAATGTCATCCGGCACTGATCCTTGTATAGAAATATCTTCAGACTCATCGTTAGAAATCAAACCTGGAGCATACTGGATGACGGGCAAATGACCATGAGCAGAGTGGGGCCGACGGGTATAAAAATTTGGTAAAGGTGGAATGACAGTCACAGTAGGTGATGGAGGTGGTGGTGGTGGTGATGATGGTATGACCGGTACATGAGGTAACGGACTAATAGGGGGAGGTGGCATGTAGACCTCAGTATCAGAACCTGAAGTAGTCGTTCTGTCATCTGTAGAAGAGAAAAACATCACAGATTCAAAGAATGTGACATAAGCGCTAACAAAGTATTTCCGACGTAATGGATCAAAGCAACGATATCCCTTCTGTGTCCTGGAGTACCCCACAAACACGCATTTGACCGCCCTGGAAGAGAGCTTATCAAGACCTGGCGCCAACTGGTGGACACACGCAACACAGCCAAAAAGACGGGGTGTAAGAGAGAACAACTCCTTCTCAAGAAATGCTATAGATAAAGGAGTCCTCTCACCTAAGACAGACGAGGGCAAGCGATTTACTAGATAACAAGCCGTGAGAACCGCATCACCCCAAAACGAATGTGGAGCATGACTCTGAATAAGCAGGGTCCTAGTGATATCCAGTAGATGATGATGTTTCCGCTCTGCAACCCCATTTTGTTGTAAAGTATAAGCACAAGAAGTTTGATGAACTATACCACGAGATGAAAAGAACAAGGAAAGTGCCCTAGTACGAAACTCCAAAGCATTGTCAGAACGCACAATTTTCACAAAGGAAGAGAAAATATTTTGAACTTCATTGATAAACATTTGAATCACATCTCCTGATTCAGATTTATTCTTCAATGAAAACACCCAAGACAAGCGAGAAAAAATCATCTACAGCCACAAGATAGAACTTGTGTCCCTGGTGATCAGGAACACGACTAGGACCCCAAATATCAATATGGACTAACTCAAAAAGGGAACTGCTGCTCCGACTCTGACTACTCGGGAAAGTGGACCTATGATGCTTTCCCAACTGACACGCTTCACACTAGAAGGACGACCTCGGAAAAATCTGGGGTAAAACACGACACATCTTATGAAGGGGTAGATGACCAAAACGGAGATGCCAAGTATATGGAGAGTCTGATCCTGTAGAGTGGAGAGATGCGCAGACATAGAGAGTACGGACCAGACGATAGAGACCATTCTGCTCATGGCCACAGCCAATCACTTTGCCCGAGGGTATGTCCTGAAAAACAAGAGACGATGAGTCAAAAATAGCTCGACAGTTCAAATCCTTGGTAATCTGGCTAATGGACAGTAAATTCATATAGAAATCAGGAGCATATAACACATTCTGCAGTCGCATGGAAGGCGTCAAACTAATCTCCCCATGTCCTGTAATCGGGGAATGTGTCCCATTGGCTATCACCACTGTCCGTCCTGAAGGAACCAGTCTATATGCAGAAAGCTGCTCTTTGTTCCCGCATAGGTGATGTGCCGCTCCGGAGTCCATAACCCAATCTGTAATCATAGATCCATCACAAGAGGTGAGAGCATAAGAACTACCTGAGGTACTGGCCGGAGCGGATGTACTGGTAGAGGCAGAGACAGCTACATCTGAATGGCCTCCTGGAGCTGTGTCAGGAGGCATGATATTCCTCAGTCTGGCAACTAAATCATCGAATCGATGGTCCAATGAAGAAGGTGCAGGGGACTCAACTTGTTCTGTTGCCCGAGTTGATGCTGGAAAACCATGCTTGGAATAGCATGTATCCTCCGAGTGGCCAGGGCGGTGACAATAATTGCATGGCTGACGGATCCGACCCCCACGACCATGGGGACCACGGCCACGAAACATAGAGGAGCCACCCCTACCTCTAGAGGCAGCCATTACCAAAGGTGTATGGCTAGTAGTAGAGCTTGGGACAGTGATTCGACTAAGTCGGCGGAAAGCTTCCTCCACAGGAGGAAAAGTAGCGTCACCAAGAATCTGAAAGCGGGCAGCATCGTACTCTGGATCAAGTGTAGCCAGGAATACACCCACCATGGTAGCATTCCTATATATCTTCTGCTGCTCAGGAGTGGCCGTCAAAGGCATGAAGCTATGGAGGTTCTCAAACATTCCTCGCAGGGGTAAACACCACTGAGTTTTTCTTTGTTTTTTCTTTGTTTTTGTTTTTGGTCTTTTGATAATAAATTAGGGGTGAACACCACTGAGTGTCTCCCCCAAAGTTTTAGACTTCGAAAAAAAAACATTCCTCGCAGGGATGTGTACAGTGAGTGAAAGGACGTCCATTCTGTTAGACTGTAAAAATATCATGTTGCAACTGAAGTATCTTGGTCTCATTCCGTGCCTGCGAATATGTTGCCGCTAGAATATCCCACGTGGCCTTCGCCGTAGGTTGATGCAGCACGTCGTTGGCGATCTCTATCGTCAACGTCCCAGATAGCCAGACTTTGGCATACGCGTCATCCACCTCCCACAAGGCATTCACCCCAGTCTTCTCCACCGGTCCCTCCTCGGTAAGAATATGTTTCTTACCATTTGACTTCATCAGGCTCATGAACTGCATAGCCCAGAGCTCATAACTCGTCCCGTCTATTTTTACAATAGGCGTTGGACCTCTGATTGCGCCAGTGGCGGGTACATCAACCTTGTTTTCAGATATATTGCCGGAAGGAGAATACTACGGGTTCTGGACACCAAGAATATATGTCTACACAGACATATATGGGTTTGTGTGCAAGTGTATACTCATGCACGCAAACCCATCAGCCAAACGACGAAGCCGATACGCAAGGGTCATGAGAAGTGTGCTCACAGCAGTCGCACGCTCACACGCGCGCCCTAGAGATTGCCGCACAACAGGAATGCGTGCACAGACAACGCGTTGGGGTGACGCGCGCAAGGAGGAGAGATGCGCGCAAGGCTGCAGGCTCGGAAGACGTGCGTGAGGGTGACGTGCGCGAGGCTGCTAGGCGCAGGCGCGCGATGCGATGGCGCGCGGGCCGGTGGCGTGCAGGGCGGTGGCGCGCGAGGCGGTGGCGCGCAGGGCGGTGGTGCGCGAGGCGGAGGCCGGAGGTAGGGTTAGGGTTTTGAGAATCGAGAGCTCTGGTCTAGCACCGCCGCTCTGATACCATGTTGGAGAAAAATAAGAGAGTTGTTTATTTCTGAGAACCCTAGGCTCTCTTATATAGCGGAGAGGCTGTTGACGCATAGGCTATTTTGTATCTCTTTGTTATTTTTATTTTCTTGTTATTCTCTTTATGTAATTTACCCATAGGCTACTCTCCTATATAAGAGAGCCTAGGGCTATGGAATAGATCATCTCATTCACGTTTCCCAACATGGTATCAGAGCGACGGTCCTAGGCCGGAGTTCTCGAAACCCTAAACCTACCCATCCCCACCCGCCGGCTCTCTCTTCTCCCTCTCTCTCTCTCGGCGCTGCCAGGCCCTTCTTCTCCGCCGATCTGCGGTGATCTAGGGCGTCTCCTGTGCTGTTCTCTGCAGCATCAACTACGGCGTCTGCTGCTCCATCTGCGGCATCTGCTGCTGCGTCATCTCCAAGCGCATCTGCAGCATCTGCGCGGGCGCTAGGGCATCAGGAAGCAGCAGCATCTCCAGCGCACATCATCTCCGAGTGCGCACATCATCTCCAAGTGCGCACATCATCTCCAGCGCACATCATCTGCTGCGTGTAAAGGCTGTGCGCGTGCGGATTGTAGCGTGCGCAGATCCATGGGGATAGTTGCTTGAGGTCTACACATGCAACTAATCCCGTCTATGTCATTGTAGACAAATATTATCCATTGTCATATGCTCCAGTCTTCAGTCTCCAGTATGTCAGAAAGCAAGGCAGATACCCCATCTATGGGCGCGTTTCGTGGTCCAGCGCCCATCGTCAAGATGGATGGTACGAACTATGAACTGTGGGCAATGCAGTTCATGAGTATGATGAAGTCCACGGGCAAGAAGCATATTCTCACAGAGCCCGAGCCTGCGGAGAAGACTGGAGTTCATGCCTCATGGGAGGCAGACGACGCATATGCCAAGGTGTGGCTATCTGGCACATTGGCTATTGAAATCGCCAATGACATTCTACATCAACCCACAGCCAAAGACATGTGGGATATCCTCGCAGCGACCTATTCTCAGGCAAAGAATGAGACGAAGATCCTGCAACTACAACATGATATATTCACGATAAAGCAGAATGGCCGCCCGTTACATTCTCTCTATACATCTTTGAGAGGAATGTTTGAGAAGCTTTATAGCTTCATGCCTCTTACCGCCACACCAGAGCAACAGAAGACATACAGGAATGCAACGATGGTGGGTGTGTTTCTCGCTGCACTTGACCCAGAGTATGAGGCCGCACGTTCACAGATCTTGGCGGACTCGACTATTCCTCCCATGGAGGAGGCTTTTCACAGATTGAGTAGGATAACTGTACCTTCAGCAGCTGCTAGTCAGAATCCCTCAGCCATGGCGGCCAACAGGGGCCGTGGTTCTCATTACCAGGGCCGTGGACGTACTCCCCGTGGAAGGGGTGGTCGTTCTAGGCCTACATGCTCATATTGTCACCGCATCGGACATACTGAGGACACATGCTACTCAAAGCATGGATTTCCTGCATCTGCACGAGTCGCTGAGCAGATCGAGCCTCCTTCTGCTGCTTCAATGGATCAGCGTTTTGATGATCTGGTTGCACGCCTCAGGGGCATTATCCCACCATCTGGCTCAGCACCGACGACAGAAAGTCATACTGATGTTTCTGCTTCTGCTTCTGCCTCTACGAGTACTTCAGGTAGTACACTTGCACTTCATAGTAGTAGATCGGATACATTGCCATGGATCATGGACTCAGGCGCTACACATCATCTATGTGGCGACCAGAGTCTACTTTCAGTATATACTCAGATCCCTCCAGGACGGACAGTAGTGATTGCCAATGGCACACATTCCCCCATCACGGGTCAGGGGGAGATTAGATTGACATCCTCTATGCAGCTCAAGAATGTTTTACATGCACCGCATTTTTCTATGAATCTTTTGTCAATCAGTCAGATTACGAAGAATCTCCAATGTCGAGCTATTTTTGATCCATCTTCTTTGATTTTTCAGGACATCCGTACGGGCAACGTGATTGGTCATGGCTATGAGCAAGGAGGCCTCTATCGTCTGAACCAGACCCCATTTGCCGGAATCACCTCTTCTCCCGCTGGACAAGTATCTTCTCTCCTGTGGCATCTGCGTTTTGGTCATCTACCGCTTCAGAAGTTGCGTCTTGTCTTACCTTATAGTTTTTCTCACACACCTATCCAGTGTGAGGCGTGTCAGTTGGGAAAACATCACAGGTCATCGTTTCCCAGTAGTCAAGGTCGGAGTAGTAACTCCAAATTTGAGTTGTTTCATGTTGATGTCTGGGGTCCAAGTCGTGTTCCCGATCATCAGGGGCACAGGTTTTATATTGTTTTTGTGGATGATTTCTCAAGAGCATCATGGGTATTTCTAATGAAAAATAAGTCTGAAGCTGGAAATATTATTATTCAATTTCTAAATGAGATTCAGAATGTTTTTTCCACAACTGTCAAAATTATGAGAAGTGACAATGCCTTAGAGTTATGCACCAATAATCTAGCCAACTACTACTCCTCTAAAGGAATTGTTCACCAAACATCCTGTGCCCATACGTCTCAACAAAATGGGGTTGCAGAAAGAAAACACCGTCACCTACTTGATGTCACAAGGTCACTTCTCATTCAGAGTCATGTTCCGTATTCATACTGGGGTGATGTAGTCCTTACTGCATGTTATCTTATAAATCGTATGCCCTCGTCTGTCTTGAATGAACAGGTTCCTTTCTCACTGATTTATCCTGACAAGGATCTGTTCACTCTTACCCCTCGTGTGTTTGGGTCAGTCGCGTTTGTCCATCAGTTGTCGCCCGGTTCTGACAAGCTCTCTCCTAGGGCTGTCAAGTGTGTCTTTGTGGGGTACTCCAGAACTCAAAAGGGGTACAAGTGTTTTGACCCTGTGCGCCGGCGGTATATGATCAGTGCAGATGTTACATTCTTTGAATCTATCATGTATTTCTCAGATTCTGGAAAGATGCAGCCGCCACCTATATCCCCTGACATTGTATTCATGGCACCACCAACGTCACAACCGCCACCAACATCTGAACCACCACCACCGCCGCCACCGCCATCAATTGTACCTCCGTTACCATTCCATTACACCCGGAGGCCGAATCAAGCTCATGGTCCTGACCAGTCAACTAGCTCGCCTATGGTATGTAATGAGAATATTAATGTTGATGGATCTGACGACATTTCTCAGCAGGGTGCATTACAGGAGCATGGTGATACCACAGAGGACCTAGATGTTCCAATCGCTCTACGCAAGCCGAAGAGAAGCTGTGTCCAGTATCCAGTATCAGCAGTGGTGTCGTTTGAGAGGCTATCTGGACCATTCAGGACGTTTGCATTGGCACTTTCAGCTACAGCCATTCCACGGAACCATCATGATGCTATGCAGGATGCTAGATGGCGACTAGCAATGCAAGAGGAGATGGAGGCACTTCAGTCTAGAGGAACCTGGAGTTTGGTTCCTATACCTCCAGATGTTAGCCCGGTGAGTTGCAAATGGGTGTTTACAGTTAAGCACAATGCAGATGGTTCCATTGACAGGTACAAGGCACGCCTTGTTGCTCGGGGCTTCACGCAGACATATGGGGTAGATTACCTAGACACCTTCTCCCCTGTGGCGCGTCATTCCACTTTACGGATCCTGCTATCTGTTGCGGTTGCTAAAGACTGGCCACTCTATCAACTGGACGTAAAGAATGCATTTTTGTATGGAGACTTGCAGGAGGAAGTCTATATGCAACAGCCACCTGGTTTTGCTGTTGAGGGGGAGTGTTCCAAGGTTTGCAGATTGCATAAGGCCATCTATGGTCTTAAGCAGAGCCCCAGAGCATGGTTTCAGAAGCTTTCAGACCTCTTTGAGAAACAAGGATATAAACGCTCCAATGCTGATCATTCCTTGTTCGTGCAGAAGACGGCGAGAGGTATCATTGTAATCATGGTTTATGTTGATGATATCTTGATTACAGGTGATGATGACCAAGGCATTAAGCAAGCAAAGGAAAGGCTGGGGACCGAGTTTGTCACCAAGGACTTGGGAGTCCTTAGATATTTCCTGGGGCTGGAATTTGCTAGAAATCCATATGGATTAGTCATGACACAGAGGAAGTATGTCACAGATCTACTGAGTGAGACAGGTATGCTAGGGTGTCGACCTGCTACGACACCAATGGACCCTAGCATGAAGCTGTATGATGATGACACAGAAGAGGTGGATCAGAGAAGGTACAGAGAACTGGTAGGCAAATTACTGTATGTCACTATCACTAGACCTGATATACAGTTTGCAGTGAGTCGTATAAGCCAGTTCATGGAGCAACCACGCCAGGTCCATATGGATGCCATACACATGATTCTGAGATATCTAAAACCATCTCCAGGTGCAGGCTTGATATTTAAGAAAGGAAAGGAGATTTCTGTTACAGGATGTGCGGATGCAGACTATGCAGGATGCCCCAAGGACAGGAAGTCAACATCAGGGTTTGCAGTCTATGTTGGAGATGCTCTAGTTTCGTGGAAGAGCAAGAAGCAGACAGTAGTAGCTAGATCCAGTGCTGAATCAGAATATAGGGCTATGGCCCAGGCGAGCACAGAAATGATGTGGGTAAAATCCTTACTTGCAGACCTATGTATTGATATACCTCTTCCTATGATGTTGGAATGTGACAATCAGGCCGCCTTGTTCATTGCAAATAACCCAGCTTTTCATGAAAGGACCAAGCATATTGAGGTCGACTGTCACTACATACGTGACATGATTCAGAAGGGGTTCATTGCTACATCTCACGTCACATCAGAGAATCAGACTGCTGATATTTTCACCAAGGCATTATTTAAAGGCCCATTCCAGAAGTGTGCGTCCAAGCTGAGCATGATTGATATCTATGCTCCATCTTGAGGGGGAGTGTTGACGCATAGGCTATTTTGTATCTCTTTGTTATTTTTATTTTCTTGTTATTCTCTTTATGTAATTTACCCATAGGCTACTCTCCTATATAAGAGAGCCTAGGGCTATGGAATAGATCATCTCATTCACGTTTCCCAACAGAGGCCTATGGGTAAATTACATAAGATGGAAACACAGAAATAAAAATAAGAAAGAGACACATATAGAATATAGAAATACATAAATATCTCCACAAATAGTAAAGGCAACATCTATTCAATCATGATACAACTACTCTATCTTTGGAGAACATAGTAAGATAGTCTAGGTCCTTGCATCTTTACGGTATTTTTCAGAAGTCAAGTGATGACTAGGCAAGTTATATTTCGTATGAAATTCACTGTTCAATGTTGAGGGAAAAAGAGTTCATGCATTATGAGAGGTCGTATGGTTCTCTTATATAGGAGAGGAATCTATTGGGCAAATTACAAGAAGACGAAAAAAATAGAAAATAAGAAAATAATAATAAAGATAACAAATATCTCAATACTCCCGCTCAAGATGGAGCGTAGATATCGATCAGACTCAGCTTGGAACAATAGCTCTGATAAGATCCTTTCGCTAGAGCCTACGTAAGTACATATGTTGCCTGATCTCCCGAGTTGATATGTGTAGTGGCAATAAGACCTTTTGTATCATATCACGAGTGTAGTGACAATCCACCTCTACATGCTTCGTCCTCTCATGAAAGGTTGGGTTGTTGGCAATGAAAAGAGCAGCCAGATTATCACATTGGAGGTGCATGGGAAGAGGCACATCTATAGTGAGGTCAGTAAAAACTGATCTGACCCACATCATCTATGTGCTAGCTTGCGCCATGACCATGTATTCCGACTCAGCACTTGATCTGGCAACCGCAATATGCTTCTTACTCTTCCATGAAACAAGAGAATTCCCAATGAACACAGCAAAACCTGATGTAGACTTTCTATCCTTTGGACACCCAGCATAATATGCATATGCACATGCTGTAACTGATAGAGATGTACTTATGCTGAAAAGAAGTCACGTACCACGTGAAGTCTTTAGTTATCTCAGAATCATATGGAATGCATCCATATGTTCATGTCTGGGATGCTCGATAAATTGATTCACTTTGCTCGCGACAAAGGATATGTTGGGCCAGGTAATAGTCACATATAGTAACTTGCCAACAAGTTCTATGTACCTCTTCTTATCGACCTCCTAAGTATCATCATCATAGAGCTTCATGCTCGGGTTAATAGTAGTGGCAGGTCTACAAACTGTCATGTCTGCCTCTGAAAGAAGATTTGTAACGAACTTCCTCTGAGTTATTACACAACCTCGCTGGTTCCAGGCAAACTCCAATCCAAGGAAGTAACGAAAATGTCCAAGATCCTTGGTCACAAATTGTTGACCTAGGAAGTCCTTGGCACCCTGAATGCCATGCTCGTCATCCCATGTAACAATAATATCATCAACGTAAACAAGAATGACAATAGTACCTCTCTAGGTACTCTGCACAAACAAGGAGTGATCGGCAGTCGATGTCATAAACCCATGCTGCTCTATCAAGTCCGAGAGCCTCTGAAACCATGCTCTTGGACTCCGCTTAAGACCATAGATAGCCTTATACAGCCTGCAAACCTTCTGACACTCCCCCTCAACAGCAAACCTAGGTGGTTGTTGCATGTATACCTCCTCTTGTAGATCACCATAGAGGATGGCATTTTTCACATCAAGCAAATAAAGGGGCCAATCTCGTATCACAGCAACAGAAAGTAGAATGCGCAGAGTAGGATGTCTAGCAACCAGAGAGAAAGTATCCTGATAGTCCACCCCATATGTCTGGGTGAACCCACGTACCACAAGTCTCGCTTTATAGCGATCCGCGTTCCCATCTGCATCATGTATCAAAGTGAACACCCATTTACATCCCACAACAGATGCATCAACTATAGCAGAAACAAGACTACACGTACCACGTGACTGTAGCGCAGCCATCTCCTCCTCCATGGCTAACCTCCACCGACTATTCTCAAGCGCCTCCTGATATGTTCGTGGTACCTCTACTGCTGATAGTGCCAAGGTAAATCTCCTGAAATGTTCTGACAACTTGCTCAAGGAAACCTGAGTTGCAAGAGGATAAGTATCACACTTACGTCTCGGCTTACATAGGGCAATCGGTACATCAAGATCATCTGTCAAGTCTGTAACCTGTGAGTTCCCCTCTTGAGAGGGCACCTGCTCATCCTATATAGAATCATGTTGCACATTACATACATGAGGAGTGTTGGATGACGGGCAAGACCTGTGAGCAGGGTGAATCGAGCGAGGCCTGCGAGTAAAAACAAGTGGCAAAAACTGAGTCACTGGAGCAGGTGTAAAGGCAGTAGTAGGTGTAGGTGTAGGTGGTGGTGGTGGCTGAGGAGGTGGTGGTAAAGTGGGGGTAGAGGGAGGAGAAGGAATGACAGTAGGAGGTAGAGGCATGTAGATCTCATCGTCATAGTCAGATAGGGCTAGTTTATCACATGTAGGAGAAAAATACATAACAGACTCAAAGAAAGTAACGTCAACACTGACAAAGTACTTCCGCCTCAGCGGATCAAAGCAACAGTACCTCTTCTGGGTACGAGAGTAGCCAACAAACACACACTTGATAGCTCTAGGAGAGAGCTTATCACGACCTGGAGAGACATCATGAACAAAAGCTACACATCCAAACAAACGAGGTGTAATGGAGAAAAGATCCTTCTCAGAAAACGCAATCGAGAAAGGAATCTTCTCTCCCAACACAGACGAGGGAATGTGATTCACCAAATAGCATGTAATAAGGGCAGCATCGTCCCAGTAAGAGTGAGGAGCACGACTCTGTATCAACAAGGTTCTGGTCACATCAAGTACGAGACAGTGTTTGCACTTGTAGAAGTTTATTTTATGTTCTTGTATCTTTTATCTATTTCTCTTTTCGTTTGTCTACTGTATGTAATTTGCCCATTGGCCTCTTCTTATATAAGAGAGTCTAGGGCTCAAGGAATAAACAATAACTATTATTTTTCCCAATGGTATTTGTTGAGATAATTGTATCTCACCGTATCATTTTTATATTTTATGTTTTCTTTGGGTATCACTTATGTAAATAACCCATGGCTCTTCTCCTATATAAGAGAGCCATGGGATCTCTTTTATCATATGACTTATTTTTATCCCAACATGGTATCAGGGCAACGGTCCTAGACCGGGGTTCTCGTACCAACCCTAACGCTAGCCACACCCGCTCCCCCCTCTCTCGGCACGCTGCCCTCTGCTGGCCCTCTCCAGCGTTGCTGCTCCTGTAGCGGCCTTCTGCCGCAGCCGCTGCCGGCGACCTCTGCAGCGGCCCTCGAGCCCTCCTGCGGCCTCTCATGTGCGTCGCCTCACAGCCGAAGGCCCCCCCTCCGACCCGCCCTACACTTGGCATCATCGTAGGGCCCCTCCCGCTGCCGTTGGGGGTTGTTGCACGACCTTTTGTGCCACAATGAGGTCTAATCTGGTGCGAAAAACAGAGATATAATCTGATTTATCTGTTGTTGTGAGGCTCTAGACCTCCAACGAAGATCTAGAGATGAGTGTATACGTCTACAGATAACAATGCATCCTTCTTATGGTACTGTAGACAAATCTATTCTTGATTTGTTCCCCGCTTGTTCCGCGTCTTGGCATATTGAAGAATGTTAGAGAATAAAGGTGACGTGTTCTCTTCTGGTGCCTTCAAGAGCCCGGCACCTATCGTGAAGATGAACCTGACCAACTACGAGTTATGGTCCATGCAGTTTCGTACCCTAATGCAGTGCCACAACAAGTAGCACATTCTGACTGACTCGGAGCCGGCGAACAAGACTGGGGCCAATGCATCATGGAAACAAGATGATGCCTATGCTCGTATATGGCTCTCTAGGACACTTGTCACGGAGATCGCAAATGATATCGTCAATCAGCCAACTGCAAAGGCCATGTGGGATATATTGGCTGCTACTTACGGGCAGGCGAAGAATGAAAGCAAGATTCTCCAACTACAATTCGACACTTTCACGACCAAGCAGAATGGTCGACCTCGACAAGCCCATTTTTCTCATCTGAGAGGCATGTTTGGAAAACTTCACAGCTTCATGCCTATTACTACAAGCGTGGAACAACAACAGGCGTATCGGAATGCTACGATGACTGGAGTTTTCCTCTCATCCCTTGACTCAGAGTACGATGCCTCTCGTACTCAACTTCTGACTGGCGAGAGCATACCACCGATGGAGGAGGTCTACAAGCGGTTGAGCACAGTCGACGTCCTCGGCTATGGCTGCTTTTATTGGACAGGAAGCTCGTCACAGTTTTGTGGTCGTGGACCTCGTGGGAGAGGTGGAGGACGTCAGTATGGTCCATGTTCCTATTGTCATCGTCCTACTCACTCGGAGGAGACATGCTTTCAGAAGCATGGATATCCGGTGTCTGCACGTGTTACTGAGCAGACTACCTCTTCACCTGTACCTACTACAGATGCGCGTTTTGATGATCTTGTCTCGAGACTTCGAGAGATGGTGACCACTCTTGTGACTCAGACTGCAGGCCCATCGGATGTCGCGGCCACCGACAGAGCATTGTCCAGTTCCTCAGGTATTTCATATGAGACCGATTGGATTATGGATTCAGGAACATCTCATCATATGTGTGGAAATCGAATGCAGTTTACCTTGTACAGGTTTATCCCTCCTGGGCAATCCGTGATCATAGCCAATGGAGTTCGGCTACCCATTGTTGGTCAGGGGGATATTGTTTTATCCCCTTCCATACGTCTTCAGAATGTTTTACACGCTCCAGAATGTCAAATGAATCTTTCGTCCATTAGTCAAATTACAAAAGATATACATTGTCGTGCCATTTTTTACCCCTCTTCACTTGTGTTTCAAGACATACTAACTGGCAGGATGATTATTCATGGCCGTGAACAGAGAGGATAGTAGAAGCTTGTCATTCCATCATGTGCTAGGGTAGCCTCTATTCCTTCTGAATCTGTTTCGCCTTTCATGTGGCATCTTTGCTTTGGCCACCTTCCTCTTCAAAAGATGATACATGTTCTCCCGCAAATATCTACTCGTACTGCTTTGGACTGTGAAGCCTAACAACTTGGAAAACATCATCGCTCCTCCTTTTCGAGTCGTCCGAGTTGTAATAGTAGTCGGTCTTTTGAGTTACTTCATTTTGACATTTGGGGTTCGAGTCGTGTTCCTGATCATCAGGGGCATCGTTTTTATTTAGTTGTTGTGGATGATTATTCTAGACTTTCTTGGGTATTCTTGTTAAAACATAAGTCTGAAGCAAGTGTTATAACTAAGACTTTTCTTATTGAAATTAATAACATCTTTTCTGATAAAGTCAAATACATTCGTACTGATAATGCTTTGGAATTTTCTACTCTACACTTAGCATAATTTCTCAGGTCTCTGGGTATAGTTCATCAGACTTCATGAAATTATACATCACAGCAAAATGGTGTTGCAAACGTAAACATCGTCACCTCTTAGACATCACGAGGACCTTATTGATTCGCAGTCGTACGCCTCATTCTTTCTGGGGAGATGCGGTTCTCATCGCATGTTACTTGGTGAATCGCATGCCATCCACTATTCTTGGAGAGAAAAGTCCCTTCTTGATTGCGTTTCCCGAGAAGGAACCATTCTCGCTTACACCAAGAGTCTTTGGATCGGTGGCTTTTGTCCATGACTTCACTCCTGGTCGTAACAAGCTCTCACCCAGAGCTGTCAAGTATATCTTTGTTGGTTATTCTCATACCCAAAAAAGGTGTAGATGTTTTAATCATGTGGGGAGAAAATACTATGTAAGCGTTGATATTACATTTTTTTAGTTTATTATGTATTTTTCTCCTACAGGTGAAAGGTTGTCTAATACTGGTTCTAGAGAAGATGTTGTGGTACCTCCACCTCCATCTTCTCCATCTCATGCTCCATGTGACGTTCCTCGATCTTCACCACCTCCACCACCACCTCCACCTCCTACCACAGAATCCACGTTCTTAGCCCATGTTTATACGGTCTTCTACTTGCCCCTCTGCTCATGCGACGTCCACATCATCCACCATGCCTCAGGTATGTCATGAACATATTATTTCTACTGATGGCACTGGAGATTTGAATAATATACAAGAAGAGTTGATTACAGAGGACAATGAGGTTGATGGTTGATGACCTGAAGATACCAATTTCCCTAAGGAAGCCCCGTCGCCAATGTGCCACATATCCTCTTGCTGCACATGCTTCCTTGGATCATCTGTCAGAGGACTACAAGAAGTTTGTAGCGGGATTATCGGTTGTTGCTATCCCACAGACATATCAGGAGGCTCTTCGGGACAGCAGGTGGCGACTTGCGATGGAAGAGGAGATGGCAGCTCTGCGATCACGCGGCACATGGAGCATTGTCTCTACTCCATCGGGTGCCTCTGTTGTGAGCTGCAAATAGATATTCACGGTCAAGCAAAGGGCAGATGGCAGTGTGGACCGCTTTAAAGCAAGGCTTGTGGCTCGGGGGTTCACTCAAACATATGGGGTGGACTATCAGGACACCTTCTCTCCATTAGCATGACATTCGACACTACGCATTCTTCTATCTATTGTCGTTTCACGGGACTGGCCTCTTTACCAGCTTGATGTGAAGAATGTCTTTCTTTATGGGGATCTACAGGAGGAAGTATAAATGCAACAGCCACCACGATTTGCTACTGAGGGGGAGTCTCAGAAGGTGTGCAGACTTCATAAGGCGATTTATGGCCTAAAGCAGAATCCGAGAGCTTGGTATCAAAAGCTATCGGAGTTGATAGAGCAGAAGGGGTTTGTGTGGTCTACTGCGGACCACTCACTATTTGTACAGAGGACACAGAGAGGTACTGTGGTTGTTCTTGTTTATACGGATGATATTGTCGTTACAGGAGATGATGAGTAGGGTATTCTTACTGTCAAGTAGTTCCTTGGTCAGTAGTTTGTGACTAAGGACCTTCACAATCTTCGTTACTTTCTTGGGTTGGAGTTCGCCAGGAACCAGCGTGGCCTTGTAATGACTCAGAGGAAATTTGTTATGAACCTTCTTTCCGAGACAGGTATGACTGGGTGCAAACCTGCTACTACTCCTATGGATGCAAGCATGAGATTGTATGATGAGGACACTGAAGAGATTGACAGGAGTAGATACGAAGAGCTTGTTGGAAAGCTCTTATACGTCACCAACACCAGGCCAGATATTGCTTTTGCAGCTAGCAAAGTCAGCCACTTCACGGAGCAACCCAGAAAGGTGCATATGGATGTCGTCCATATGATTTTAAGGTATTTGAAGACTTCACCTGGTTCAGGCCTTATATTCAGTAGGGATACATCCCTTGAGGTGACAGGATGTGCAGATGTGGATTATGTTGGTTGTCCCAGGGATAGAAAGTCCACTTCTGGCTTTGCTATTTTTGTAGGCAGCTCACTGATTTCATGGAAAAGCAAGAAGCAGACAGTGGTGGCCAGATCTAGTACCGAATCTGGATACAGGGCCATGGCACAAGGATGTGCAGAGATGATGTGGGTTAGATCAGTATTAACCGACCATACTATTGAGTTTTCTCTTCCTATGAAGCTTGTATGTGATAATCAAGCAGCTTTATTTATTGCCAATAACTCTATTTTTCATAAGCGGACAAAGCATATCAAGGTGGATTGTCATTACACTAGAGACATGATCCAAAAAGCTCTTATATCCACCTCTCATGTTTCCACAGGAGATCAGACGGCAGACATCTTCACCAAGGCCCTGGCTAGAGGTCCATTTCAGAGGTGTTGTTCCAAGCTGAGCATGATTGATATTTATGCTCCAGCTTGAGGGGGAGTAATGAGATGATTGTATCTCAACGTAATGAGGGCTAGGCAGTGAACCGTCCTGGAGAGGAAAGGAACCCCACGGACCTCCGCCACGCAGACTTTAACATCCATAATCGCCCCGTCCGCAAAGCAAAGATGTCGCCAAATAATATATTCCATCGCGCCATTTTGTATTAAACGATCTCTTTGTAACCTCGAAAGACCACGAGCACAACAATGCTGAGAATCAAGAGGCACGACGTCCCCCGAGAACTGCGACCCAAGGAAACCATGCAGGTGACCGATCACAACCTCCATGGAAATGCACCTCCGTAAGGCGTAACCGATCACAGCATGGATGTCGTCATCAAGCACGTCATCCCTCCCATCTGCTCGAACGGCTGAAGCCGATCCTTCGACCACACCAACCGACTCTTCGGAGGCATCCACGACCTTAGGAAAAACCTTCATCTTGGTATGGTTCGCACCCTTCGACACACCCGCAACCACAGCCGCGAAAGTACGTTGTCCCCGCGAGGCATCACCCCATAGGACACTCTTCTTCCTCGTTGGTCAGCAGCAGCATGTACAGCAACTCCATCGGAATGACGAATAAAACCAAACCAACAGGAAGCCTTACGGTGGCCCAACCTCCCGCAAGCGAAACACCTCGGGGGAACACTACAGAACGATGCCACATGTCCCCGAGCCCCACACCGGAAGCACTTCTTCTCCGGTTTCTTGTGGGAGACCTATACCCACCCCCCTCCAACCCCGCCATCATGCATGTCGGTAACAACCCCATGCACCATTGTATCAACTTCGACTCGTCGCCCCCCCTCCACTTCCCTGCAAGCCACCCCCTTCCCCTTCTCGCCTTCCCCAACACTGAAATAACCGCCTCTAGCCCCATCCGAGACCCCTTCTCCGACGACACCCCCGAGCCCGACCTTCCCATGCAAAGCCGCCTCCCCACGCCCAAGAAGCAAATTGTTGTTATCAGGTCGAGTACTAAATATGAATACAAAGTTGTGATGTACGGGAGCATTGAGATGACGTAGATCAAATCTGTCCTGGCTGACCTAGCTATTGACGCATCTCTTCACATGCAATTGTTATGTGACAATCAGGCTACATTATTATTTAACAATAATCCAGCTTTTTGTGAGAGAACCAGACACTCAAGATAGATTGTCAATACATGTTAGATGTGATACAAATGGGCTTCAACTCTACTTCCTATGTCAGCTCAAGGAAACAAACGACGGACATTTTCATCAAGGCCCAAGCAAGGGGGTCGTTCTAGAAGTACTGTTCAAAGCTAAACATGATTGACAATTTAACATATATGCTCCATCTTGAGGTGGAGTATTGAGATTAATTAACAATTATGTATTTCTTATTTCTTCTTATTGTAATTTTTCCTTTGATTATTTCCCTCCGGGATTTCTCCTTTCTATATAAGAGAGCCTTATGGACTCTTGAATAAACAAATTATTCATTTCTCTTCACGGTAACTTCCGGTGATAAATCAACTTCAGAAAGACCATAGGATGTATCAGGAGATGGCTTAAGATAGTATAGTAGACTGGCAATGGATAAGTATCAGGAGATGGCTTAAGATAGGATAGTAGACTGGCAATGGTTGGTAGGACTAGAAAGAAAAGCAAAGAAATGCACTATCTTTCGAATTTTTCTTTTAACCAACCATCATTGAACTCCTTGCATTTATTAAGCCCCGTATTGAAACCATTAACATGGATTACTCATAGTCACCCCCATGTGTCTTGTATTGTGCACACCATAGTTCACTATGAACAATTCATGCTCCTCCAAATCAAGAAGGGGGTCTTCTCTTGGAGGATAAATCACCATTCCAACCCAAGAGGATACCACGTAACATCAAACTCAGTCAGCTTAGGCAAGAGACTAGACTTTGTGTTTTGCCATGGCTTGTAAAGAGGGATTTCATGCTTTTTGTGACAGATCGACCAAACAACACTAGATGTAGGATCTAGGGCCAAGTAACTTCTGGACTTCGCTGAGAGAACAGCAGTTGGATGTCATGGATGCCAGAAATCGCAAGTTTACGTGACAAGACTCCTTGTCACGATTAAGGATTGGCGAATTCCTAGTCTCTACAGAATTACAGTGAACTCGTAAGTTCGGTTGGAGAAGCATAGGTGGATATTAACAAGCTTAACCATGTCAAAGATGTTTTCAAAACAGTTCGCCAAAATCGAATGAATAACATTTTAATTGGAGTGGATCTACCCATTAACCCCGACGAAAATTCGTATATATTGCAGTTGGAAAACAAAACTGCATTTCTTAGAAGCTACCTCTTGAAGAGGTGGTATTTGGCGTAAAAGATAAGAGAATTTTGAAGAGGTGGCATTGCATTCTCCCTGGACGTTGCCCCAGAGAATGGATGCACCAAAGCCGCCTCTTCACCAAAGTACCTAAAACCAAAGCCACGAATTTCCCTGCGAATTCCCTCCATTGATCCTGTGATGCAGTTTGGTCGGCTTGTACGGGAACCGCCCTATAAACAGAAACATCCACTTTCTTAAAACAACTTCTGCGGATTTTGAGGTGAACTAAAACCATGAAATAAACTCAAGCACATATTCTTATTCTTTGCAAGAGATGCTCCACGTATCCACATCCATCCTCACAAATCCACTCGTTGGGAAAGACTATCCTCCCCAGCTTGGCATGCGAAATCTAAAGGGGAAGCAGAAAGGTACAAAGTAGACGTGGAAAAAAGAGTCCGGAGTAGCACATTGTGGGTGAGAAGGGAACCGACCTACCTCTTCGTGCCAAGAGATGGAAACGGAAGGAGCATCGACCGATGGGTGATCATTGACGAGTGTGCGTCTCTTGGCAGCATCTGAGGGCCGCAATGAAAGAAGCAAAAGGGGGAGGATCGGGAGGAGAGAAGAGAACCCTCTCATCCTCCCTCTAGGGCTGGTGCAGCTATTGACTCTTCTGACGAAGGATGACGGAGAGGACTGCGGTTTGACGGAGCGCGGTGGGGTTATTATTCTCTCCGAGTTACCCACCAGACAAAATCCATGTCCCTTTATTCTCGCAACCTTGCATTTCTTTAGTACTTCTTCTATCACATACAAGTGAAAACGGGACCCCTCCTCGTTTTAGTTCTGAACATTATTTAAAACCTTTCCTTTTCCATTCCTCTGCAACCGACTGTAAATCTGAGTCCTTTATCATCACCGGTAACAAATAAGATTGATGAGAAGAAAAGAAAGAATGTGAATTAGAAGATTAGATTAATGGTGGGGGATAACACATCGGCAATCAGTGAACAAATTTCCTGAGACGAGCTCGGAAAGAGGACAACCTCTGACAAATAATAGGAAAAGTAATAAAGAAATCACAACATTCATCTATACGTAATTCCCAACCTTGGAGAATCCAAGACTGATTCACGCTCTTTGAGGTGTAACGATCCGGATCATCGAAAAAATGCGGAAGTGACAACTCAACGAAAGAGATGCTTATGTATTAACATCAATGATAACATAGAAGATCAATACAGAATCAATTTAAAATTTTCCATTATAAGGATGAAAGTCTAGGAGTTCTATATTTAATATAACATGATGACATGGCATCGTCAACCACGATCTCACATACCAATCCAACTGTTTAAAAAGGTGATATCGTAAATAAATCAAGTTTTACCTTATAATAAAAAATAACAATATATGTCACGAGCCTAACGTTCAATATATGTCAATTTAGAGTTAAACCAGCTATGCATGGAAAGACATATCTTAAATAAGCTACTTTAAAAGATTCATCCATAACATAGTTAGTAAGAATAAACATTCCGTGTAATTAGAATAATGATCATAAATGTAATAGATAAAATTTCTAACACATTGATCATGAAAACAAAGTGCATGGGTTTCAATGTTATTCTCTTGTAAATTTTGTAGTATGAACTGCCATATAAACATTATTATGTAGGTAAAAAACTCATCTTACACCCACACACCTATCATTAGCAGATTTCATACACGAGAAATGAGATTTGCATTTTCTCATTGCAATTTCATCATATAACCTATTTATAAACATAATCATGCATAAATAGGATGTTCATATCATATCCATTCATAAAAAAATCATATCATATTTTAACCCTTAACTTATTAGGTTATCAAAAGTTTTCGACGGTAATGTTGTTGCCTACATTATTGGTTTTGTTGAATATGAAATGGTGAGTTAATCGGGGTTTCTTCTTACAATGCATTTTATAGCTTCCCGCGCTTTGGAACAATGAAGACGAGTAAATAAATTCTGAACCTTGATTATCTTTAATATTCATTACTATAATTTAGAAACAATAATATAAACATTAAATGGTGAGATAATTTGGATTTCAATTCTAAAATCCATCGAGTGGTTTTTTATGTCTTAGGTTACTGCAAAGTTGGTTGTTCGGGTTACAGTGCTATCTCTATAACAACAACCCTTGATGATTTCTCTTTGATATTTTATATGTAACTTATGAGAGGCAATGATATAAAAGTGTTGTCGATAATAACGCAATACTTGATGGTACTTTCTAGGATTTATGTTGGTTTTGTTGCATATGAAATGGTGTATTAATTTTGATTTCTTCTTATAATGTATTTCGAAGCTTTCCATGTTTCAGAACAATCAAGATGATGCGACAAAGTTCCGATCCTCTATTCTCTTTAATGAAAAACTTCATCAATATAATTTTAGAAACTCTTAATAACCTAAACATTAAATGATGAGGTAATTTGGATTTCAATTTAATGATATTGTAAAGTTTTATTGTTTTAATGATAATGTTATTTCTAGAGCGACAACTCTTGATGGTGATTGTACGATTTTTTAATTGAAAATTGTACAAGACAATGACGCTAAGATTGCATTTTTGTAAACATTTTGAATGGCTTTTTTTGTGTGTGATTTTCTTTAATCGTGTTATTGATACTAACACAACATCGGTGATAGTTTCTTGGATTTAGGTCTGTTTTAGTGAGTATGAAGTGGCGAGGTAATTTGATTTCCTTCTTAGAATTCATTTTGCAGCCTTTCATGTTTGGAGACAAAAAAATGGATGCAATGAATTTCTGAGTCTCTCTTATGTTTTGCAATAATTACACTAATATAATTTAAAAACTTTCTTATGACTCAATTTGGGTTGTCCCTAGCATGTGTTTTTATGTTAGCAAAAAACTATGACATGGTGGTTGATAGATATTTTTATTTTTTTTGGAAAATAATTGTTCCTTTCATTTGGATGTGTTTGAGTATCTAGTACCCTTTAATGTTGTTGGAATTTGGTACGACTCATCTAAACGTGGGTTGTTTAATTTAAAATGGTGAGGCAAAATTTTTTATCATGTTGTTGATGATTTGTGAGTCCATTTTGTCAGCTTCATATGATTTTGTGAAATGTTTAAGATAATGCAATGAAGTTCTGAACCTCTAATAAGTTTGTGTACCATTTTTTGTTACTAAAACGATACCTTTTATGGTGATTGGTTATATTTTCATTTATAATTAAGGAAAATTAATGATGTTATGATTACATTTACATTGATAGTTTAATAGCATTGTTGTTACTGAAATAGCAATTTTTGGTGGTGATTGATTGGATTTTTGTTAATAAATTTAGAAGAGTCGATGATGTTATGATTAAAATTAGGTGACTTGTTTAAATATATGTCTTTTCCTGCATTTTGTAACTGTGTTGTAGCTTTTGGCTTGATTCCCAAGGAATTATTATGTGGTTTTTGCATGCCATGTTGAAGCTCTCTTTGAATTTTTCATACATTTCTTTTTTATATTGATATTGCATATCTAATGGCTGTATGTTATTATCTTTGGTTTTTTTATTTACAATATCATTGATATTCTACCAAGGTCAAGATCTATATAGATTTGCTATAAGAAGATGCTTCTAAATAATAAAATAACTATTTTTATTCGCTTTGTTTGATTAAGATTTAATTCCGCTATCAACGTGTATAATTTGTGTTGTTTAATAGTTTTGTGTCTACACATTGTAAAATCTGCTGAATACTTTCAAAAATAATATTAGTTTGTTTTATGACTAGGTTAGAAATGTGGTAATTGCATAATGCACATTTTCGTGAAATGTATTTTTCAAAAGGTCAATAATAACAACATTATATTTACACACATAACCATGTATACTTTCATATTTACATATGTAAACCTTGATAATTAATGTTTAACAAGAAATCCCAAATAGTCATTCGGCCTCACACCCATAACCATCCTTTATGTTGGTCCAATAAATCAACCGCACATGTGAGTTAATATAACTAGACCATATCCTAGAATTACCATTTACTTACTTTTTTAGTTTTTAAATTTTAATTAGCACCGTCGTCTTCCTTCTTCTCCTTCTCCCTTCCATCCCCCACCAATCCCCTCCATTGCCCCCTCCACCAGTCCCTCCTTCACCCCTTCTCAAGCCCCTCCAGCCCTCCTTCGTCCCACGTCAGGCACCCTCCTCCAACCCCCTCCATCCCCCAACATACCTGCCCATTCCAACCCCTCTGCCAACCCCTCCTCCACCCCTTCTTGAGCCGCTCCATCCCTCCTCCGCCCCACCACGAGCACCCTCCTCCAGCCCCCTTCGTCGTCGCTAGCCCATTCCAGCCCCTCCGCTACCACATTTATCGCTTTTCGAGCCACCTCCAGCCCTCCTTCACCTCCACTCCGTGGCCAACCCCTCCTCCACCCCTTATCAAGCCCCATCCAGTCCTCCTCCAAACATCTTGTAAGGATGAGTTTCAATTTGGATTCAAGCAAGGAGTTCACCTCTCGCCCTTTGTTGGAAAACATGCACTTCAGAAAAAAATCTTGCATTAGCAAAAAAGTAAGAACTTCTCATATGTGGGCAATGGTAGACTGACTTGTGGCCTTGAACAATAGGAGGTACAAGATTACGAGGCTTTATAACTCATTTCTTGATGAGTATATAAGATCGATTGGGAAGGAAATGGAATGATCCTCTTTTTCAAAATATTCTTTTCACTAGAATTCACACTAATTCATGTACAAGTATCCACTTTCAAATATGTTAATAGTAAGATTAACAAAGACAAGGGGGTCACTATGGTCTATGGACATACATACATATAAAAGCTCTAGAAGGCTTTGCCATTAGTTGTGTGCATTTGGTCCTATTTACATTGTCATAGTGAATCTTTTGTTAAAGTAACGGTTAAAAACAAATCTTGTAAGAAATCATAAATATATAGTTCTATTAATTAATCGAGGTGATTTGGTTGATCGATCATATCTTCTTTGTTGATTGATCAAAATGAGTCACTAAATAGCCATTGATTTGAATTTGAATGTTGATTGATTAATGCTTTTAGTTAATCGACGGGGAAGTGACCGATTAATTGAAATATGCAGGTCAATCAGGAAGTAATCGATTACAACAATAACAAGCGTAATCAGGCATTGATCCATCAAGAACTGTAAGTTGGCAGATCAGATGTAGATTGATGAGCAAATTCTTTTGAAATGGAAAATTTTGCTTATTTAATCTAATATTCAAGCATACATTATTATGTGAATATAATACAAAAGTAGGTTTCAAGAAAGAATGAAAAACTCTTAATACTAGGCTTTGATTTGTTAATGCCTTCTTGTTACAATGCGAGAAATATGCGATAAGTACGTGTCATTTTAAAAATCAAGTTAATACAAGAATAAGTTTAATTTCTAGTAAGGATACAAAGAAATAACATTCTTTCGATGACAAAAGAATTAAAGAATTTCGAGAGAAGTTGCATCAAATAATATTTTATTCAATTAAAACTTTTTAAACAAGCACTTCATTAAAGACATCAGGGATATTTTTTATAAAAGCTAAGCAACTTAAGAGTTTCACTCCCTTCAACTCAATTTAATTTCTTTCAAACACAAATCTCTCCCTTTTTTCATCAATAAAAGTGGAGAAGAGGAACAAAAGACAAGAAAAAGCTGGAAAATTAGTTTAAAAAATGTTTGCAGGTGTCTAATGACACAACGACAGAACAAGTTGAGGGTAGATAGTATACACTAGAAAAATGATTTAGTCTTTAGCAAATGCCTCTCAAATACACAAAACTAATTCTCTACTAATCGCTCAAACTAAGAGGTGGCTAAATGCTTATTAAAAAGATCTACAAGTTGCTATATGTAGTAACATACAAATTTCCCCATTCAAAACATTTTCATGAAGGAAGTAGCATCTCACAAAACATGTTTAATCCTAGAGCGATTGGTTGGGATCTTTGCCAGGTTGTTTGAACTGTTGTTGTCACAAAGAATACAATTATGGGTCTAAAGTCAAACCAAAGTAAGAGCGTTTTTTCATCCAGAATAATTGGGAACATACGAAAATAATTTCTATATACTTTGCTTAATTAGTTGACAGAGTCTCACCGTTTTACTTTTTAGAAGACCAACGTACTAGGGTATTCCCCATAAATTGGTTGGTGCACTAATACTCTTTCTAGATGTATGACTATCATTATAATCCACATCGTTTTATGTAAATAAATGTAGAATGTGCATCTTAGGATAAAAAAACAAAATATTAGTAAAACTAAATGATGAAAGTTATTTTAACAACATTAAGGTGATATTATTTTGGATTAGACTAAAAATGTGCTACCAAATAAGTGCTAAAGAGCATATTGAGTCGGATCATAACCAAATAGAGTAAAGAACAAATCATACCTATGTGCAAGTTTTTGTTAACTAGCTTTTCTGCCTCATATGGGTCAAGATGTCATGAAGGGTCTATTAATGTAGGTCCATCTCAAATATCTTTGTAATCAATTTTATATACTTCTATTGTGAGAAGAAAATACCTGAGTTTGTTAGATTGATTTAAAGATGAAGAAAGAATTCATCTCTCCCATCTTGATCAGTCAAACTGTCCATATAAAGTCTTAGTGAATTCTTTGCATAAAAATGCATTAGTAGAAGTGGACACAATATTATCAACATAAATTTGAACAAATAAATTGGACATTTCTCTTTTATTAACCAAAGTCAAATCAAAATTTTTAACTTTATAACCTAAGGTAATTGGGAAGTTTCTAAGTATATCGTACTAAGATCTAGGGGCTTGCATAAGTCCATAAAAAAGTTTTCCTAAGTTTGAAGACATGATCGAGTTTGGATGGGTCTTCAAGATCAAGGCGGTGCTTGACATAAGCGTCTTCTTTAATAAATCCATTAAGAAACTCATCTTTCACGTCCATCAGATAAACCTTATTTCCTTTGTAACATATAAAGGATAGTAGCATTTTAATTGATTCAATCCTAGCAACAAGTGTGTTTCCTCAAAATTGGCCTTCTTTTAACGATATTTTTATAGAACAAATTTGGCTTTGTTCCTGGAAACATTACATATCTCATCTTTCACGTGATTCCTTTCGTATTAGACATGTTCTTCCTTCATGCCATTAACCAAGATTCATTAATGCATGCCTCATTTTATGGTTTTTGATTCACTCAGGATAGAAAGGCTAACATTGCAAAAGTGTTAAAATGCAATTTCATTTAAGTTCATGAATACAACCTAAATCACCAACACCTTGCAGTGATCCTGAATAAAGATAAAATCCTTAGGTAGACCATGAGATATTTCTTTCTCTAGTATACTTGAAGGATCGTCAATTTGTAGCTTTACTTCATCTTCCAATGTATGTAGTCATGTAGACTTGCTCAAATATTCATCAAATGAAACATTAATTGATTCCACACTGGTCATAGTTTTCCTCTTGAATATCCTATAGGCATTGCTTTGTGAAGAGTATCCCAAGAAGATACCTTTGTCATACTTTGGTTCAAACTACTCAAGATAATATGTAATGTTAAACACAAGCTACTTGTATCCAAATGCACCGAAGTATCCTATACTTGTGAGCGATTGAAATAAAGATCAAAGGTTGCCCTTTATGATAGAGGACATATCAAAGTTCTGTTTAAGATGTAATATATAATACTTATGACCTCTATCGAGTAGCAGATTAGATTCACGCAACATAGGACTAGGACATTCTTGAAGAATGAGATTCATACACTTGACTACACCATTATGAGATGTTGTTCAAGATGAAGAAAACTCATGCTTTTATCCCAACTTTTGTTCTTTGTCCAATACTCAGAAATGTACTCATTCTTGAAGTCACCACTGTGATCACTTCTTAACTTAGTGATTGCTATTCATTGTTGTTTTGAATCCTTTTGTCTAGCTTTTCAAACTACGAGAATGCTAAGTCTTTGATTTTAAGAAAAAAACCCAACTGAAATGTGAGTAGCCATATACAATAATGACAACGGCTTAGAATGTCATGTTTTATAGGCTCAATTAAGTCTATGTATAAAAGTTCTCAAGCATGGGTGGTTTTAGTTATCTTCTTGCTCTTAAAGGTGATTTTGTGTAGTTTTCCTAGTTTACTTGTTGAACACATCTTCTTTTTTATAGGATAGCAAGGCAGTCCTGTAATTAGGTTAAGCTAAGCTTATTAATTAGTTTCATGTGAATGTGACCTAATCTTAAATGACAAAGTATATATTCTTCTTGTGAGGTCAAAAGTAAATTTAGTGATGAATAATATAAGTATGTAGATAGTTTTGTGCCTATCTCCCTTAAGAAACATTTCTAGTATGTCCTCTTCTAATACTTAAAAGCAACTCCTATAAAAGTTACTTTAATTCTTAATCACAGATCTAAGAAATAATAAGTATATATGCCTACGCCCTTTGACTAAACTATCCTTTTTGAAAGAAGTGTGGGAATTTCTAATTATAACCTCTGTCAATGATCATACATGCATCATTGTTTTCAAAGGTAATTATCCCACCATCCTTGGGGATTATCTTAATGAAGACGTATACGTTTCCAATCTTCTACTTTGAGCATCCACTATCCATGATCTACTTGCATTGTCTCTATCACTTGGTTTCCAACAAAAAATTGCTTGGTCATGTAACTGTATTAAGGGTGTCTCCAACTGTTAGGTGTTTCTCCTTTCTTTATTGGTTTTTGCATAATGATTTTTTATATAACCTTTGGTTTCCATTTCTTTTTGGTCTTTGGGGAGTTACCTTGATTCACGGGGATTCCTATGAGGTTCCTTACACTTATTGGCTTTATAATGGTGAAGTTTAATTTCGATGTGTTATCGACATTAGTTTTACTACAGGGTTCATAATAAATCCTAGACTTAGTTTTTTTATTGATGTGAAGCTCCTAATAATTTATCCATAGTTTATATACCTTTACTTAAATTTGCTAGATCATCTACTAGGATCCTAGATTTCTTCAGTAGCTCAGCTATAATGTCTTCTAGTTTCTCTATATTGTGTTTGACCAAACTTATTTCCTTTTTATGAACTTGGTGAGAAAAAAAATAAAATTACTAAGCTCATGAATGACATTTCTAAGCAATTCTACTCCAGATTCATGCTCTAATTGTGTAATGTGTACAATAACTCTGATCAATTTATTTTATTTTTTTAGTTTAATAAAAAATCATGTATTTCAATTATAGCATATCTAAGCTCATTAGTAATGGATTCGTCGGAAGTTATCAGATTGTCTATCACAATAAGTCTAAAATGGATATTTGTTTATCATATTTTCTTTCATTTGAATCGGAAGCATCCTACGTAGTTGGCATGCCTTTCCTCTTCCAATGCTTGTGGTAATCTCTAATTATCCATTCTTTCTTTCATCATCACCTTCCTTTTTCTTGTTAGACATGTGATGCTTGGACTCACGTTGCTTATTGTGGCTTCTCTTGAGTAAGGGCAACTTTCTTGTAGTAACCCTTCTTCTTGTTGTTGTATCATATGATCTCACTTCTTTCTTTCAAGCATCTCTCCTCAAGAGTTTCTTGAATCCATGTGTTAGCTATATCATTTTTGAGCTTTTGTTACAAGCGACTTCTTCTACAATAAGTACTATCTCTTCTTTTCTTGCCTTTTGTATATACCTCTTTCTCTTGTTATTTATAATCGTATAAGAGAGAAGCTTACATATCAGATCATCTATCAGGAGTATATTTAAGTCCCCATCTTCCTTGATAACCCTTTGCAGTTCTATTAACAGTTGTGAGTGATTTGAAAATATTCTTGACCTGCATAGGTTCCTTTATTTCTCCACTAAGATTCAAGGACCAATAGTGATACATGTAAATCTTAGACCACACAACACAACCTATATCTATTAATTAGAGTTCAAGGTACCATCGAGGAGTGGTTAAACTTCAAATGTCTGTAAATCTTCTTAGATTAAACACCAAGGCACCTGCAAAGCTTGGATCAAACAACAAACTCCATGGAAAATTTTTGCATGAAAAAGAAGCAGCATAATATCTTTTGGAACACCAATAACAAGATATAATTGCTAATGTGTTATGAATGAAAGGGAAATAACATTATCTCTGAAGCTGAGCACATACGAATATAATAATGTAATCAAAAAATATTATTAGTAGTGTTGTCTCTTGTAGATTATCTATCTCTGACTATTTGTAGAGAAGCTCGGAAGTTTGGAGGCGATCAAAGCTAACAACAAGTCTCTTAGTGAATCAGGAAGAATTATATACACACATATATATAGAGAAGCTCTTAGAAAGATTTTCCTTGAGTTTGTGCATTTGCACAATGGTCTATAGTCTCATTTATAGTGTCTTAGTCGAGACTTTATTAATGTAGCCATTAGAATCAAATTTTAAAGAAATGACAAATATACAACTTTGTCGATCAATCGAGATGAAACGAACCGTTCAAGTTTTATTTGTTGATCAATCAAAATTAGTTGTTAAATAGAAATTGGATTTGAACTAAATATTGATTGATCAAGGTTGTCAATTGGTCGATTAAAAAGTGACTAATCTGTTGAAACTTTTCAGTCAATTAGGAGATGATTGATCATGACTATAATAAAGGCAACTGAGCATTGATTGATCAAAAACTACAAGTTGATTGATCAGATGTTGATTGGTTAGGAGCTCAATATGAAATGGAAGGCATGATGATTAAATCTCATATCCAAGCATTCATAATTCTATATAAAAAATAGGTTATAACATTAAGAATGAAAAACTCTGGATATAAAGCTTTGATCTTTTTGGTCTTTGGGGAGTTACCTTGATTCATGGGGATTCCTACGAGGTTCCTTACACTTATTGGCTTTATCCTGGTGAAGTTTAATTTAGATGTGTTATCAACATTAGTTTTACTACAAGGTTCATAATAAATCCCAGACTTAGTTTTTTTATTGTTGTGAAACTCCTAATAACTTATCCGGAGCTTATATACCTTTTATCAAAATTTGTTAGATCATCTACTAGAATCCTAGATTTCTTTATTAGTTCATCTATAATGTCTTCTTGTTTCTCTATATTGTGTTTGACCAAACTTATTTCCATTTTATGATCTTGGTAAGAAAAAATACTAAGCTCTTGAATGAAATTTCTAAGCAATTGTACTTCGGATTCATGCTCCAAATTGTGTAATGTATACAATAACTTTGTTCAGTTTATTTTCTTTTTTAGTTTAACAGAAAATAATGTATTTCATTTATAGCATATCTAAGCTCATTAGTAGTGGATTCGTCGGAAGTTACCAGATTGTTTATCACAGTGAGTCCAAAATGGCCTCTTTAGTTGTCAGTTTTTCTTTCACTTGAGTCAGAAGCATCCTTTGTTGTTGGCATATTTTCCCTTTTCTGATGCATGTGGTAATTCTCAAATTATACTTTCTTTCTTTCATCATCGCCTTCCTTTTTCTTGTTAGATGTGTGATGCTTGGACTCATGTTGCTTATTGTGGCTTCTCTTGAGTAAGGGCGGCCTCCTTGTAGTAATCCTTTTTCTTATCGTTGTAGCATATGATCTCACTTCTTTCTTTCGAGCATCTCTTGTCAAGACTTTCCTGAATCCATATGTTAGCCATATCATTTTTGAGCTTTGTTACAAGTACAATAAGTATTATTTCTTCTTTTTCTTGCTTTTCGTATCTACCTCTTTCTCTTGTTATTTATAATCATATAAGAGAGAATCTTACATATCATATCATCTGCCAGGAGTATACTTGAGTCCTCTTTTTCCTTGATAAGCCTTGTTGCAATTCTATAATCTGTTGTAAGTGATTTGAAAACATTCTTGACCTACATAGGTTCCTTTATTTCTCCACTAAGACCAAGAGTAATACATGTAAATCTTGGACTATACAATGAAACCTATACCTATTTATTAGAGATCAAGGCACCATCGAGGAGTGGTTACACTCAAAATGTCCGTAAATCTTCTTAGATTAAACAACAATGCACCTACAAAGCTTGGATCAAACAACAATCTCCATGGAAAATTTTTTGTCCGAAAAAGAAGCAACATAATATATTTTGGAACATCAATAACGAGATATAACTGCTAATATGTTATGAATGAAAGGAAAATAACATTATCTCTAAATCTGATCACATATGAATATAATAATGTAACAAAAAATATTACTAGTAGTGTTGTCGTTTGTACTTATATATATATGGAGAGAGAGAGAGAGAGCGAGAAGAGGGAATAGAGAAGCTCCTAAAAGGATTTGCCTTGAGTTTATGCATTTTCATAATTGCCTATAGTCCCATTTATAGTGTCTTAGTCTAGCCTTTATTAATGTAGACATTAGAATCAAATTAAAAGAAATCGCAAATATACAATTCTGTTGATCAATCGAGATGAAACTAATTGATCAAGTTTTCTTGGTTGATCAATCAATATTAGTTGTAAAATAACAATTGGATTTGAATTAAACATTTATTGATCAAGGTTGTCAATTGGTGGATTAGAAAGTGATTAATTTGTTGAAACTTTTTAGTCATCAGGAAGTGATTGATCAAGAGTATAATAAAGGCAATCAAGCATTGGTTGATCAAGAACTATAAGTTGGTTGACAGTTGTTGATTACTTATGAGGTCAATCTAAATGGAAAGGCATGATGATTGAATCTTATATCCAAGCATTCATAGTTCTATATAAAAGATAGGTTACAACATTAAGAATGAAAACTCTTGATATAAAGCTTTGATTTTTTTGATATCTCCATGTTCTTGAAACAACCCGTAATCATGTAAGTAAAAAATCATGCTAAAAGCTAGATCAACATACTGGTTAAGCATATGAACAAAGAATATTATGAATCAATGATGTGGAATTTTTTACTTGTAATTCTTCGATTATAATTGGAAGGTCTGCCTCTTTGTTTCTTGTGCCTTTAAAAAAGAAATAGGCAACGCTTATTAGGAGATATTTGACAAAATTTCTTATGATACTTGGGAGTATTTAAAAGAAATAAAAGGATATGGATAAAATGTCTTACTTGATGCCACTTCAAGCTACTTTGTTCGAATATATTTTATCCCTCTCTTGATATCCTATTTGGATAGATACAAGTGAAAAAAAGGAACCAAGTAAAGAACAAAGAGAGAGAGAAAATGAAAATGAAGAAAGAAAGAAAAAAATGATACAGACAAATGTAATAAAATGAATGAAAGTGAGAGAAAGAATTTAAAAAGTGAAAAAAGAGTGAGAAAAATGAAACGAGTTTATTTCTTTCAAGAATATCAATTGATAACAACTTTTATGATTTCTCAAAGGAACTCATTAATTATCTAACCGCTTTCCCTCAAAACTAGTTTTTGTTTTCTTTCTAGTGTAGATATAAGTAGAAAAGTTACTTGACAGAAATACAACTTTAAAAGAGCTAAAAAATCATTTAGGCTAAAATCCATATTTCTTTCTCTACATAAGATTTATAGTTTGTTATTATATAAGCTATTCAAAAACTTATGGAGGGTTGAGATATTTGTAGTTAGGATTACATGCCGAGAATTGTTTTAGTCCTGCATTGCTAAGTGGTAGGACTTGATTTAGTTGGTGGTGTGAGCACCCCACCCTATGTATTAATTGAGATATTCTAATAGAATACCTAGTATTTTGAGGCTTTCTCCTTTGATTTCATCCCATGTCTTAAGGAACAGGATTCCACGTAAACCATATTTTCATTCTTGTTTATTCCTTAATTCCACATTCTATTTTATAAACATGTCAAGATGGTATCAGAACAAGTCTCTTCTGGATCATATCTTTGACTTCGATTTTTATTACTCTATATTTTTTTGGAGTTTATTATTTAACGACAACACTATTTGTTCACAACAATGATGCAACCAAAGTACGTGTTCTCAAACCCTAAAAGTCACATAGATAAAACATTGGTTGAGATTTCTTAAAGCATTGTCGCGGAAGATAGCAATATTGAAGCCGTTATAGCAACAATCTATAAATGCAGCACGGGCAGATGTGCTATGTGGTGCATCTCTGGAGTGGTGTGGTACAATTGATAATGGAAATGATGTGATGAATTGTAGCACAACATCATGTTATCATGCTTTGGGACATAGATAAAGCATCTACTCTCGTTGGGTATTATCATCTCTATTCCTTTAGCTCCAAGGACAATACAAAAGCCTCAACGATACAATGAAGCCTAACCTAAAAGGCCATAACATAAATCCCCCAACAGATCTACATCCCATTTCTCATGTGCAAGATGTTAGACATGCGAGTCGAGCCCACGACAAGCCACTATGCAATAAATGTTATTGCAATTTCCTCCTTAATCTGAAATGAAGAATAAATAATTTGCATAATAGGTCCCTTATTACAGTTAAGGTTATGTACTTTGGCCATCTTAACGATCATTGTTGATTAAAATGTTCAATTATAGAGACTGGTGCTTGGATGATATCTAAAGGGTTTGATTGAGGACTCATCAAGCACCGTCAAATGATTGTTAAGAAAGGATCTCTAGCCTGAGAAGGAGATGGCAATCCTCCTCTAAAGGCTGATATCTGACCGACCTCTTGATATAGATCCTCTGCATAGGAATAGAGATTCAGAGGTGTTAGATAAGTTAGGTCAAAGAGTTGACTTAATGATATTGAGATAACCAAGACCTATATCATATACTATCACCATATAGGAACACATCCTTTGACCAGAGTCAAATGTGTTACTAAATGTCTATGTATGTACATTTGGCAGACCGATAAGCTGATGACCTATTCAAGGTCTATACACCGGCGAGATGGTGTACATACACGAGCATATGAGTAATACAAACTCTTAAAGGGATCATACATGTTACTGAACTGGAAGACATGGGTTCACTCATGAGATATTGGGATCAAATTTCGTGTTCAATCGTTTTTCTTTGGAAACTCAACTGAATTTGTAGGTATGATATATGATTTTGGAAGGTGTATGAACAATACCTAGGTATGATATATGCTTTTGAAAAGTACATGATAGATACCAACTCTCGATGACCAAATGATAAATTTAATGATAAAACTCTGAAGGAGATAGTTCAAATGTGATCTAAAACTTTAGGTTTATTCTAGATATTCTAGTATACATGATGTATGTGGATTAGGAATACTCGAGGGTGATGTGATGATAAATGATTGTATAACCATGACGCATCTATTTTAAGGGAGTGATGAAATGGGTTTGTATTTTAGTGATTCTTCTCAGTAGAGAAGTATTCTAATCTTAGTCCAAATGTTGGACATTTATCTAAATATGATTCAGATACGATGAGAAGATTAGATTTACGACTTTGATTTAAATTAAACATCTTTGAGATGTCCTCGAGATCTAGATTTGAGATATGATCTCAACATCCAAGTCACAATATGTGGAACACACAATCAGCATATCATTATCTCCAAGTATCCGCAGAGAAAGAGCATTATTCTTGAAAGAGTTCAAGAATAATTCCATTGTTGATAATATATATGAACATTGGGAAATTGATAATTTAATGAATGCGAATTAATTATCATGAATAATATGGATATGATTTATATTATCTAGATACATGAGAATGGAGATCCAAGATAATTAGATATGATTTAATTATCAAGGGTATAAATAATGTGGATATCACTATCCACATTAATCATATATATTATAAATGTGATTTATAATATATTAGAGCGAGCTATTTGTAAATAGTATTTACGAATTTGTTATTGACGTGAATTGGATTCACATTAAACAGTTAATTGAAAATACAATTTACATTTTATATTGGATGTGCGAATATGATTCGCAATTGTCAATGACATGAATAACATTATCAAAAAATAATTTGGAATTATTTTTGTGAATAATTATGCAAAAAATGTTGTTGCATATATGGGATTTATGGAGAGAGATCTCTCAATTAAGGAAAAAGATGAGCACCTTCCCCTTAAAGAAGGGGGGACATTCAAGGAGTCCTAATCTTTGTATGGTCGTCTCCTTTGTTAAGGGAAGGAGACTCCTCCTCTTTCATTTAAATCCACATGAGATTGATTTAAATTAAATCTAATGTATTGTAAATTATTTGTAGTGAATTTGGTTTATTTTTAAATTAATAATTATTGCTGTAAATTTATGCAACAAAATTATGACCATTGATTGAAAGAATAAAATAATCCAAACCATTGATTATGTTAGCACATGGATTAGGAACCATGGACATCTAATTTGCTATAAAAAGGACAACCCTAGCTATTCTTATAGATAAAACTCTCTCCTCCACTCTCTCTGCATGCCCCCCCTCTCTCTCAAGTCCGGCCATCCACATCTTGACTTAGAAAATGTCATCGTCGTTGCTACATTGTTGTGTTGTCAGATCGACTGCTCGTAGATGTATGTCTTCTTCGGTGCTCCTTTCTTGTGAAGGAGACATCAGATTTCCTAAGATGAAATCAGGAGATCCATTGCTTGGATCTTCGATTTGGATTGTGAGAAGTATGCGTCTCATCCATACGCTCGTAAGCGTCTCCTCTGTCGGATTGGAATTAAGATAGAAAGTCTCTTTGAAGTATATGAAAAGATCCTTAAGCACATTACGGAAGTGTGAAGATTGCATCATATGCAATCAGAGCAAGTAGTTGCACTAATTTCTCGGTGCAACGGAATTTAAAATTTTTAAATGGTGAAACCACATGATCTGAGAATATTTCTTGAATCATTTCATTTAAACCACAAAGTAGATTGGAATATCTCTTGAAGCATTGTTGCGATCGTGTCTCTAAAGTAAGAGACCTCCTGTCTCGAGTCCGATATGACGGAGGAGACGCTTGAGAGCACTTTGATGAAATGTGTGCTCCTCGCAATATAAGTTGATAATCCAATCGACGATTCTCCTGATCTTGTCACATGAGATTTGACATCTTCTTCACGAGCGGGGTGTACCGAAGGAGATAGAGACCCACGAGAGATCAAAGTGGTGATGCAATGATGTGGTGACGATGACGGTCTTCTCTAGGGTGAGAAGTGGTCGTCCACTCTTGTAGGAGAGAAGGGGGCACATGTATGAGAATTAGACTAAGAGAGAGAGAGAGAGAGAGCACTTGCAATTGTATGGGTGTAAAATGAAGAGCTATGATTGTCTCTTCTTTTATAATATTTTGAGACTCAATAGATCTCAATCCATGGACAACACTAATCTAATTGTGGAGATTGATTTGTGTTTATTTTAATGACGATGATTTTCTTGTAAAAACACAACAACAATTAATTAAATTTAAAATATATTGAACAATAATCAATATGAATTAATTTTAATTAAATCAATCAACCTTGGATAATATAGGAAGGAGGCAAGCCTCCTTCCATAAAGGGAATGAACAACCACAAATCTTATTAGGACTTGGTGGTGGTCCGACTTCTCCTAATAGGAAGGTGGCTTCCTCCTCCTTTTACGAGATTACGTATCCCATGAATTTCTCCATAATTTTACAACAATTACATATCCCATGAATTTCTTCATAATTTTACAACAACATTGTTGTAAGTTATTTCACAAAAATAATTCCAAATTATTTTGTGAACCATCAATCATGCCATTGAAAATTTGTGAATCATATTCACAATCCAAAATAAAATACAAATTACATATTCAATTTACATGTCCAATGTGAATCCAATTCAGATCAACATTTAAATCATAATGTTATTTACAAATAGTTTTATCTAATATATTATAAATCATATTTATAATATATGTAATTAGTATGGATAGTGCTATCTATATTTTTCATATCCATAATAATTAAATCATATTTAATTATATTGGATCATCATTCTCATGCATGTAAATAATATTAATCTTATTCACATTATTTATGATAATAAAATCACATTTAATTATCTATTTCTTAAATGCTTGGATACACATTTATCAATGGAATTATTCTTGAACTCTTTCAAGAATAATGCACTTTCTCCATGGATACTTGGGGATAAGGATAGGTCAATTGTACGCTCCATATATAGTGCCTTGGATATTGAGATCACATCTCAAATCCAGATCTCGAGAACCTCTCATAGATGCTTGATTAAATCGAGGCAGTGGATCTAATCTTCTCATTGCATCTGAATTACATTCATATCAATATCCAACATTTGGACTAAGAATAGATCACTTCTGTAATGAGAGGAGTCACTAAAATCTAGACATGTTTCACCACACGTCATGTTTATACAATCGTTTATGATCACATCACCCTCATATATTCCTAATACCTGTACATCCTGCTGTGAGACCCCTCATATTTCGGACATGGATTTCTTCCTAAAAACTGTTTTTTCTTAGTGTTGGAAAATTGGTTTTAGTACTCCATCACATAGAGCTCACCAAGACCTTTCCAACGATTCGAAGAACATTAAAACCGAGTTTGGGAGCTCAAGTTATGACTGTTTAAGCGAGCTGGGATTCGGATCCATTTCAGACCCGAACTAAGATTTGAATCCGAATATTTCTTCATGTACCCCCACCCCAATCAACCATTCTTCCCCAAAACGCCCTAACCCCCTTCCAGGATCCATCCTCCTCGCTCCTCTCCATTGTTGAAGCTCATCGGAGCGGATCAAAGCAACGACTCGAAGCCGCAACTGCGTAGGGGTGGTCCAGTTCACTCCCATGTGCGGTTCTCAGCATCAACGGTGTACCGAGCATGCCATTTCTTCGTAGTGAAGAAATCAAGGTTGTGATTTTTCTTAGGTATGACGTTTCCCTTCCTCTTATTGTGGGGTTCTACGAAAATTCTTGGATATCCTTAGAGCCATGTGCATTTGCAAGGGGTGATGTAGAGTTGCTCTCGCATGTGTGCTGTAAGCCCTCCTGTATGATGGTCCCTCTTACGAAATTTTTCTTGGGGACTTTCCACAATGGAAAATGTGGAGAAATAGATCCAACCTTGACGAACCTTTGTTTGGGCGATCTTGTAGGAGATTTGGATGGACTAACATGAGTGAGATCCCTTTCGTAGTGGCCTGCCCTTGTTGTCCATGGAACTGTTCCTTCACCCATCAGGGTGCTTGATGTCTCAAATTGTTCATTGGATATATTTTCTCTCTCTTTTTTTTGTGCACGATCAGACATTAGTTTTGGATGTTCCCATCTAAAGCTGCACTTATATTTAGACTCTTTAAATGTGGCCCTTTTCTGTTAAATGGATAAACTTGGATGTATTATGAAGGACCCAAGGATTCTCTTATATAGGAGAAAAGCCCATTGGATAAAATATAAAAAATAGGAAAGGATAAATAAAGGATAAATAAAGGATTACAAAAGATAAAGGAGAAAATTGGAATTATCTAAATGCAGAAATGGGAATTATCTCAACACCCCCCTCGAGCTGGAGCATAATATCAACAAGACTCAGCTTGGAATAACATTTCTGATAAGGTCCTCTTGCTAGAGCCTTTGTAAGTATATCTGTTGTCTGGTCTCCAGAGCTGACATGTGTAGTAGTGATAAAACCCTTTTGTATCATGTCACGAGTGTAGTGACAATCTACCTCTATGTATTTCGTCCTTTCATGAAAGGTTGGGTTATTTGCAATGAAGAGAGCAACTTGATTATCACACTGGAGATACATGGAAAGAGGTACTACTATAGTTAGATCAGTAAGAACAGATCTGACCCACATCATTTCTGTACTAGCCTGTGCCATAGCCTGTATTCTGATTCGGTACTTGATCTAGAAACCACCGTCTGCTTCTTACTTTTCCATGAAACAAGAGAATATCCTATGAATACATCAAATCCAGATGTAGACTTTCTATATATTGGACACCCAGCATAATCCGCATCTGCGCATGCTGTCACTGATAGAGATGCGCCTCTGGTGAAAAGAAGTCCAGTACCAGGTGAAGTCTTCAAGTATCTTAGAATCATATGGACTGCATCCATATGTGCCTGTTTAGGTTGCTCCATAAATTGACTCACTTTGCTTATTGCAAATGCTATGTCGGGCTTGGTAATAGTTACATATAATAGCTTGCCAACCAGCTCTCTGTATCTTCTCTTGTCGACTTCCTCAGTATCATCATCGTGCAACTTCATGCTTGGGTCAAGCGGAGTAGTGGCAGGTCTGCAATCTGCCATGCCTGTCTCTGAGAGAAGATCTACAACATATTTTCTTTGGGGTCATTACAAGACCCCGTTGATTCCTGGCAAACTCTATTCCAAGAAAGTAACGTAAATGTCCAAGGTCCTTGGTCACAAACTGCTGACCTAGGAAGTCCTTAGTATCCTGAATGCCCTGCTCATCATCCCCTGTAATAATAATGTCATCTACATAAACAAGAATGACTGTAATACCTCTCTCGGTCTTCTGTATAAACAAGGAGTGATCTGCAGTTGATCTCAAAAACCCCTGCTGCTCTATCAAGTCCGAGAGCTTTTGGAACCATGCTCTTGAACTCTGCTTGAGGCCATAGATAGCCTTGTGTAACCTGCACACCTTATGACACTCCCCCTCAGCAGCGAACCCAGGTGGCTGCTGCATGTAGACCTCATCGTGTAAGTCACCATAGAGGAATGCATTTTTAACATCAAGCTGATAAAGAGGTCAATCTCGTGTCACAACAACAACAAGGAGAATGCGTAGAGTAGAATGTCTGGCAACTGGGGAGAAAGTATCGTGATAGTCCACCCCATATGTCTGGGTAAATCCTTGTGCTACAAGTCTCGCCTTATAGCGATCCACACTGCCATCTGCAAGGTGTTTCATAGTAAACACCTATTTTCATCCCACGACTGATGTATCAACAAGAGCAGGAACAAGAGTCCACGTACCACGTGACTGTAGCACAACCATCTCCTCTTCCATGGCTAACCTCCACTGACTATCTTTGAGAGCATCCTGATACGTCTTTGGTATCTGTACTGCTGGTAGTGCTAACGTAAATCTCCTGAAATCCTCTGACAACCTGCTCAAAGAAATTTGGGCTGCAAGAGGGTAAGTAGCACACGCTCATTTCTGTTTTCGCAAAGCAATTGGTAAATCAAGATCATCTGCCAAGTCATGGGCCTGTATATTTCCCTCTTGAGAGGGTATCTGCTCCTCCTGTTGTACAGTTAATTCAGTAGTGCCATCAGTAGGCATGCTCATTACATACCTGAGGCGTGCTGGATGATGGGCAAGGCTCGTGAGCAGGGCGAACAGAGCGAGATCTACGAGGAGCATTACGAGGCAAGAACTGAACCAGTGGAGGAGGTGGTGGAGGTGGTGGTGGAAGTGGTGGAGGAGCTGAAGGTGAAGAATCAACAGTAGGAGGTGCCAGCATGTATATCTCATCATCAGAGTCAGATGGATTAAGTCTGTCACCTATAGGAGAAAAATACATGACCGACTCAAAGAAAGTAACGTCAGCACTAACGAAATGTTTCTGGCTTAGTGGATCAAAGCAGTGATACCCCTTCTGGGTACGGGAATAGCCCACAAACACACACTTGATAGCTCTAGGAGAGCGCTTGTCATGCCCTGGAGAGACATCATGAACAAAGGCAACAGATCCAAATACACGAGGTGTAAGAGAGAAGAGATCCTTCTCGGGAAACGCAATCGAGTAAGGAATCTTCTCTCTTAACACATACGAGGGCATATAGTTTACAAGATAACAAGCAGTAAGGATATCATCACCCCAGTAAGAATGAGGAGCATGACTTTGTATCAACAATGTTCTAGTCACATCAAGTAAGTGACGGTGTTTACGCTCGGCAACACCGTTCTGCTGGGAAGTGTAGACACATGAGGTCTGGTGAGCAATGCCATGGGATCTAAGGAACTCAGAAAGATGTAAGGTACAAAATTCCAAGGCATTGTCAGAACAAATATACTTGATATTAGCAGAGAAAATATTCTTTATTTCATTAATAAAATATTTGATAGTGGATCTAGCCTCAGACTTATTTTTCAATAAGAAGACCCAAGAAAGTCTAGAAAAATCATCGACTGCTACAAGGTAAAAACGATGTCCTTGGAGATCAGGAACACGACTAGGACCCCAAATGTCTAAATGAAGGAGCTCAGATAGCTGAGAACTTCTCCGATTTTGTCGAGATGGAAAAGATGAGCGATGATGCTTCCCAAGTTGACATGCTTCACACTGAAAGGAGGATCTCGTAGAAATCTGTGGGAGAACATGACATAACTTCTGTAGAGGAAGATGTCCAAACCTAAGGTGCCACAAGTAAGGAAAGACCTGTCCAGCAGGTATAATAGACATACTAGCATGATGAGGTTGGACCGGTCTGTAAAATCCCCGCTGCTCACGGCCACTTCCAATCATCTAGCCCGTGAGTATGTCCTGAAACACAATAGATGAAGATTCAAAGATGGCACGGCAATGGAGATCTTTAGTGATCTGGCTAATAGAAAGTAAATTCATCTGAAAGGCAGGAGCATATAAAACATTCTTCAGACGTATGGATGGTGTCAACTGCACCTCCCTCTGTCCTGTAACGGGTAAGTGGTTGCTATTAGCAATGGCGACCCATCTGCTAGGTGGGATAGCACTGTAGGACTTTAGTTTTGTTCTATCTCCACATAAGTGGTTAGACGCACCAGAGTCCACAATCCATTCTGTCATGTCTGTATTTATAGTACCAGTAAAGGCATAGGTGATACCTGAGGAGCTCGAAGAGGCTCTGGCTGCTATAGCAGTATCTGTCGTGTCAGTACTAGGAGTCATGATCTCTCGAATGTGAGAGACAATATCATCCAAACGAGGATCGGTCTGGGGAGACACAATCTGCTCTGCTGCTCGACCAGAAACAGGATAGCCATGCTTCTGATAGCATGTATCCTCTGCATGTCCTGGCTTGCGGCAATAGGTTTAGGGACCATGTTGGCGTCCACCACCTCTTCCTCAAGATGTGCGTCGTCTGGACTAGATCGCCCCACCTCGACCACGAGAAGCAGCCATTGCAGACGAGTGCGAAGACGTAGTTGTCGAAGGGATGTTGAGTCGGCTGAGACGACTATAGGCCTCCTCTATAGGAGGAATGGTTGCTCCAGTAAGAAGATGGGTACGTGTAGCCTCATATTCTGCATCAAGTCCGGCCATGAAAACTCCAACCATCGTGGAGTTCCTATATGTCTTCTGTTGTTCAACAGACGTCGTAATAAGCATGTAGCTATGAAGTTTTTCAAACATGTCACGCAACGAAGAGTAGTAGACATGCAGACGGCGACCATTCTGCTTGGAGTTGTAGATATCAAACTGTAGTTGAAGGATCTTGGCCTCATTCTTCGCTTGTGCATAAGTGGATGCCAAAGTATCCCACATTGCCTTGGCAGTGGGCTGATTTAGAATATCATTTGCTATTTCTGTGGTAAGTGTCCCACAAAGCCATACTCGCGCGTACGCATCATCTTGCTTCCTGGAAGAATTTTCCCCAGTCTTATCTGTTGGCTCTGGGTCTGTTAAGATGTGCTCCTTATTGTTGCACTGCATGAGGGTGAGAAACTGCATGGACCATAACTCATAATTGGTCCCATCCATCTTAACGATGGGAGCCGGGCCCTCAAAGGCTCCGGACGAGAAAATGTCACCCTTGGTGTCTGACATGACGGTAGGATAGCCAAATAACAGACTTCAACTGGGGTTAGACCGATATACTCGTGTCTATAGAATCATAAGAAGGATCGATTGTTCGTGTGTATTCATACCATCATCCTTGCTAATAATCGTTGCTTGACTAAAAATCGTTCTTCTTGTAGAATCAGATTACATACCTATCCGTTGACGAAACAGGAAACGAGAGCATGGTTGCTGGGTCAAGAAGGGCGAGGAGTCCTGGACAGCTCAACGCATAAGGGCCCGGGGACTTGGATGCGCTAGGATGCGTTTCTTTGGCGTCTGGATCCGCTAGGGTCGAACTGGATGCTTCTTGGCGCTTCTTCTTGAAAGGCGGGGGACAGAGGCACGCTTCTGCGGATGCTTCCTTGGAGTCGCGCACAGAGCGTGCGCTAGGCGCACAGAGCGTGTGGTGCCTCGCGCAGAGGTGCGCTCAGAATGGAAGCTGGAGTTGCTCACAGAGGCGCGCGCGAGGCATACAGAGCGCATGGTGCCTCGCGTACAAAGGCGGAGGCGCAGGTCACCACGCGCGAGCGGGGGTCGGAGGCCACGCGCGGGAGACGAGAGGCGTGGCGCTGTGCCTCGCACACGGAGGCGGAGGCGCAGGTCACCACGCGCGGGCGGGGGGCGGAGGCCACGCGCGGGGGACGAGAGGCGTGGACCCCCACACGCAGGGGACATGCGGCTATTCGGGTGTTGGTTTTAAGAAAAAAACGAGGCTCTGATACCATGTTAAAGGGATAAACTTGGATGTATTATGAAGGACCCAAGGATTCTCTTATATAGGAGAAAAACCCATTGGATAAAATATAAAAAATAGGAAAGGATAAATAAAGGATTACAAAAGATAAAGGAGAAAATTGGAATTATCTAAATGCAGAAATGAATGGGAATTATCTCAACATTTTCCTTTTGAAATCAGAATCATTTCTAAATTTGAACCCTCAATAACAAAGTCCTTGGACATTCAATTGGAGAAACCTGAAAATGGTTTTTAATGAGAAAATTAATGCTTTTCCTTGCAGCTTGCTCCACTCCCCTATCTATCTACATTGTCTTTCTCCTTATCCCTCTTTTATCTTTTAATTTGGAACATTCTCCTTTTCCTGTACCACAACTTGCTTTAGTACATAACCTTCTCGATCTAACTCATGATGTGCCGGTAGGGAGACCTCAAAGAAGAGCTTTGCCTGTTATTGTACTTTTCAGATGTTGAAACTCTTGGCTCTAACTCGGATGAATGGAGAGGTTTCCGTTCTCAGTGTTGGCTGGATTGTTGCAAAATATTGGGATGGTTGTTGTTACCTTTAATTGCAATGCAACTTCCTGACCAGAGGATCAAGGGGTCTCTTTTCTTATCGCATTGTTTGGAGGAGTATCACATTTGGATGAGGTGCTAATGGTTGGGAGTGAATGCGTGACTTTTTTATTTTACATGCTTAGGAGTCATTGATGGTGTACAAGCAGACATTGGTCTAAATTTCTCTTGAAATTTAAGTCAATTTGGAGGGCATATGTGCCCCTGAAAGTTGGACAACATGCACCCTTGGTGTAGAGACAAACCTCAAATTAATATACTAATTAGATAACTAAGTAATTAGTTTATAAATACTGTGCATCATTGTGACCTCATCAGTTGAAATCTAGCCATTCTTGTCTGCATCAAGCACTAACCAGATGTTATTTTAATCATCAAAAGCATGCCCTCTACATCAACTTATAAGCATCGCACACTAGTAAACACACCACGTCAGAATGGAATAGGAGATCTGTGAGACTAAAATAAAGATATGATATAATTCCACTCCATTCACTGTTAACATTTATTTAAATGTAAGGTTAGTTTTGATCAGTGTTATGTCAGCCAGATGCCATCCCCACAGAATGCATAAATTTGTGAATCCTCGGTTTGCCTTCCATCGCATTAGACTTCAAACAAAATCTCAATTTTTTTTTGAAATACATGTCTTCATAGAGTCGATAAAATTATTGTTATGGTTTAAGAAACATAAATGCCTCATTTAATGGGTGTATGCACCGATGGGAAGTTGGGTTAGTGTGAATCAATTCCGGGCTACCCTTCTAGTTTATTTGTCCCTTCAGTTGAAAAAAATGCCATAGTTGAAAAAGTACCATATGCTTCATCCATATTCAAGGGATAACAATCTCATTTCACAGCAGATGCTCAATGCTTTCATGGTCTGAATTGCTAAAAGGACAAATCACATTCGAATATCTTTTTATAGATCTCTAGCATTGATTGTACAATGGCGATTATTATTCACGTGATATTCTATGGTGATTGGGTAGAAGGAGTAGGTACCGCAAGGGATTGGGCATGCACCCTTGGGGCCCCAGGTAGAAGCCTAGATGACCACGATCCCAACCGCTACTATGTAGCTGCGACGGTTGGAGGACATGTTGCTTGGCACATTGAGGAGTCACCACATGGTGTTCAACCTCAACACTTGTGTGCCTTAAGCCCAGTGCTTCGAGTGCGGGCCAAGTATTCATGGTTGGTGATCTAATGTTTTGCTTGTTCACTTAGAGTTAACACTCGTGTACTGGCTGGTGTAGGCCACATTGGTTAGTATTTCGAGTGGGAGCACTAAGAGGAGAGTTATGAGAAAATGTGGTTAACAAAGTTGGAATAAAATATAATTCTCATGTGCATAAGGATGATTGGGTTAGTTGTGGTGACTCGACTATGGTAAAAATAATCCGGCTAATCTATGCCTTTACTCATGCCCTACTCCATGTGGACTCTTACACGTGGGTAGAGGACTTGGGCAGTTCGCGATGATTCACGAGGTGGAATTTGCTTTGGGAATCGGAGATATAATCTTATAAGTAAAGCTAAGTGTACGTGTTAGGACTTAGTTAGGATGCATGATTCCCCACAACATGCATACGGAGGCACCCCGACCCTAAGGCCTTATCCTTGCCTTAGAGTCATAGTTTGAGGCTCACTCGGATCAAGACCACATACTATCCATGAAGCTTGGTTGATCTATATCAAATAATAATGATTAGAATTTATCTTTTTGTGAGGACGGTTTACTCAGTTGTTTCTTTTACACACTTTTTAATTATATCTTGCTTGTTGTTATAAATTTTATATTGTACCGAGCAATTTTGCTCATAACGTACCTATGTGTGGATCCATAGGTTCTCAACAGAAGCCGCAACATTGAGCGGCACTTGTTATTTGAAGTTACTTCTTTTTGTACAGCTACATAGCTTCCTTTTTGTGGTACAGTTACTTGTAGATTTTATTGTTCGTACTTGTAGAACTTTGGGAGATATGAGATGTATCTTACATGTATGAAACATTTTTTTTTGAAATCACATATGTAATATATTGTTGTGGACATGGATGGGACTGTAATGAAATGCAATGATGGTTATGTTATGAAAGGATGGAAAAATTTTAGTCCTAGTTATTTTGATATTTTCTCCTGCTTTATATATTGCATATTTCGAATGTGGAATGATATGTGCATGTAATCGATTTGTCGGGTACCTTGATCCCAGGGGGACGATCATCACACCTGCATACTGGAAGACCTAGAATAAACACGAAGATGTAGATCAATTTTTCACTACCATCTTCAGAGTTTTATTATTTAGTTTCTCATTCGGTCATTGGGAGTCGGTATCGATCATATGATTTCCAAAAGCATAAGTCACACCTACAAATTCTTGTCATGCTTTCAGAGCAAGATGACCATGCATGGAATTTGATCGGTCCCAATACCTCATGAGTGAGATCATGTCTTCTGATTCCTAAGAGAACCTGTATGATTCCTGTGAGAGATCATATTACTCATATGCCCTTGTTTGCACACCAGCTCGCTGACGTATAGACCTTGATTAAGCCATCAACCTATCGGATTGCCAAATATACATACTTAGATATATAACAATACATATGTCTCCAGTCGGAGGACGCATGCCTATATCATGACAGTATATGACATAGAACTTGGTTATCTAGATCTCGTTAAGTCAACTCTTTGAACTAACTAATTTGAAACCTCCGAATCTCTATCCCTATGGAGAGGACTGCATCAAGACATCGGTCATATATCAACCAATAGATAAAGGATTGCCATGTCCTACTCAGGATGGAGATCATCTCTTAATAATCATTTGACGGTGCTTGATGAGTCCACAATCTAACTCTTTAGATATTCATCCAAGCATCATCCTCTATGATTCAACAATTTAATCAACAACGGTTGGATCATTAAAATGGCCATGGTACACAACCCTAATTGTACTAAGGGACCTTGTAGTGCATTCATTCATTTAATCTCAGACAGAGACTGAAATAAACAATACTTTTATTAATAAATCAAACATTACAATAACATTTATTGTAGGAATGGTTCGCCTTGGGCTCACATGGCTAACACTCTTACTTTAGAGACAATGATCGCAAGTTCGCAACCACGCTTCAAGAGGTATTTCTGTAACTTAGTAGTGATCTTGATGAAACGATTTGAGAAGTGTTCTCGAATCTTGTGGTTTCAACTCTTTAAAAAATTTTAATTTCCGCTGCCCGATGCAACTAGTATGACTAGTTGCCCTAGGTCACATGTGATTCAATCTTCACGCTTCTGTAATGCGCCAAGTCCCAAATCATAGCCTTCACATGAGCCTTCAATGGAAGTGACAACAAATAGTTTATAGACAAGATGGCCTGAGAATCCATCCCTAATAGTGATATGCAGTGAAAGCGATGGTGGTGTGCTCCCGATCATGAATCCTATTTGATGAAGATGGGTTCTCCCAGACCCTATCAATGAAGATGGTGGGTGTTCCTGCTACTTTACTTGGGCTTTAACTAGTTATATTTTTTCCCTTTGAAGCTTATATAGGCCCAAGAGCCTAAAAGTTTGTGAAGTTTTAAAAAATGGAAGGAAATAAAAAATGATAGGGGATGAAGTCTGGGAGACAGTCCAAAAAAAGATATGGTGTGACAAAAAAAGAGGGAGGAGAAGCTGAAAAATTTAAATGGATCATTGTATAAATGTACCCACTTCAATGGTTTAGTGGTATTTTAGTGTGTCTATCACCTAAATGATCAGGGTTCAAATCTCCCTTTGTGGGGGTTGCGTTAGTTAGTTATCATCAATCATAAAAAATAGTCAGATATTTCAACATGGATTTGAGCAAGAATCCTTGTAGCTAACTGTTGTTCATATCGAGCGAGGTACCTAACATCTAGTCTTTGAGAAGCATGCGGTGTCTGACAAATTAAATCCGACAGTCACTGTATCATCCCTCTCTTAGATTTGGGTACTCAAGCAATCCAAATTAGTCAACAATCAACCCACAATATATGTATGCAATGAAGAACAAGTGAGGCGGAATTTATTATACCCTACAAAATGTGCATAGTGGACAAGTAGTAGGGGTCGAACCACTAAGAGTAACAATGGATAGGTATAATTATTAATTATTAATAATAATAATCAATAATAATTATTCTTGTACTTTTTATCTTTTTATAATTTTTGTGGATTTTATTTATATTTAATTTTGATAGATTTTTAGTTATTTTATATTTTTATATTTTTAAATCTTTATATTTTTATTTTCTTTTCAATTTTGTAAATGTTTAGTTTCTTTTTTATTTTTATTTTTTAATATATATAAATTTGTAATAGTAATAATAAGTATTATATAAGTAATATAAGATATATATAGTATACATTGGTTTTATATTTTTAAATATATATAAATAGAGTTAAAATTTAGAAAATAAAATGTTTTTGTGTTTTTTTTATATTTTTTCTATCTTTGGTAATTTTAAGGGTTTTTTTGCAAATTTTATGTATTTTTAAGTGATAAAAGGTACATATAGTGAGAACATAAATCGACTGAATGTTTTGGGTTTTAAAAATAGATAATAGTCTCAAAAATTACTGAAATTATTTTTTAATAAATTATATATAACAAAAAAGAACATAAAATATTTTTTGGATTTTATATGAAACTTTTCTGATTTTTATAATATTTTTTTATGTTTTGTAATTTTAAAGTTTTCTTTTTCTATTTTTTGAGATTTTTGGTCTGAATGTATAATATTTAATAATATAGATAATACATTTTTTAGAATTTTTAAATACAATTTTACTTTTTTTGAATTTTAGTTAGCAAATAAAGAACAAAAGGCTCCTTTTTATTTTAAGAAAATGGGAAAATAGAACAAAATGCCACACAAAATTATGGGTGTGAATAAACTTTGTATTAGGCATCCAAGGTATTTTCCCAACTTTTAAAACATACATGAAATATTTAATAAAAATATTATTAAATAAATAAAAATACATCCTAATGAGGATATAGGTGCAACTAAATAAAATATAACACTATATATGCGAATTATAGGACTAAATATAAATATCCGAAGCTACATCGTCTTGGATGCAAAAAAGACCATGGAGGAGCATGTATGGTGACATGACAAGGGACCTCTTAGCAATTTCCATGAAGTTCAAGAGTTTCCTTGCATTATTCACACAAAATATTACTCTACTATTTATACTTACATGACTAAATATAAATTACAAAAGTGATGGCGCTACTGTGAAATTTACCACTTCAAAGGGTGCTCATCTACGACAAAGGAGGCGCCATGCCGGTTGTGCAGGCATATCGTTTCACCTTGAAATAAGCTGAGGGGCTTAGATCTGGCAAATGGGCTCTATCAAACAACTCTGAAGGGATGGGGAAGAAAAAGGAAGAGCACGTTCTTCCCTGAGCTTCAATCATCGAATCTTGGAGCTTCAGCAATTTCCTCCTACTTTAATTAGTTCTACACCTTTCTATGGCTGCTCCGCACCTACATGAAGTCTCGAAAATCTTACAGGTCCCCTCAAACGAGATCTGGTGTATTTGGGATGCTGCGCTACCTAGATCTCCTGAATGATATCACATCAGGCTCAAAGGAGAGCTTCCAGTTCCAAGATCCTGCACAAAATATTCCTCGGCTCAAGGCGAAGAACCTCGACTAATAACTGAAGCTGGACAGTGGATGAATGGGCATGGTGATGAAGCTCCGTGTGGCAGAGGAAGTTTAGCTTCAATTCACCTTGATTCTTGTAGAGTCAAAGGGGGAAAGTGGGGGGACTATGCTTGAGAAGGTGATTGGGATGAAGATAAGATGGTTTGGTGAGTCAAAGACAGTCGATTCACAATGAATTTACAGGAAAATCAGAGAAATTAGCTCGACAGGGAGGTATACCTGGAGCAGAAGAGCTTCAACTAGAAGGGCTTTCGGCTATGGCAGACCTCCAATTTCTCCTTTCTCTTTGCCAGAACCTCCACGGACCTTTTGCTTTCACCAGGAAGTTCAAGTGCTTTGAGGAAATGGGGTTATAGAGGCCAATGGGATCCAAATGTCAAAAGGGAAAATCTGGATTTATTTGTAGGCAGGTGGAGGCTGGGTAAAGATCCTTTATTAAATTAAAAAGAAATAATAAATGAATTTATGAATTAAAAGTCAAAACATAAAATTTTTTATTATTTTATGTACTATTTTATGGGTATTTTTATTTATTTTTACAAAATTATTTATTGGGAGTTAATTTTTACAACTATATACATGTGTATATTTACCTATATTTTAGGTATTTTATTTTTATTTTAATTTTATCATTGTATATACATATTTTATATATTTATAATATATTTAAATACATATTTATATATTTTTTATTTTATTTCATGATTTTATTTATATACTTAAATAAATAGAGATATGTATAGTATATGTGTAGTATGCATATATATTGTAATATCTTATTTATTTTTTTATTTTAATGTATGTTTAATGCTTCCATTTTGTGTTTTATTTTAAATATGTTTCAAAAAATATTTATAAGTATTTAAAATATAAGAACGATAAAAATATAAAGAATAAATAAATTGAATAAAATATACATGTATATAGGACAATGAGACCCCATAAAGCTGATTTTTACATTTTAACTTAATTTTTAATGAAACCACCTTCATTAGATAGATAATTTAATTTTAAGAACAGTAAATGTGAGTTTGGGAAATTTTTAGCTTGTATGGAGGAGTTATTGGTCTATGCAGTTTGGTTTGTGACTTTTCCCCTTTGTGTCCCTGGTGCATCGTGTATTGTTTTTATATGCAATTATTTTTGCATTTTCCTTTGTATTTTTATGTACAATGTTTATGTAGATGGTTCATTTAATTGAGGTGTGTAGAGTGTACAATAAAATTGGGTAAAAAATAGCTACTTATTGAAGAATGAAATCATGGCTTGAGTGTGTTTCCTGTACAATTAATTGGCCCTATCTCACCCCTACTTTATTCGTGATCGACCGAGTCAACATTAACTTGGTCTTGGGGTCTGTGGTCATTCAATATCTTTGATACTTCATTTTCTTTTCTTTTCTTTATTTTTTTATTTTATAAGTAAATACTTATATTTACGCAAAGTTTATAATTCAAATAATGAGTGTTATTTTGTACAAATTAATGCTATTTACATGCATTTAACTAGGGATCTAAGGCCAAAATGAAAGAATAAAGGTTATGAAATGGAGATTCATAACCCCCCTGTATTGGCCTTTGCTAGTCCCTAGAAAACACTTATGACATGGAGTGCATGAAAATAAATAAAGAAAATAAAAAGAAAGAACTTGGAATGATTCTGATTCTTAAACTTATCTTAATAAAATCAAGGTTTGGTGCTCTATAAAGACCTTGAGAATGTTAGCATGTTTGGAATAATGTTCATGTTAAGAATTGTGACACAACACCTCTCAGGTACCATGTTCCTCTATCCATCTCAATCCAACTGTCTGGTCAGCACTGTCCTTTTAGATATATACTCTCGTAACCTTGAAATGATATGTACTATGTGTGTGAATTTTGTTAGCTCTTCCCAGACAAAAAACTAAGCTATCAAGTAGCCTCCTCCTCTGGTAACTCATCCTTGGGGAGTTGGATATTTCCTTCTGAGTTCATGTGTATGCTAGTCAACAACGAATGATGGGGAAGCTAGAAGAAAGGGAGAAGAAGTGGAAATGGACCGGTGTAGTCGCATCTCCTTGTGAAGCTCGATCAGTGTGACAAAGTATGCACCAAGAAGCATGCCTTTTCTAGAAGCTCAAATTTTTTGGAATTTTTGGTATGGGATTATTTTTTATATTTTATTTATTTGACATTGCTCTGCATTCTTGTTTTAAGTCGATGGATAAAAAATCTTTTATTCCTCCCATGTTTTGGGGTCTTAGAAAAAAGTTTGCTAGCGGACCATTCCTCATCCGAAGCTTTATTTCAGTCCATTCTTCATTTATTAGATGTCCATGCTACTAGAGAAATAGGGGGTTGAATTACCGATTATGGTATTTCCCAAGAATGGTTCCTGAGCCACTCTTGATGAAGCAACCTAGTATAATTCTTACTTACACACCGAGATGTTTCAACAATCAATCTAGGTTGAGCTATGTGTTAAGTATGAGGTCTCAAGTCAAACCTTTGTCTCAAGAGTAGTATGGATGACATGAAAGGTTCTACTTAGACACATTGAATCGACTCAAGAACACGGTCTTGTAGAACCTAGAGAATTACATCAAGGTGATATGAAGCATCCTAATTCCAGTTCTTAACAAGTTCCTATGAAATTTAGTGGATTAAGGGCTAGACCAAGCTGTAATCTTCAGACTTGATTTAGACTTGTTCCAATGCAAATGCATGCATTGTAAGAAAATATTTTTGTGAAACTATTTTTCAATTTTGAACTTTTTATGGGGTTTTCAAGAAGTTTTGCAATTTTTTATGGAATTTTTGAAAACATTTTGCAAAATTTTATAAGTTTTGAAGATTTTACAAATTTTTATGGATTTATTATAAAGGTTGGTAAACATTATATGTACAAATATTTACATTGGAGTGAATGCATATTTACAAGAATTGGGTGTGGATTTTACACTGGAAATTTTGTACATAAGTTCATAGGTTTTATATACATGGGCTACAACGAATTTTATTTGAATAGTTATTCATCATAGTTATATACAATGATCTCAAAATAGTTTGAAAATATTTTTACAAACATTTTGAATACTTTATTTTATAAAAAAACTTTACAAACATTTTGCAAACATTTATAAAATTTGAAAATCATTTTTCAAGGATTTTTCAAAGGTATAAATAGATTTTTCAAAATAATTCTGTAACCATTTTCCAAATCATTTGCAAACTAAATTTTCAAAACATTTTATGTAAACAAATGAAACAAAATTCACAAATATTTACAAAATTTTTTTACAAAGATTTGAAAACATTATGTAAAACATTTTCCAAATGGTTTGAAAAGATTTTTCAAGACATATAAAACCATTTTTTAAATCATTTTGCAAAAATATATAAATAAGTTTATTAATCACATTTACAAAGAATTTTGAAAAAAATATATTATTCACGGGCAATGATTTTTGATGTATTGGGTGTATCCGTCTTTATAGAATCTTTAATTTTTATGCTTTTCCCAATTGTTGGTTTAGTTTATGCATGGCAAAATTGGGCATTGGAATGGTATTAGCTCCTGAATATTCGAACAATCAAAATTAAAAGAAAGGAGAAGATAACATTGAGACGATTATTAATTTGATTGAGTTTTTGTTAGTTGACCAAGCAATCTCCAATTCTGTTATTTCAACTACATTAAATGATATTTCAAATTGGTCAAGACTCTCTAGTTTATGGCCACTTTTATATGGTACTAGTTGTTGTTTTATTGAATTTGCTACATTAATAGGCTCCCGATTTGACTTTGATCATTATGGATCAATACCAAGATCGAGTCCTAGGAAAACGAACCTTATTTTAACAGCTAGTACCCATAACAATGAAAATGGCTCCCTCTTTAGTGAGATTATATGAGCAAATGTCTGAACCAAAATATGTCATTGCTACGGGTGCCTGTACTATTACAAGGGGTATGTTAAGTACCGATTCTTAATATTTATAGGGTATTATTTATAGTTTATTTATTGCATACCTTTACCCTATATACTATATTAGCCATATTATTAAAAATATGAAAGTACGAGTTATGACTGAAGTATAAACAACATATATATGACCCCCTTATACTTAGCGTGAACTATGTCCTCGTAATGATTAAAGAAAAAAAGGAAGACATAACTCGTGTTGAGTATAGGAAAATTCTATACTATAACAACTCAATAAAGAATGAGAAGTCGACTGTCCCCCCATATACTTAGGATCAACTAATCCTAAGTGTAGAAGACTATATACAAGGTGGGGATGATCGAGTGCTAGAATAAACAAATTTAAGCTAAGCTTGTCCCCCTATACTTAGGGTGAAGGATACCTAAGTATAGAACAGAAATCAACAAGCGAGGATACAAGCGAGGGGATCAAAAGAAAGGGAAAATAAAGAATATAAAAAGATAATGATGAGAATGGACATCATCACTCCTCCTATACTTGGGGTAAGAGATCCCTAAGTATACACGACCATAAGAGTGATGGAATGAAATGAAGAAAGAACATTCAACTTGTCCACCTCCCCTATACTTAGGATAAAACACATCCTAAGCATGGTAAACACACAGATCGAGATGGACGATAGAAACAATAGATGGAATGAAAGAAACAAAAGTGACAATATACAAGGTGATGAATATACAATGGTGAAGAAGGTAGAAACTTTACCTTCTTGTGCGATTGCTGAGGAGTGGATCTATCAAGGTGCAAGTCAATATCGAGGTTAACAACTGATAAAGCCCGATCAGGATCGACATGGTGGAGATCCTCAATGGTCTCAAAATGAAAAGGCACGAACTCATCAGTGAAAGAAGTAAGGTCATGTCCGACATGGAAAGTCTCTGCTTTTTCTGCCATTCACGGTAGGGTATCTATAGTGTAAATGTTGTGGATCCCATTAAAACTTATATACAGACAAGAAAAGGGAACATAAAGGTCTAGCTGGAATCTAACACTAGAGAGTGCTACTTCATTAGGAAAATAAAGAATGGTATTAGACTTGAGATTCTTAAAGAATTTCATCTCTAAGAATATGATTCTAAGATGATGACCTTCTTGAGAATCAAGATGAAAATTAAGTGAAGGAACTCATTGAATCTTGAGAATATAATGAGACTCCTTAAGTCGAAAATTAAAAGGATAACTAAAGAAGAAACACTAATACCTCTTCAAATGAGCTTTAAGATGAATTCCATGTGCCAGATAAGTCTGACAATGATCTGACTTCATGTGATGAAGCTTCTGAAGATCATGACATGGAGAGATGGATGTTAGCAGCAAAGTATAAATGTAGACTTCATATACAAGTGTTTTATATGGACCCTCGAGGATCGATTCACCGGTCGACTACCCCCTACTCCTTTAGCTTTGTCATAATAGTTGACTTCCTTGTTTCACGAATTTTCCCCTCATGCTACATTGGTTGAATCAACTAAACCATTTCATGAAAGTTCTTCCTCGAAGATTGATCTTTGAGACCAAACTAAGATATTGGTCAAACATGCATTGATTTGGGTAATAACCCTAGGCCTTTGGAGCTCTTTCATCAGTGTTATGAAATAAAACCCCAAGCTTCATTTCATTTTTGATCCCTCTTCTTTCATCAGTGTTATGAAATAAAACCCCAAGCTTCATTTCATTTTTGATCCCTCTTTTCTGACCTTTGAACCCCTTGAATCGAGGCCTTGGGTTGTCCTTCATGACAGGAAGCTACTCTCATCGAATCACAATGAGGAGGAGTGACGTGGGAGGAGATCCATGGATTACTGGAGAAGCTTCAAGCGACTTATACTCCTTGGCATTTTAATTTGGTGAGCTTCTTTATCCTTGATCTTTTCTTTTCCCCTTTCATTCTCAACATAGATGTAGCTTCAGATTCCTTTCATTTTGTCTAATCAACCATGGAATAAAAAAAAACATATGCTGGAGCTTCAAGCTCCAGCATTGTCCACCGTATCCCCAATCTGTTGCGAGTCATCAGACCACTCCATCTTATACCTTGTTGCATTCTCCATCTATCTGAGCAGCTGTCCAACCCTGATCTCACAAAGTTCAAATGAGCAGCCTCTCATCTAGGACCCATCATCGGAGGTCCATTCCATATTTCTTGTGTTTTATTACCTTTTGTGGGTCAAGATTACTACCCTCAATCTTGGCACTCTTTTTGTGTAGGTACTCGAATCAATGGATCCTATTGGAGTGTATTTATTCATGCTAGATACTAACAAGTTATCAGTGCTTCCATAAGATTCCATGACCCCATGGTTGGGGCCTGGTCCTGTTGAAGGGTACCATTTGCTTCATATATTCTTCAGGAACAAGTAGAGAACAAAATCAGTGAAGGAAGGGGGGCAAAGGTACAAGATACCAACAATCAAAGGAACAACTAGACGATGTTCTCCCGATTTCGTCCAGGTGCTCCACAACCATTAGATTAGAGAAGCCTCTCTAGGTCTCTAGTAGCTGTCAGATCAAGTCATGAAACGATCGTTGGATCCTTTACAAGATCTAATTTCATCTCCATATCTGCGAATCGATAGGGTGCCATCTAAGGTGTCTGTTGTTTAAGTTAGCCATGTGGAAGCGCCACCACCATCCATGGGGTATATTAGACTTAGCCCCACACATATTGTATTGTTAGCAATGTGAGACCGAGGCGAACCATTTCTACAATAATTGTTATTGTAATTAATGATTTATCAATAAAAGTTATTGATTATGTTTCACTCCCTTTCTAATATTGAATGAATGAATGCACTATAAGGTCCCTATGTACAATTAGGGTTATGTACCATGGCCAATTGATAATCATACAGCTGATGATTCATTGATTGAATCATAGAGGCTGATGCTTGATGAATATCTAAGGAGTTAGATAGAGGAATCATCAAGTATCATCAATGATTGGCAAGTAGTGATCTCCAGTCTGAGTGGGAGATGGCAATCCTATCTCATTAGACTGATATCTGATCGACCTCTTGATGCAGGTCCTCTGCATAGGAATATTGATTCGGAGGGCGAGCTGGTGTGCATGTAAGGGCATATGAGTAATATGATCTCTCAAAGGAATCATATAGGTTCACTTGTGAACCAGGAGACATGAGCTCACTCATGAGGTATTGGGATTGACCAAATTCCATGCATGGTCATCATGCTTTAGAAGCATGATATGAATTTGAAGGTAAGATATATGCTTTGTGAAAGCATATGATCTATACCATATCCCAAGGATCAAGATTGAGAAACTTGATGATCAGACTATGAAGATGACAGTGTAAAAGTGATCTATATCTTCAGGATGATTATAAGTCTTCCAGTATGCAGGATGTATAGGTATTGGGAATACGTGAAGGGTGATTTGATCATAAACGATTGTATAAGCATGACGCTTCCATTCGACACAGGTCTGGATTTTAGTGACTCCTCTCATTAGAGATGTGACCTAATCTTAGTCCATATACTGGACATTGATCTGAATGAGATTCAGATGCAATGAGAAGATTAGGTTTACGGTCTTGATTTAATCAAGCATCTATGAGAGGTCCATGGGATCTGGATTTGAGATCTGATCTCAATATCCAAGTCACTATACGTGGAACAATACAATCGCCCTGTCCTTATCTCCAAGTATCTGAGGAGTGATAACATTGTTCTTAAATGGTTTAAGAATAATTCCATAAGATCTAAGCAAAGAGAAGTTGATGATTAAATGCGATTTAATTATCATGATGTATGAGAAATTATCCAATGTGATTAAATGTGATTTAATTATTATGGATAAGAATAATGTGGATAGTAATATCCAATTATTCATAATATGTTATAAATGTGATTTATAATATATTAGAGAGAGTTAAATATAATTTATATTAGTAGATTAATTATTAATGTGTATTGGATACACATTGTTTAATTAATTGAAAATGTAAATTACCTTTTATTTTGGGTTGTGAATATGATTCACAATATTTCAATGTCAAGATTGCAATATTTCCGAAATTAATTGAGAATTATTTTGGTGAATTAAAATATCAACAAATTGTTGTTGATAAATAAGTAGAGAGAAAAATCAAGGAGATATGCAATCTCATGGTAATCCATGAGATTGCCCTCCCATTAGGAAAGGAGGGGGCGGCACCAAATCCCATGTGGGATTGGTGGCTGTCACCTCCCTCCAAAGGGGAAGGAGGATCTCCTTTGTTCTCTCTCTCCTTATTTGGTTGGTTTAATTTGATATTAATATATATTTGATTTATCAAATATATTTAATCAAAATTAAATCACAAGTTGTTGGTTTTACCAACAACAATCTTGACCATTGGATTGATATAAATCAATCTCATCCATTGATTTTATATGTCCCATGGATTGAGATCCGTGGATCCCAAAACCCTATACATAGAGAGGCATACCATGCTCTCTCTTTACATGCTATTGTAGCACACAATTCTCTCTCTCTCTTTCTTATACTCGACAGCCCTCTCTCTCCCTCTCTTCTTGGTGGCCGTCCACCTTGGTGGAGAGAATCGTCGACGCCCGCGCCATCGTGCTGCCGCTTCGATGCTCTGCGGTTCTTCGTCTACTTGGAGTGCTTCACTCACGAAGGAGACATTTGATCTCGTGCGACGAGATCAGGAGCAACCGTGCTTGGATCATCTTGGATTGCGAGGACACCGCGACTCATCTCCGCGCTCGCTAGCTGTTACTCCGATGATCGGACTTGAGACAGGAGGTCTCTTTTCGTAGAGACTTGATCAACCACGCTTCAAGAGGTATTGCATTATAATTGCTGTGGTTATAGATGAAACGATTTGAGAATGGTTCTCGGATCATGTGGTTTCATCAAATATTTTTTTTTTAAAATTCCGCTGCATCGAACAACTAGTACGACTAGTCGTTCTTCGTCGTATCCGATACGACGATCACGCTTCCGTGATGCGCTTGAGGATTTCTCCATATCCTTCATGTATTTAGTTTCTAGTATTTAAATTTTTATATGTAGCATAAAATATTATGTAATATTTGCACTTGAATCCCTTGACCTTTCATCGATTCACACCCATGTCTCATCCACATGATATTGAAATTCAGCTAATTAGAATACATATGCTCAAGATAAAAGAAAATAGTCAATGGGCATAAATGCAATAAAAACATGAGTAAAAATATATTATTGCAAAATGGTCCTGGCAAGGGCCTTTTTGTAAATAAGACAACCCGATAAGGCTTTCATGCAATTTAACCAAATGTGACGGCTTTTTTTGTAATTTCAAAAAATTGATTGGGCTCGTATGGAATTTTCCCCAGTTGGACTTGGCTATAATTTTGAAGAGTTACACAACAGGAGGGATGGTTGGCCCGGGCACAGGTTTTGAGGCCATTTATAGTGACCTCATTACTTTCTAGGTTCTTTGGCTCCACTTAGGCTATCGCTTTGAATCCGAGGCTATTGAGACACTTGGATTGTCGGATCTTGGGGATCCTATGGTATCTGCAAACTCATGCTCCTTGATCAGACCTCAGTAGTGGCAGTGATTTTGGGACTCTAACGACCTCATTGATTCTCTTCCATCTTCAACTTGCCTTGCTGAAGATTGCTAAACCTCCACGAGGTGATGACAAAGATGCTAGACGCATCAAGAAGCTACATAGGCTTCATGAAATGCGAGTTGATGACAATATATCGGAGGGCATCCTTTAGAACAGAGGCACCTTGGAAGCTTCGACCATTGAGGATATGTTCGACCTATAGATGGTAGTAGAAAACTATAACTAAAAGGATACATGCGTGAGGTGAATGGGGTCCTGTAGATGATAAGATAGGGGTGGTCTGGTGGGTTCTTCTCAAGTGAATCAAGGAAGAAGGGGGCAGAGCGATAGCATGTGTGGAAGAAGAAGGAAGGTAAGCGAAGGTTTGCGTGAATGTAAGGTCGGAGGGGGATCAACTCTCGGTGAAGGTGCCAGGGTTAGCTAAATTGAATGAAGGACAACATGGTTGACGAAAAAGGATTGTTACCTAGAATATTTAAGAAGAAATTGCACAACGGAGTGGGTCTTGGGAATGAGGACCTGGGGTCCTCGGTCGTCGCTGGACTCCTACAGCCTACGGGTAGCAGCTCATCGGTCAGATGAGGGTCGTGGATTGGCCTGACGACTAAGGTCAACACCAGCGACAGTGACCATTGTAGAATATAGAATCTCTCCTCCCCTATAACAGGTGGAGGAGTATTGCTAGGTCTTCACACCTTAAATGGTGGACAAGGGATACATGCGATAGAGGGGGCTTTTATGGAGTGGACCTTCGATTACAAGAGGGAGGGAGGCAAGGTTTGTAATAGCAGTGCATCGTACCGAGGGTTTACATTGGGGGGGGGTGTTGATGTCTAGGCAAGTAGGAGGGGAGTTAGAGCTACGTGGGAGTGAGGTTGGGAAGTGGAGATGAGGGCTAAGGTGGTGGAGAAAATGGGAGTAAGAGAGGCATGCAGAGATGCGTTACTTAGGGAGAGGGGGAGTTACGAAGGAGGAAGAAGGGTCAATGACCATTGGATCTGGAGATCCAATAGTCGAAAATGGGGGCAGGTGTAGGCGGACCAGATATGATCATAAGATCGTATCAAATGACCGAGAGCGAGGTATGGAGGGACAACCGGGATCAAATCTGGAAGAGGTGATATGATGGTAGGCGGGTTGAAGAACCCGTGATTGACCTAGTTAATTATGTGAAATTAACATCTAATTTCACTACAAGCGGGATATTAATGAAAATAACCACTTAATTAACTGTTCAATTAAAAATGAGCGATCCAATTTATATTCTAATTGGGCAAGCCGAAGGTCGAACTCAAGGAGGCCACTGTCTCCTTAGGTTGATTATTAGGCGATCTTGAACTTAGGTTTCCAGAGGTGCAGACGAATATTTTTGTTATTTTTTTATGGATTTTTAATTGAAATATGAAATTAATTGTGAAAAGAAATATGATGCATGAATTTGCAAAATAATTTAATGTAAGAAAATAATGCTATGATGTGTGGTGGAACATGAATAAATAATTGTAGTATTTTTTTAATTTTTAAATGATGCAAAATGTTGTAATGTGATAATGCAAAGTGATGATAAAATAGCAGTGACGCCAAGTCAAGCCACCAAAGTGATTAATGCAGACTCAAATCATTACAACAAGTAATTTTTTAATTAAACACCAATTAATTTCTCCTAATCAATTCCCAATTCAATGCATAATTTATTGAGTAAAAAAATAATGAAAATAAATAAAGATGCTCATTTCGAACTTCAATTAATTAATACCACATAATGTCCCAGAAAATAAAATCTTAATGTTAGATATGATAAAAGAACAAATAAGGAGCAAAATGACACTAAGAATGAAGATATCCAATGAATATTATTCAAGATATGATCAAATGAAGTATCATGGCCTAAATAGTAAATAAAATAAATGAAACATTTGTAGTTATGCCCTTGGAGGGGCAATCTGGTAATTACGTAAAGCCTGAGGACATCCTCTACAATTACCCCAGGCGGGATATATGTGTAGTTCTTGGAAGAGTGGGAGGGTCAGACAAAAATTTCCCTTCTGTTAATTCTGGATTCACATGGGGGAAAGGCATAATTTGCCCAAGCTATGTGCTTGCAGGTCACGTGGGAGGCTGAGGCTCGGCAGACGATTTGTCTGAACAATCCTCCACATGGCAGCTTCTTTCAACTTTAGTAGCATACTAGCGTTAGGCTTGGATGCATAGCTCAAAGGGCATTTTGGTGCGTCCAATGAAGTGTATCCAACGACTAAGAATTAGATGGAAAGGGACAACCGATATTTGTTCTCTTCTTGATCTTGTGGAATGTGGAGCATGTTCTTCGGCTCAGTTGGGGTCGGTTGCTACAGGAGGCAGTGCTTGTGATGTCGATGACCGATGGACAAGCCTGATGTGTTGAGGCTCCTATGTGGTGGAGGAGCGTGATGTGGCGATCAGAGTCAGGAGGTGTTGGCAGAGTGAAGGTGGTGCAGAGCTGCTATCTGTAGTCAGAAGGCCATGTAGGTTGATGGTCATGGTACAACTAATTGACACACGATCAACAAATGGGGCACGAGATGGCTAGTGAGAACGTCCTAGAGATGATAGGTTCGTCGACGACTCTATTGCTTGGTTGAAAACCTTCTCCTGCTTTGTCGATTACTAGGTATTTCACGGGCTGAAGATGAACTGGAGAATGGCGGTGTGCTCCGCGAATGGGAAGGAAGGAGAACTTGCTCTGATCTGATTGGACTAGTGGTGACAAGGTTGTGGTGAGGTAGAAGAGAATACATAGGGGAAGAAGAATGAGGTGGTTGTCAGATTTGGGGCGGACGAGGTACTGCTCGATGTGGGCGGAGGAGATTTGTCGGGATGGAGTTGAATGGGGGAAGAAACGAGACAGAGGAAGATGGAAAACATGAAGAACAAGAGTAGAGAATGGAGAAAGGAGAAGAAGAAATCGTTACTTGAGGGGATATCGGAGGAACAAGCATGACGATGAAACTCTGAGGTTGTTGCTGATGAACCCTAAACTGCCCTGGTTATTTTTTAGAATTGACGTTGATTTGTTTGTTGCAGTCGGCAAATTCGGAATAAAAAACCACAAATTTAATTAATTTTCCAATTAAAGCAAGCAGTTAAATTTCTTTTTTTACTTGGGCAAGCTCAATATCAAACTCAAGGAGGCCACTGTCTTGTTAGATTTATTTGAAGTCGATCTTGAGGTTTGGTTTTCAAAGAGGCATTTTTTTGTATTTTAAATGCAATAAATGAGTGAAATGCAATTTTAGTGAAGTTCGGGTACTTAAATGCAAATTACAATCAAATTAAGTCCAAAAATACTCAAACTTAGAAATAATGTGAAATATGATGAAACTAGGCTACTGCAAATTTTTTGGAATTTTTAGATGAAAAATGAATTAATTATGAATAAATTAATGCAGACTAGGTGATTTTGAGAAAATTAATTTTAATAAATACCAAACGTCAATATTTTTCAAGAAAGTAATTTATCCTAAATAGTTTATGTGAGAGACATCCAGAATAATTTTTAATCCTAAAAATATTTAGTGAGGAATTACTTGCAAATTACTAGAATCAACATTTCATTGTTTAAGACCTCGTTATGCGTGCAAATGAGCTGAAATTTGTGCATAATGTAGAACAATCCCTAAAATCTACTACAATGATTTTTTTTATAATTTTCTGAGCAATGATTAATTTAACATGGAATTAATAGCAAGTAGTGGGTAAATATTGAATTTTTCATCAAAATAGTTATATTACATCAACCATGTCTCATAAAAATTAAAAAAAACATCCACAATATTAAGCAAAAGTTTTCTACAATGTACAATTTTTGAGACGATAAAATGACACCAAATAAAGGATCAAATTATTGTAGCAACACAGGGTGCAAAGTGCAATTACAGGAACTAAAATGAAAATAAAAAATATGATTAAGGTGATTAAAAGAAAATTACCCAAACCCGCCAGGGGGTCGTATGCAATTCATCTAAGAGGCACGTGCAATGTGCGTGCTCTCCTGGATGGTAGGGGATTTGACATCTATACTACTAACTAAACCGGGTTTCTCTCCCGGTTGCCGCCACGTGGCAGCATGCTTTTTCGTCCGCCACTTATTTGAGGTTTCCACCCGATATCTCTCCCTATTTCTTTTCTCTCTCTGCAATAACTCTCCTCAGAGTCTCTCTCTTTCCCTCTTCTCTCTCCCTCTCTCTATCCACTTTCTCTCTCTCTCCCCAATCTCTCTCTTTCTCCCTCTTTCTCCTCCTCATCTCTCTTTTCTTTCTCTCTCCCAAACGACATCTGTCTCCCTTCATCTCTCCACAATCGTTTTTTTCTCACCCTCTCTCTTCATATTCTCTCCCTCCCCATTCACTCTCTCTTCGTATTCTCTCCCTCCCCACTCACTCTCTCTTCATATTCTCTCACTCCCTCTCTTTCTCTCTCTCTCCCATCAATTCATATTACATATATATATATCTCATTTCATCTTTCTAAACTTATAAATATATTTATATTAATTATATAGATGCAAAAGCGTATTCATCTTTCTAAACTTAGAAATATATTAATATTAATTATATAAATGCAAAAGCATATATTATTTAGGAAAAAATGGGGCTGTCCCATTCATTTTTCCGCAATTTCTTTTTGAAAAATATCATCATTCATCTATATATCCTCCAATATGTCATTCGATTTTCATCAGAAACATAGACTCTCATGTCCTTCATATAGATCAGGTAATTTTAACGGTCTAAACATTGTTCTAATTGACATATTCTAGATGAAGGACATAGGACTTTCCATTTCTGATGAAATTCAAATGTCACATTGGAGGATATATAGATGAATATACATGGTGATTTTTTCAAAAAAAATAAAAAATGTTGAAAATAGGGGCGGGCAACCAAGGGCATCCCCATTGCAACCTATTATTTATATCCTTTATAAAATTTTAAATATATATTAGAAAATTCTTTTTAAATCAGCCTTTTCCTTTTAAATCTATTACTTTGAAAAAATAATTGTAATTTTTTAAACTACTCTTAACATCATTCATATCAAATAAATTTTAAGCAATAGATTCTTCATATCAAATGAATCCAACAAAATAAATTAGTTTTAAATATTCTATCGCATGATCATAGTATTGATCATATTTTTACTCACGCTAATTCACAAATACTATGACTATTTGTTGATATTCTATTTCACAATATAAGTCATTTTTTATGTGTGTTCTAAGATATATCATATTGAATTTAAACGTGTCCACCTTATGTATATAATATAAATTCATGGTTGATAATACACGTGTTACATTAAAGGCTTTGATAATAAATTCTATCACAATTAAATTTAATAAATGACCTTATTCAAATGAATTGTGACAATTATATTTTTCATCGCAATTTTACTCAAATTAGATTTAAATATGATAATTTGTTGCTAATATTTTGTTTCTTCTTATGAGTGACATTATGGTCTTACATGTTCTATATTGTTTTTTGCTGAATTTATATGCCATCATTATATATATAATTTAAATTCTATCTAAAATAATACTTATATTAAATTAATGATAATGATAACAACTCTTATCATAAGCTAACTATACCAAATAAATTTCCTTAATCTTAAAATTTTGTGACAACTTGGGATATGTTTTGCATAATCAAATGGTAAATTTTTAAGGATCAAACATATGTTGTTATCAAACATATTTATTTTAATTTATGTTATTTTAGTTTCATTTCTAAATTATATGTTGGTATTTTAATAATCATAATTATGATAATTATAGTTTAATTTAAAAATATATTAAAGACAAGGATGATCACACCTGCTACAATTAAGATGATGCAGAGCGTATTTTATTTTCCGCCGCAAAGCGCGGGTATGCTCCCTAGTTATTTGCTAGAGATGAGAGGTCCTCCGTGCAAATTTCCCCTACCCCAAGTGCGACTTACAAGAGTGGGGAGATGGGGCAATAGACAGAGCGGGCCGCTGGATCGTGAGGCCTCGCGACCGCATGTGTGGCTAGGGGGCACAGTGGCACGCGTAGAGCTGCTTTGGTCTAAAGGGGTCTCCAGTAGGGAGCCCACAACAGTGGCATGACAACACTTGCTGCTAGATCATGTGGCACCGGGAGCAAGGTCGTTCAGTGAGCAAGAGGCACTGACGCCTATGGTGGTGAAGCAGCGAGCGAGCGAAACCTGGACCTTAGGCGACACACTCCCGAGGTCCAGGTATGAGGGAGGTGGATGGCTCCTGCTCATGGCAGCGGTAGTCTACACGTGAGGAGCACTGTTGGCGAAGGTGCAGCCCAGAGATGAATGGTGGCTCCTTACTGTGGTGGTGGCACTCGATGATGAAGATGGTGCAGTACGTACGAGGATCAAGGTGGTGTGTAGGTTCGAGGTCGATGGAAATCGAGGTCGGTGAGGCGAGAAAATTGGTGACTGACCGGTTTGTGGAGGAGTCGATGAAGTAGTACAGTGGAGGTGCATGGCCACATGCGGAGGTGGTGGTGCATGGAGCATGGGTCCCAAGGGCGATGCAGTGGTCGACCACATGTAGAGGGAGAGGGGACGTGGCATGCAATGGAGTGGGTGGTTGGCGGAGGTGTAGAGTGTGAATGTGGTGTGGAAAGAGGGAGAGGAAGGGAAATAGAATATAGAAAGAAAGAACAACAAAGAGAAAGAACTAGGAAGAAAAAAAAGGGATCAAGAACTATACTTGGAGAGATGGACACTTGTGGAGGTAGATGGTTGGGGAGGTACTCGACCGAGCACCTATCGTCGCTCGAGGGCTCGGCACAACCCGAACTCTAGCAGCACTGTGAAGAGCTACAACAGGAGGTGGTGCTCCTCCTGGATCTCACCGGAGTGGGATGTCGGTTGTTGCTCAACTATCTTGTTCTTGTTGTCATCAGTATAGGAACAAGGAGCTCTTGACTTTTCCTCTCATAAAAGGTAGATCGGTTGCGATGAGGGCATGCGGTTGTGATATATAGTTTGTTGGCGGGAGTCGAGGTGGAAGTGGGAGACGTGAGAGAGGGTGACTGGGAGAGAAATCGCGCGAGTCAAAGAAGATGAGGGGGAACATGCGGGAATTGCATAGGGCATGAGAGACGACCGTAGGATGTAGAGAGAAGGGCGGAGGAGAGAGAGTGTGGTAGAGGGAATTGAGGCAGTAGAGGCGCAGGTCATGTGCAGGTGGTTGGAGAGATAGAGTGAGGTAAACAGTCGATGGGGCTGCATGGGAGAGGAATTACACGCACGAGGCACGAGGTATGTTGGGTCAAAGAGGGAGAGGGAGAGAATAGGGGAGAGAGGTGGTGGAGATAGAGAAGAGAGGGAACGATGGGGAGCAAGGGGAACATGAGAAGAGAGATAGAAATGAGAAGAGAGAGACTCTGAGGAGGGGTTGGCTACGTGCATGGGAAGTATGGGGAGAGTTGGAAAGAGATAAAAAAGAAAGGGAGGAGAGAGGGGTAATGGAGAAGGCCATGTGGCGCACAAGGATGCGACCGTGTGGCAAAGGGTAAAAATAAATAACTAAAATAAATAAGTAATTTAAATAAATAATTTAAAATAAAAATAATTAAATAAAAATTAAAAAGATAATAATAATAATAATTAAAATAAGAAATAAACAAATAAAATAAGTTAATAATAAAAACGGGGAACATGAAAGTTGCTTGTCTCGACTAGATATACAAATTTTGTAAAGGACAAAAACTTAAAAGAAGTCATCTGTACAAAAAGTATTTTTAGGTGTATCATATAGGTATAAAATACCATATTTTTATCTTTTGTAGTTTTTTGTCATTTTTTTAAATAAGAGAAAAATCAAAATAAAATTAGAGAAAATATGAAAGGAATATTTACAACTTAATCTATTTTTTAGAGTTTTAATAATTAAGAAAATAAAAAGATATGTTCAATATATAATAAGGGCCCAAATCCCAAGTCACATATGAACTCTGATTCTTTTGAATTTGATTTTGTTTTGAAGGTAACTAAATGTACATTAATTCAAAAGTGAGTAGGGGTCCATAGGAGATTGTATGAGAGATATATTCACATTTTAAGATTTTTAGTCTCAAACAAGGGGTTTGGTTTTATTGGTTAATTTTACAAGTTAGCATTTTCGATATTTTTTCCTTTGTTAGTTTTAGTAATATATATACTATAGATTTACTTTTATTAGATTTAGAGTTAGTATAAAATAGATACAAATAGGTTAAGTTAGCTAATATACATGTGAATATGTACACGTGAATTTATCTTCTTATTTAATGCAAATATGCATGCTAAAATGTGAAGTTTAATTCTAAATGCATGATTGTTAATAATGCGTAATAAATGGAGATATGTAGCTAATTATTCAGGGAAAAGGCTCTATTTTTTACTTTTAGAGTAATAAATCACAGATTCATCAACCCCTATATACTTAAACCTTGCTTGTCCCTAAGCAACTAAAACAGAATGCAAAAGTGACATGATTTTGGGTTCCATACCGAGGTCATGAACAAAAGGGGAAAATGGAGATCGATTCGACCTTTGGATTAATATTGTGAACTTATTGGGAATTGAATTTAAGACCCAACATCCTTTAAGTCCCACAAGTCTCTATTCAGGTCGTCTCAACAATCAGGTCAGAACAGATCCTCATACGCAAATTCTGATGACTATGAGTCTTACTTGTACTGTGTAAGTGAAATATAACTCTCCACATCAGAAATGACAAAGAAACTTTCTCCTCTTAACAAAGTAACTCTAATTTCCCGGACTAGCAACTCTTTCCTTGCGGAGCGGTGTATTCCCTTCTAAGTTCAAGTGCAACCAACTCAAGAAGAGGGGGTAGAGAAGAGAATGGACTGTGACTAGCGTAGTCACATATCCATGGAGCTTGACCAGTGTAGCCTAGTCTCCAGCTGCAGGCTTCCTTGGTACGAGACTTTGAAGCATTTGCCTTGTAAATACACACTCTTCGATATGCATTTTATTTTCAGTCAGGCCTGTCCATTTTTTGGGAGTTCCCTCTTGTTTTTGTCTTGTTTTTTAACTATACAGAAGGCATATCATGTACATCATTAGTTTTTCTTCTTGATCCAGTATACTATCCCTCTTTCGAAGCATTATTGCAACCCATAACATCCCATCATTAGACATCGACACCACTAGACTAGGTTGAGATGCACTACCCTCCCGAGCGGAGGACAGAAGTTTCCACCAGTGTACCACTCCAAGCCAAAGGATTCTACCTCCTCACCACCTCATCAATGAAGAGATATGTTCATGGTGCTTGTCAAAGTAAGGTCACTGTCTAAGATAATCGTATGTGTATGAAATATTCTATCTAGACCAATCAAGATGACATGTGAACGTAGATTTGCAGACTCAAATAATTATGTCACTCAACTTGAAAAATCTTAACTCTGTTTCATATAAGGTTCCTTTGAAATTAGGTTGATTAAGGTCAACTCAAATCCATCCTCGACATCTATTCATAACTTGGTTCAGAACCTAGTAACTTTTCACCTTGCATATGCTAGATATGCAAATGACATGCAATGTAGATGAAGTGCAAGACATATTTTTCAAAGCAAGAATGATATGCAAGAGTAAATAAGAATCCTTATTATTTCTTCATTTTTAGAGATTGTTTTTTGTTATTTTCTGGTACACCTCTTATTTTATAATAAATTTTACAAAGTATTATTTACAAGATTTTATAAAATTGTATAAGTATTATACAAATTATACAATATATATATATAATACAAGTATATATGCATTTCACAAAAAAATTTATCAACTTTACCCGCCCCATAATTATTGCATAATATATACAAAACTACGTGAAAGAACGAGCTATGGTCAAAGTATATATGTAATATATACACCCCCTATGGCTAGCATGTGATAAGTCCTTAGAGCACGAGAAGCAAGGAAAAGACATAGCTCATGCTAAGCGTAGGAGAGCTAAAATAACAAAAAGTATAGAAGTCGATTGCCCCCCTCTACTTAGGATCTGGCAACCTAAGTGTAGATGAAGATAAAAATGGGTCGGACGAGGTCAAGTTGGGAATTGGATGAGTATATATACATGATGGGCATCTCCTCCCTATACTTAGGCTCTAGTCAACCTAAGTCTAGGACAGAAGTGAGTGTGAGAACCTATGAGATCTGGAGAATATATAGAGAAGGGAGGATGTATACGAGTGAAAGAATCTTGATGCTGCATCTTCATGGAGAGTAATCTGATATATCTGCTCTGTGCTCACTCTGCATGAATTTGATGACCTTGACTTGGACTAACTGTTCCTTAGAATCTACAAAATGCTTCAACAATTGTCCATTCACTACTTGAGATTGTGCATCATCTGTGAGATTAGCTATCTCTACACTTCCATTCCCATGCATTTTCTTGACAACAAAGGGACCCGCCCACGTATATTTGATCTTCCTGTAGAACATCTTCATCCTGACATTAAAAAACCATATCTTTTGCTAAGAGACGAAGTCTTTGTATCTAATGTGCTGATCATGCCATCTCTTTACTTTGTACTTGTAAATCAAACTGTTGTCATATGCATTGTTTCGAATTTCCACGATCTCATTCAAATTTGAGTCTCGATAAAGCTTCCCTAGGTTACAACTCCAAATAGTTTTCTTATTTGCCCATTCAGATTTATGAACCAACTGTGGGGGCAAATGGCATGGCTTGCTGTAGATCATTCTGAATGGTGAAGTGCCCAATGGTTTCTTGTAGGCCATCCTATAGGTCCACAGAACTCGGTCCCAGAGATGGGACCAATTCTTCCTATCAGAATGAACCAACTTCTGTAAGATACTCTTCACCTCTCTGTTTGAAACTTCTACCATGCCATTGGTCTGTGGGTGGTAAGGGATTAGTGACTCTGTGTTCAAACCCATAGTACTTATCTAAAGATCTCATATCTTGGTTCACGAAGTGGCTACCCCCATATGATATCAAAAGTTTTAGCACCCTGAACCTAGAAATAATATGATCTCTTACAAACTTACATACAGTCTTGCTGTCTGTGGTTCAGGTTGGGATAACCTCCACCTACCTAGATGGATAGTCAACTGCCAACAAGATGTACTCGTATCCTTGGCCATTGGGAAAGGGACCCATAAAATCTATGCCCCATGCATCAAAGACATCAAAATGATCACATGCTGCATGGGCATATCATCTCTTTGAGTAACAATCCCTCCCATCCTCTCACAAATCGGGCACGACTGAGAAAAATCAATAGCATCTCTAAATAGGGTCGGCCAATATAATCCGCATTGGAGTACCTTGTGAGCAGTTCTCTTCCCTAATGGTGTCCTCCAGCCTCAATATAATGACAATACACGAGGACATTCTGGTATTCCTCTTGAGAAATACACCTTCTCCAAGCATAATCCAGCCCTTCAAAGAAAAGGAACATATCGTCCAATGGTATCTCCTCAAATCCGACTTCAGTCAGTCAATGCTACTCCTACTCCAACTTGGTGAACTTTCTTGGAGATAAGAAAGTTCACCATGTTGGAATACCATCGGAGTGAGTCAATAAAACAAATTGACTCATCCGGAAAGGTATCTCTACTGTGCTAAAAATTAGGAGAATCCTTAAGTTCAGTCCGAGAGAGTTGATCAACCACAACTTGATCAACCACAACATTCTTCACTCCAAGTTTATCTTTTGTCTCCAAATAAGACTCCTATAAGAACAAAATCCATCTAAGAAAACGTGCCTTCGCATCCTTATTTTCCATTAAATATTGAATGGCTGTGTGATTAGTGTAGATTGTCACCTTAGAGCCTAAAAACTATGACCTGAACTTCTCGATGGCTCATACTAAAGCGAGTGTTTCCTTTTCAGTCACGATATCATTCTTCTGTGTAGGGTCTAATACTTTGCTCACGTAGTGGATCTCCAACGGGATCTTCTCTCGTCGCTATCCTAACACAACTAATATAGAGAAATCTGAAGAGTTAGTTATGATCTCAGAGGGGAGAGACCAGTTAGAAGCTTGTAGGATAGGCGAGGCACAAATCTTCATCTTCAAGAGCTCAAAGGCCTCCAGACACTTGTGATCTACAATGAACTCTCTGTCTTTCCATAAGAGCTCAGTCAGTAGGCAGGCAATCTTCGAAAAATCCTAAATAAATCTCCTATAAAATCCAACATGCCTTAGAAATGGCAGCACTGACTTCATGTTGGTAGGTGGACCGAGTTTCTTGTTCACCTCCACCTTGGTAGGATCAACCTCCATTGCCCTTTACGAGATGACATGCCCCAACATGATACCCTTCATCACCATAAAATGATTCTTTTCCCAGGAGAGTAACATATTCACCTCCCTACATTGCTTAAGGACTCGATCCAAGTGTGCTAAACATGTAGCGAAGGAATCAACATGAGCCGAGAAGTCATGCATGAATACTTTCAGGAAATATCCCACCATCTTGGCAAATACGACGATCATACACGACTGAAAAGTGCATGGGGCATTGCAGAGCTTGAATGGCATGCACCTGAATGTGTAAGTGCCGAGTGGACATGTGAATGTGGTCTTTTCCTGGACCTCAGGGACTATGGCTACTTGGTTGTAGCCTGAGTACTTGTCAAGAAAACAGAAGAACACTTTCCCTACGAGTATCTCCAAAATCTAATCGATGAATGGCAAAGGAAAGTGGTATTGGTTGTGGCATTTAGGTGTCTGTAGTCAACACCGACACGCCACAACGTGGGTTCACATGTTGTGATCTCTACCCCCTACTTGTTGGTGACAGTCTAGATCCCAGAGTTCTTCGAGACAACATGAAGAGGGGCCGCCCACTTGGAGTCAGAAGTGTGGTATATAAACCATGATTTGCACCATTTCTCTATCTCATTCTTCACTACTTCCCGTAGATTGGGGTTAAATCTCCTCTGGAACTCAGGGGGAAGGTCTCACATTATCCTTAGTAAAAATATGGTGCAAGCAGAGAGAGGGGTTGATCCCCATGGGATCTGACACTGTCCAACATATTGCTTTGAATTTCCTCTCTAAGTCCTTTAACAACCTAGACTCTTATTCTAAAGTCAAGTCCGAGCTAATGATGATAGGGTATCTGTCTCTGGGTCTCCCAGGAAAAGGCATACTTCAATGTAGGAGGGAGTGACTTCATTCTGGCAATGTGGTGTCCTTAAGCAGATCGGGATGAACTGAATCTTAATCTGGCTGTGTGTTGCATGGAGGTGGGCTAAGCTATGTAGTACTTGCTACCAACTTAGAAGTATTAGGAGTCAGTCACCAAAGAAACATAGTAATTCACCCAAAGCTACATCCGACTCATCATATATGTCCCATGATTGTTCTGAGGGAGATGGAGCGGACAGATCCTCATGGATCTCTATGTCATCATAAGAATAGGTGGATGCATATCTCATAAGATTAGACAACTCCTGGAAAACTGCATCATGCGTTATGTCCTTTCCAGATGAAAGGGTCTCGCTCTATCCTGAAGGGGGCCGTCTCCAAATCCCAACGGTGCTGATCATTCTACAATCTGCCTCTAAAGATGAGTACTCTATACTACTCTCTAAATCTGGTCGCTGCCATTTGGTCTGCTCCATCTCAAGGTTCACCTGTTCATTCGGAGAATGGAACTTCATCATTACCATACCATAGTCGAAAGCTACACCTGCGGTCCTTAGGTAGGGCCTCCCGAGAATGATCTAAGATTCTCTCCAACGATTGGGGGTTTCTATATCTAAGACTGTGAAGTCAACCATATAGTCATACCCCTCAATGAGATAACGACATTCTTCACCTCTCCCTTAGGTATTTTCATTAAACGATCTATGAATTGGAGTAGATCTCTAGACTCGCGAAGTGGTCCTAACTTCAATTTTTGATATAATGCTAAGCGATGAAAGCTTATTGAAGAACCATTATCAAGGAGAGTGCACACAAATGCAATGTTGTCGTTACGACTCTCCACGTAGTGAGCACCCATATGATTCTTTAGACAATAGGTTGTGGCTACTGACAAGACATGAGTCTTCATATATTGGCTTGGTTTCTTCCTACTAACCCCACTAGGTGTGCATGGCACCTTAAGGCATTTTGACTATGATATTCTCCTTGCAAAATTGTTCCATATCATGGTTATCCTTTTGAATCTTTCTGTTGTGCTTTCCTCCCGAAAGCGTACGGGGGAAAGGTATGGGAGGAAGGGAAATGGAAGATGAAGAATTTGAATCATGAACTGAAAGATCATTCTTGGAATTAATTGAAACAGATTTCTTCATACATGAATCTTTTTGATGCAACAAGGGATTAAAATTATCTATTAAAGGTTGTGGAAAAGAAGCTGCAGTAGTATCCGCTACAACCGGAGGTGCCAGGTCCTCCATAGCTTCAGAGATATCTCCATGTTGCTGATGGTGCATTCATACTATCCTTCTCTTCTCGGCTCTCGGAGAAAGGATCCTGAGATGTTACTGATGGGGCCTCTGAATGTGTTGCCTCTCCTCGTCGTTCTCTGAAGACTCCTCAGGTAGAGCTCCAAAGGGGCCCCTCCTTGCGTCCCTCACTCGGTCAGGTACAATCATGGTCTTTCCTCTCCTAAATGACATATGGTTAGCTCATCACGCGAAATAATCTCATGCTCAGTTCTAAGAGATGCTGAATAGTATACCTGACAAAGATGCTTTTGAGAACTAGAACAATTCAAGATATTAGGATTTAACCTGAACTTGGGCTATGATTGAGGTAGAGGGTGCAGACTGCTTGTATCTCCATCTAGACAGGCGGTTGAAATCCACCCGTAAAGCATGAATTTCGTTCTGATATGAATGAAGGGTGTCGAGTATATGCTGGAATTGTAAGTTCGTGGGACCATAAGAAGAAGGGAGTGGAAAAAGTTGAGAAGAAGAACATGAATACTAATCCTGCTGGACAGGGTACTGCCTTTGCTGCTATTGGTGCTAGGGTGTTTGCTAAAACTGTGGGCCCTACTGACATGCTTGGTACTAATTCTGTCAATCGGACTACTGATATTGCTGCTGCTGCTGCTAAGGTGGTTGATATGCAGGGCTCTGTTGGGAAGGAGGTGGCATGGAGGTGGATGCAGGGTTATGAAAGGCCAGGGGACGCTGGTAAGTCTGTCGGTCCCCTGCACATCCCTGCCTAGAAGGGTCCTGAGTACACCATATTCCATTCACCTCATAAACCAATGGAGGGTCCTCCTGGACCATCTCTATGGATGGGGGCTGCTATTAGGACGAATGGGTGCATGACTAATCCTGCTCCCACGACTGGGTTTGACCTGACACCAGTTGCTCCTGAACATGATGAATTCGGTATACGGGAGCAGAGGGTGCAGTCATGGCAGGTTTCTTTACCTCAGATACCTTCTCAGCCAACTCCTCCATTTGTTTGGGAATTTTGGAGATGCTCCGGTCCAATTCAACCATCCTCCTGTTAATCCTCTCTACTACAACAAGCTTGTTCGCAAGGAGTCCCATGTAAGGCATCACATCCTAAGAGAGATCAACTACATCTGGCTTTCCCTCTCCAGATGAGAGTGAACTGGGGGATGTGTGTATGCCCTACTGGCAGTCTATGAGCGAATAGTCTCAGACATCTACTCGAATACATTCCAACTGGTATCCACTCCACATTAAGTGTAGCTGCCTCCACAGGCAGCGCTCACTAAACCCTGCATCTTAGGGTTGAGATCAATGAAGAATGAATGGATCAAGATATTATCATCTAGACCATGACAAGGACATTTATGCAGGATGTCCTTATACCTATCCCAGGCATCACAAACAACTTCATGGGGTAGCTGGGAAAAGCTAGTGATGCATGTCATCATGATGTTAGTTCTACTTAGGGGGTAGAACCTTGAACTGGTCATAGGTGTTGACTATATTTACCTCATAACCCAGTAGTCGGCTTTTCCACCCAAGTCAAATGGAAGGGATGTGAACCTAATGTAATCTTGGCTAACCCTAGGATGCCTAAGGTTAGCGCAGATGAGCTCGAAGTCCCTTAGGAATGCATAAGGTTCCTCAGAAGCATTCCCATCAAAGTGTGGCGGTAGGTTCAAGAACCATGACTTCAACTCAAAATCAACTTATGGTTTGTCCTAACTTAGTTAATTCCGAATTCTGTACTGTCTGGGGTTGTACGTCGCATCCATTAGAGGTTCGATCCCAACATTGAGTTGTCCTAGCTGAGCTTGGAGTAAGGCTTGTTGCTGTTCATATGCATGTAATCAGGAAAGTATCATCCTCATGGGGTCCTCGGGGTGTTCTTCTTCATCTTCTTTCTTTTTCGGAGGCATTTTACTCGAATCTTCTTAAGGTCCTAAGTCAACAATGTGGTCTTGATTAGAAGAGGATTTAAGAATGAAAGTATTCTCACTGAGGCAAAGGTCTTCCTCGATTAGGTGGGAGGAGAGAAAAATATGATTTCAGAGTGACCATCCTGAGAGTAAGAGATCCTAAAATCAAGAGGGTCATAAGTCCAGGTTGGCCCAAGTTACACTTTGGCCTTTGAAGATGTACCTCTTAAAGGTTTCAATGAGAGCTTCGTGAAGCCCAAATAAATATCCCCCAGTCAGTCATCTTCAAAGGGAAAAAGAACCGATGAGAGCAAGGTATTCAATGAGGCGCTAGTTCTACAATGCACATATATGTGCGGAGTAGACTCACACAATACAAACCCAATGCAAAACCCTCAAATTTGCTAACTCAACGCATGAGGGATGTAAAGGTTCGACCGAATTATCTTGTCAGTTTTAGTTGGTGACAATTGCAAGACTTGAAATATTAATGATCTATTAGGTGCATGTACATCCCTACAGACTGTCCTGATTCTTATGACTATTTGCACCCACTTTTAATCAGTATAGAAGTAAGCACGAACCATATAAATACAACTACCCGTTACTTGAGGACAAAGCCTTACACTCTGTCCTCTAAATCTCCCACTCTGCTAAGGAAATCCGGACCATTTACCGGCTACCCGTAGATCCTCACTGAACGACTACCTGTAGATCCTCACTTAAAAGTGGCTAATCATTTTTTTGAACCAATAGTCTATATGAAATTCTTAGCTTGGCTCTATCCTAGTGTCGTCTCTCTCTCTCTCTCAGTTACAAGAATATCATACAAAAGGGCTTTATGCACCCGTAAAATGAGATTCTTTTTATTCCAATTTTGTTTAATCGACCTGCTTAATTCAATCCCAATTTTAAAGCTAGGTTTTCACTTGAAATTTTAATCTGAGTACAAAAACATGTCTACCATTCGGTCCTAATTTCCTTTTAAATCCTAAGTTGTAAAACAAGGGAGGAGTCAGAAATCAGAATGCAAATGTGAAACAATGATGAATGCTCAGAAGAAGGTATCCTTACAGTGACTCCCAGCACTTTCCGTGCGTTATGCATAAATGAATTTTAAAATTTACACTAAATGCTTGCAGATCGAGAAAATCACACCTAATAAATATACTATGTGCGTCTCATTAAAGATCTCAGAAGATGTGAATCTTCCAAAATGTGTGGCCTAAACTACGATTGACACATACAATTTTGCAATTAAACTACCAGGTGTCTATCCTAATTTCACCACTCAAGTTGGTCCCCACCCTCATCGGTGAGTGAAACAGGCCTGACACACCACAAAAAAAATGTCCAAGTCTAAGTAAACACGCGAGATTCTGAACGGAATCTGCTGAAATTTTTTCTATAAAATAAAATACAGAAAAAAAGTACTAAGGACTATACACTCTCTCATGACTCGATTCGATCTTAAATTTATGTGATTCCTTCAGTCGGCTATTTTCAAAGAAAATGATGATCTCCAAAGCTCCTGTGTTGTTTGACCACCTAAGCGGCTGCTCCATCATATTGGGTTCCTCTCATAAAAACAAGATGATGGCCGGAGAGATAGACTCAATAAAATAAAATAAAGAAAAAAATAAATAAATGAAGAAAAATACACAGAGAAATATACACAAGAAGAACCAGGGGTCAGACTACTCAGGGGTTGGAAAACCTAAAACTGAGGTTTTCTAAAACTTAACTTAGGTCGTGCCTCCCCCGGAAACGATTTCATTTTGATGAACCCTAGTACTACTCTAGTTAATTTGTTGTAATTAACATTTATTTGTTTGTTGCAATCTAGTAAATTCGGATTAATAAAAAATCACAAATTTAATTATTTTTCCAATTAAAGCGAGCGGTTAAATTTCTTTTTTACTTGGGTAAGCCCAAGGTTGAATTCAGGGAGGCCACTGTCTCATTTGGTTTATTTGAAGTTGATCTAGAGGTTAGGTTTTCAAAGCTATTTTTTTTATTTTTTTTAAATGCAATAAATGAATAAAATTTTAGCGAAGTTCAGGGACTAAAATGGAAATTATGATCAAATTAAGTTCAATAATTCTCAAATTTGGCTAGAATGTGAAATATGATGAAACTAGGCTACTTTTTTTGTAATTTTGGATGAAAATTGAAATAATTATGAATAAAATAATGCACACTAGGTGATTTTGAGAAAATTAATTTTAATAAATATCAAACATCAGTATTTTCCAGAAATTAATATCTCCTAGATAGGTCTATGCGAGAGACATCCAGAATAATTTTTAATTCCTAAAATATTAAATAAGTAATTAATTCAAAATTAATGACTAGAATCACTATTTCATTTATTAAGACTTCGATATGCATGAAAATGAGATGAAATTTGAGCACAATGTAGAACAACCTAAAATCGACCTATTGTGATTTGTTTTTTAATTTTTAGAAAAAATGATTAATTTAACATGGAATTAATAGCAAGCAATGGGTAAAATATTGAAATTTTCACCAAATAATTATATTAAATCAACTATATCTCATAAAAATTAAACAAATATTCACAATATTAAGAAAAAGATTTTCTACAATGTGCAATTTTCGAAATGATAAAACGATGTCAAATAAAGGTTCAAATTAACGTAGCAACACATGGTGCAAAGTGAAATTACAGGAAATAAAATGAAAATATAAAATATGCTTAAGGCGACTAAAAGAAATTTACCCAGACCCGCCAGGGGGTCGTACGCAATTCTCTTAATAGGCATATGGTGCGTTTACAGTCTCCTAGATGGTAGGGTTCGACGTTATTTGCTAAAGATGAGAGGGCCTCCGTGCAGCTTTCCCCTACCCCATGTACGACTGACGTGAGTAGGGACATGGGCGGAGGGAGAGGGGGGAGGGAAGGGGCCATGGCCCCCTCCCCAAACGAGGTATTATGTATTGTTCCTCTCCAAATTTAGAAATACATGCATATATTGTGGTCCTCTCATTCATTAACTATTCAAGAAATTACCTTTCCTTTTAGAGATGTAAATGGTCAAATACGGATACGGATATAGGTATTGCCATATCCTTATCCGTTTTTGAATATGAATACAGATGCCGATACAAATATTGACGGATATTAAAACTATCTTATCATATCCTTAAAAAATGGATACGGATGTAAAATGGATATTGATCACACATACGAGTAATGTTAGAAATACTCTGTAGAAACAACTTAAGTATATACAAATTGGATGGAAAATATATGATATAAATTTATTAAATGTGTTTATATGATACAAATTGTACAAATATTGTAAAAGAAGGTATAGAATTATGCTATATATGGTTATAAATAAATCTGAAACTATATTCATATACGAAAATGGATATAAGGATACAGATATTTACGGATATCAAAATGATATCCATATTTGTATCCATTTTAAAACGGATATGGATACGAATGTCAAAATCTGTACAAAACGGATATGGTGACGGATCGGATACGGATATATCCGTAACCATTTGCATCCTTATTTCCTTTTCCTCCGAATATGAAGTTATGGTCTCTTTTTCCTCAAATTTCAATTCCTCCTTTTTTAGTCCTCTTTCCCTCTCGTCAATACCCCTCCCATTGCACTTCTCTTTTTTTATTTCTTTTCCAACGTAAGAACATTGCCCTTCCAATTCCAAATGTATTTTCCCCCTTCGTTTCCCACAATCTCATTATCTCATGTCAGGAGTTCATCCATATCCACTTGTTTATTCTTCTTGCAAGTACATGGAAATCCCACTTCGATTTCTTTTCCTCAACCTCCAAATTTAGATTTCTTTTATTGGTGTGGGATCTGAATCGAATTTTCAGTTCGAGTTTTGTGAATCGCATAGTATCATGCTACTCAATTCGCATAAATCCCAATGGTGGTATTTTGACGCATCGAGTTGTTCATCTTCATAAAAATAAAATAAAAATTCACATTTTCTATATGATTATTTAAATTTCAGTGAAATTTGAATGGCTGACTTTATGTTGGATGATAATTTAGACGGGTATGATGGATAAGTGATTAACTTTATATTGATTGGTTAATTATACTCCATTTGGATAAATGTTATTATTTTACGTTTATGAATATGGTGGACATAAATTCAATTTTTCGTGGATGGAGATACACATAGGTTTATACTTTTTATCATTTACACAAATATTGATATCATAATGTGCGGATCTTCTACATGTTGTCCAACTATTTCGAATGATAATATAGATCCTAGTAATATGCATGTCTAAAAGCGTCTACAATATGATAAAATGAAAACATTGATGGGTTTTCTTTTGTTCATGATTAGGGATTGTGATGTTCAACTTGGAAGTATTCGACATGTATATATTAAAAGTTTATCGTATTAGCATGCTCTTTGGATAATCTAACATTTGATTGTGAAAATCATTGACGTCTATTCAGATTTCTTAATTTCATAAATATTGATCATGTTTATAATAAGACATTACTGTATCATTAAGATGGAAGATAGATATATTAACCGTTGTATGATAATTTACATTTAGAAGGAGATAGCCAAGAAAGTCAATATATAAGATATTATTAATGATTTCTATGTAATAGAAAATCATTGAGCAAAACTTCTATAAATCACGCGTGTTTCTTTTAGATATTTATTCATTATTTTTTATATAATAGAACATCAATACCGGTGTTTTGATTTTTTCACAATTGGCCCCACCTATGAACAAATCCTGGCTCCGCCCCTAAGTAGGGAGTTGGGGTGACAGACAGAGCAGGATGTTGGATCGTGAGTCCTCATGACCGCTGGTGCGACCAAGGGATGGGGTGGCACGTGTGGAGCTACTCTGGTCTAAAGGGGTCTCCAATGGGGAGCCCACGATGGTGGCATGGCGACCCTTGTTGTGGGATCACGTGACAACTGGAATGAGGTCATTCAATGAGAGGGAAGTGCTGGTGTCTCCGGTGGTGAAGTGACGAGCGGGCATAACTTGGACTTTAGGCGACATACGGCTGAGGTCCACAGATGAGGTCGGTGGAGAGATGTTGCTCTTGACCGGGGTAATCTACATGCGAGGAGCTCTGTTGGTGGAGGTGGAATCCAGAGACGAGCGATGGCTCCTCACTGTGGTGGTGGCGCTCGATGATGAGGATGATGCAACATGAGGATCAAGGCATTATGCAGGTCCGAGGCCGATGGATGTCGAGGTCAGTGAGCTGAGCAGATGGGAGACTGATCGGTTTGTGGAGGAGTTGATGAAGGAGCACGGTGGATCCACATGGCCATGCGTGGTGGCGGTGGTGTGGGGAGCACGAGCTCCAATGGAGACGCGACGGTCGACCGCAGGTAGTGGGCGAGGGGACGTGGCATGCATGATGCATCGACATGGGTGGTTGGCAGAGGTATAGAGTGGGAAGGTGGTGCGGAAAGAAGGAGAGTAAGAGAAATAAAACAGAGAAAGAAAGAACAATGAAGATAAAGAACTAGGAAGAAAAAAATAGGGATCAAGAACTATACCTAGATAGATGGACGGTTGTAGAGGTATATGCTAGGGGAGGAACTCGATCGAGCACCGGTCGCCGCTCAGGTGCTCAGCACAACCTGAACTCTATCAACACTGTGAAGAGCTGCAACAGGAGGTGGTGCTCCTCCTAGATCACGCCGGAGGTGGGATGCCGGTTGTCGCTTAATTCTCTCGTTCTTGCTATCCCCAATATAGGAGTATGGAGCTCTTAACTTTTCCTCTTGTAAAAGGCAGATCGTTGTAATGAGGGCACGCAGCTGTGATATATAGGTCATTGATGGGATTCAAGGTGGAATGGGAAACATGAGAGAGTGTGACTGGGAGAGAACGTGCATGAGACAAAGAAGAAGAGGGGGAGCGTGCAGGCATTGCATGGGCATGGGAGAGGACCGCAAGGTGTAGAGAGAAGGGCAGAGGATAGAGAGTGTGGAAAAGGGAATTGAGGGAGTAGAGGTGTGGGTCGTGCGCGGGTGGTTAGAGAGATACAATGAGGGAAACTGTCAACAAGTCAGCATGTGAGAGGAATTACGTGCGTGAAGTGTAGGGGTATGTTGGGTCAAAGAGGGAGAGAGAGAATAGGGGAGAGAGATGGTGAGATAGAGAGAGAAGAGAGGGAACGAAGGGGAGGGAGGGGCACACAAAAATAGAGAGTGAGAGAGAAATGAGAAGAGAGAGATGCGGGGAGGGGTTGGTTACATGATATGTGGCACGCAAGGATGCAACCACGTGGCAGAGGGTAAAAATAAATAACTAAAATAATAAAAGTAATTAAAATAAATAATGTAAAATAAAAATAATTAAATAATAAATATAAATAAGACAAGAATAATTAAAATAAGTAATAAAAGTATTAAATAAATAAAATAAGTATATAAGAAAATTGGGGGTGACATAGGATGGCTGTAGAAGTTGCCACATATCGCTTCCAAAAAAATCAAAAAAACTAATGTAAATAAAAATAAAAAATAAATAACAAAAGGGGTCAGATTAAAAGTGTCAACATGAAAGTTGCTCATCTCGATGAGATATACAACTTCCGTGAAGGATATAAAAGAAGTCATCTATAGAAAAAGTATTTTGGGGGTATCTTATAAGTATAAAATACGACATTTTTTTCTTTTGTAGATTTTGTTATATTTTAAATAAGATAAAAATTAAAATAAAATTAGAGAAAATATGAAAGGAATATTTACAACTTAATATATTTTTTTGGAGTTTAATAATTAAAAAAAAATAAAAGGATAAAATAGAGGGTACTTTGGTCAATTTGTACAATATACAATAGGGGCCCAAAACCCAAGTTTTACATATGAACTCCGATTCTTTTGAATTTGGTCTTGTTTTGAACGTAATTGAATGTACATTAATTCAAAAGTGAGTAGGGGGCCATAGGAGACTGTATGAGAGAGATATTCACATTTTATTGTTCTTAGTCTCAAACTAGGGCTTGGGTTTTATTGGTTGATTTTACAAGTTAGTATTTTTTTTTCATATTTTCCTTTATTATTGCTAGTACTATAAACACTAAGAGTTGATTTTATTGGATTTAGTGTTAGTATAAAATAGATACAAATAGGTGACGTTAGCTAATATACGTGTCAATATGGACGAGTGAATTTGACTTCGTATTTAATGCAAATATGAATGCTAGAATGCGAACATTAATTCTAAATGCATGAATGTGAATACTGCATAATAAATGGAGATATGAAGCTTATTACTCGGGACAAAGCTCTATTTTCGACTTCTAAAGTGATGAATCACAGATTCATCAATCCCCTATACTTAAACCTTTCTCGTCCCTGAGCAACTAAAATGGAATGCAAAAGTGAAATGATTTGGGTTCCATGACAAGATCATGAATAAAATGTGAAAATGGAGCTCGACTCGACCTTTGGATTAATAATGTGGTGGAACCTTATTGAGAATTGAATTTAAGACCTAACAACCTTTAATTTCCATAAGTCTCTATTCAGGTCGCCTCAACAGCCAGGTCAGAACATATCCTCATACACAAATTCTGATGACTATGATTCTTACTTGTACTGTATAAGTGAAATATAACTATACAAATCAGAAATGACAAAGAAAGAACCTCCTCTTAACAAGGTAACCCTAATTCTCCGGTCTAGCAACTCTTTCCTCGAGGAGTAGGGTCTTCCCTTCTAAGTTCAAGTGAAACCAACTCAATAATAGGGGGTAGAGAAGGGACTGTGACCAGCATAGTCACATATCCGTGGAGCTTGACCAGTGTAGCCAAGTCTCCAGCTATATGCTTCCTTGGTATGAGACTTTAAAGCATATGCCTTGCAATTATACACACTCCGTCCGGCATTTATTTTCAATCAGGCTTGTCCATCCCATTTTTTCTCTTTTTTTGAACTATGTACAAGGTGTAGCATGCACATTAGGGAATTTTCTTCTTTAGCTGGTAGACTATACCTCTTTTGAAGTATTATTGCAATCCACATCATCCCTTCATTAGACATCGACGCCACTAGACTAGGCTGAGATTCACTACCCTCCCTAGAGGAGGACGGATGTTTCCACCTATGTGCTACTCCAAGCCAAAGGATTCTACCTCCTCACCACCTCATCAATGAAGAGCTATGTGCATGGTGCTGGTCCAAGTTAGGTCTCTGTCTAAGAGAATCGTGTGTGACCTATCAAGATGACATGTGAACATTGACTTGCAGACTCAAAGAGTTAAGTCACTTGACCTGAAAAAATCTTAACTCTATTTCCTATAAGGTTCCTATGAAATTAGGTAGATTAAGGTCAACTCAAATCCATCCTTGACATCTATTCATAACTTGGTTCAACATCCACTAACTTTTCATTTTGCATATGCAAAATATGCAGATGAAATGCATATGACATGCAATGTAGATGAAGTGCAAGACACATTTTTGAATGCAAGAATGATATGTAAGAGTAAATAAGTAGCCTTATTTTTTTTTCAATTTTTTGAGATTATTTTTTGTTATTTTCTAGTATATCTCCTATTTTACCATAAATTTTACAAAAGTAGTATTTACAACAACTTTACAAAATATACAAGTATTATACAAATTATACAATATATACAATAAGTATACATGTATTTTACAAAATGTTTTTTTTCAAACATTACCCACTCCGTAATTATTGCATAATACATACAAAAATACACGAAAGAATGAGCTATGGGTTGAAGGATATTGAGAATCCTTAAGCGCATCACGAAAGTGTGTTGATCGCATCATATGCGATCGGGGCGACTAGTCACAGTAGTCTCAAGATGCAACGGAATTTAAAATTTTAAATCTAGTGATGAAACCACTTGATCACGAGAACATTTCTCGGATCATTTCATCAAACCACAAAGTATAAGGAATACCGCTTGGAGCGTGGTTGTAATCGTGAGATCCCAAACAAGAGATCCTCCTGTCTTAAGTCCGATCCACGAAGAACGCACTTGCGGGCACGATGATGAGACGCGTTCCTCCCGCAATCCTCGATGAAGATCCGAGCAATGAATCCCCTGATTTCGTCAAACGAAATCCGTCATCTTCTTTTAGAGGAAGCAACCCTAAAGAAGAAGGAGATCCTCGAGTCGTCGAAGGCGAAGGCGAGAGAATCTCCTTCTCAATACACAAGATGGACGACCACCTTTGAATTGAGAGAGAGAGAGAGAGAGTAGGCGAGAATGTGTGCGTGAGAGAGAGAGAGAGTAGTAACCTTGTACAACTCTTAATAATGTACCTTGTATAGGCTAGGGTTGCCCTCTATTTATATTAGTTTGGAAGTCCATGGATCACAATCCATGGCATATACAAAATCAACAATTAGATTGATATGTATATTAAATCAATGGCCATGATGATTATTGTTCAAAACACAACAAAATATTAATTTATTTTAAATTAAATATATGTTGCATTATCATCATCATAATTTAATTCAATAAATAAATCAATAATCACAAGATAATGACATGATAATTTAAAAGATAATTATCCATCTAAATCACATGGATAATTAAAAAGATAATTATCCACCCATGAGATTTTGTGAATTATCTCATCCTTTTAATTCATATCATTATATCTTGTTTAACTTGCAACATTATCCACTAAATTAATTCTCAATTAATTAGTGTATATCTATTGCAAAGTTATCCACTAAATTAATTCCCAATTAATTAGTGTATATCTATTGCAAAATTATCCACTGAATTAATTCCCAATTAAATAGTGTATATCTATTGCAAAATTATCCACTAAATTATTTCCCAATTAATTAGCGAATATTTCAATCATGCCATTGAAAATATGTGAATCATATTCACAGCCCAAACTAAATTGTAAATTGCAATTCCAATTAATTGCTTAATGTGAATCCAATTCACATTAACAATTAACAAATTCTATTTACAAAGGTGCTCTCTCTCTCAAATATATTATAAATCACATTTATAATATATGCTCAGATATTATGGATAACATATCCACAATTGGCCTTTCCTTAATAATTAAATCCCATTTAATTATCTGGATAATCATTCTCACAATATGAATCATATTCATATTATTTTTGATAATTAAATCTCATTTAATTATCATCATCTTGTTGCTTGGATACATAATTCATCAAATGAATTACTCTTGAACTCCTTCAAGAATAATGTGCTTTCTCCGCAGATACTTGGAGATAAGGACAGGGCGATTGTATTGTTCCACGTATAGTGACTTGGATGTTGAGATCTCATCTCAAATATAGATCTTATGAACCTCCCATAGATGCTTAATTAAATCAAGACCGTAAATCTAATCTTCTTATTGCATCTGAATCTCATTCAGACCAATGTCCAACACTAGGACTAAGATCAGATTGCTTCTCTACTGAAAGGAGTCACTAAAATCCAGACATGTTTCATCACTCCCTCGGAATGGAAGCGTCATGGTTATACAATCGTTTATGATCACATCACCCTCAGGTATTCCCAATACCTGTACATCCTGCATACTGGAATACCCATGATCAACCTGAAGATTAAGATCAATTTTACACTGTCTTCTTCAGGGTTTGATCACTAAGTTTCTCAATCTTGGTCATTGGGAGTTGGTATCGATCAAATGCTTTCCTAAAGCATATATCATACCTTCAAATTCATGTCATGCCTCCAAAGCATGATGACCATGCATGGAATTTGATCGGTCCCAATATCTCATGAGTGAGCTCATGTCTCCCGGTTCATAAGTGAACCTGTATGATCCCTTTGAGAGATTGTATTGCTCATATGCCCTTATATGCACACCAGCTCACCGGTGTATAGACCTTGGTTAAGCCATCAACCTATTGGTCTGCCAAATGTATATACTCATACATATAACAATACATCTATCTCCGGTCAGAGGATGCGTGCCTATGCTGTGACAACATTCAACATAGGACTTAGGTTATCTCGATCTCATTAAGTCAACCCTTTGACCTAACTAATTTGACACCTCCGAATCACTATTCCCATGTAGAGGACCTGCATTAAGAGCTCGGTCAGATATCAGCCTATGTGAGAAAGGATTGCATCTCCTACTCAGGCTGGAGATCATCTCTTAACAATCATTTGACGGTGCTTGATGAGTCATCAATCTAACCCTTTAGATATTCATCCAAGCACCAGCTTCTATGATTCAATTATTGAATCAACAACTGTATGATTATTAAGATGGCCATGGTACATAACCCTAATTGTACAGAGGGACCTATTATGCAAATTATTTATTCTTTATTTCAGATCAGGGAATGATATGTGCAATAACATTTATTGCATAATGGCTTGCCATGGGCTCGCATGTCCAACATGGGTAAAGTATATATGTAATATATACACCCCCATACTTAGAATGCGCTATGTCCTCAAAGCATGAGAATCGAGGAAATGTCATGGTTCATGCTAAGCGTAGGAGAGATAAAATAACAAAAAGTATAAAAGTCAATCGTCCCCCCTATATTTAGGCTCTGGCAGCCTATGTGTAGAAGAAGATCAAAAATGGGTCGGACGAGGTCAAGAGGGGAATTGGATGAATATATATACATGATGGGTATTGGTCATCCCTAAATGTTATTGAAGAATCCTCAAGCGCATCACGAAAGCGTGAGGATCGTATCATATACGATCGAGAGCGACTAATCACACTAATAGCTTTATGCAGCTGAATTTAAAAATTTCTAATCAATAAAACCGCATGATCCAAGAAGACTTCTTGGATCGTTTCATCTAACCACAATATATAAAGGAATACCTCTTTTAGTGCTGTTGCCATCAAGCCTCCAATAGAAGATTCCTCCTGTCTCAAGTCCAATCCGTCGGAGGAGACACTTGCGAGCATGGGGATGAGTCGTGTACTTCTAGTAATCCAAGTCGTTGGTCCAAGCAATGTATCTCCTGATCTTGATTCGCAAGATCGAACGCCTTCTTCATGAGCGAGATGCACAAAATAAGATGAAGACCCAAGAGTCATCGAAGCGGCAAAACAATGATGCTGCAACGGCGAAGGGGACCTTCTATCTATGAGAAGAGTGGACGACCACTCAAGGAGTGGGAGAAGGGCTGGAATGAGAATGAGATAGAGAGTGACACTATCAAAGTTGTGTTTCAGAAGAGCAAGGGGTGCCTCGTCTTTTATAGGGTTTTGGGAGTCCATGGATCTCAATCCATGGACAACAATAAACCATTAGATGAGGTTGATTTGTGTTAAATTCAATGTCTATGATTTTTTTGTTAAAAAACACAACAACAATTAATTTGAAAAAACACAACAATCAATATAATTATTTTTGAAATTAAATCATTTAATATTGGTGATAATGGAGGAAGAGATTGCCTCATCCCTAAAAAGAGGGGCGGGGATGACCACCAAGTCCCTTTGGGACAATGTGGTCTTCCACCCTCTTGACTAGGTATGAGTCAATCTCATTCCAAATCATGAGATTACAATATCTCATGTAATTTCCAAGATTATCTCACGAGGATAATTCACAATTATCTTGTGAAGATTACAATCATGCGTGGAATTATGTGAATCACATTTACAACTTAAAATAAAATGTAATTATATTTTCAATCAATCATCCAATTTGAATGCAATTCACTCAATAATTAATCAACATATACAAATCACAATTAGTCTCTCTCCTATATATCATAAATCACATTTTTAATATATATGAATAATTGGATAGTTCTATACACATTATTCATATCCATAATAATTTAATTATATTTAATTATATTGGATTATCATTATCATGCATTCAAATAATATGAATCAAATTCATATTAATCATGATAATAAAATAACATTTAATTATCTTTTTGTCAATGCTTAGATATAATTAAGTAATGGAATTATTCTCGAACTATTTCAAGAATAATGCGCTTTCTCCATAGATACTTGGAGATAAGGACATGGCGGTTGTACATTCCGTGTATAGTGACTTGGATATTGAGATTACATCTCAAATCCAGATCTCATGGACCTCTCATAGATGCTTGCTTAAATCAAGGTCTCAATATTTAGATCAATGTCCAACACTCAAACTAAGATCAGATTACTTCTCCACTGAGAGGAGTCACTGTAACCCAGACCTGTTTCATCACTCCCTCGGAATGGAAGCGTCCTGGTTATACAATCGTTTATGATCACATCATTCTCAGGTATTCCTAATAAATGTACATCTTGTATACTGGAAGACCTCTGATAAACTAGAAGATATAGATCAATTTTACACTGTCATCTTTAGGGTTTCATCATCAAGTTTCTCTATCATGGTCATTGGGAATTGATATCAATCTTATGATTTCCAAAAGCATATATCAAACCTATAAATTCTTGTCATGCTTCCAAAGAATGACGACCATGCATGGAATTTGATCGATCCCAATACCTCATGAGTGAGCTCATGTCTTCCTATTCACAAGTGAACATGTATGCTTTCTTTGAGAGATCGTATTACTCATATGCCCTCATATGCACACCAACACGTTGGTGTATAGACCTTGGTTAGGTCATCAACCTATTGGTCTGCCAAATGTACACACTCATACATATAGCAACACATCTGTCTCTGTTCGGAGGATGTGTGTCTACATCATGACAGTTTACGACATAGGACTTTGGTTATCTCAATCTCATTAAGTCAACCCTTTGACCAAACTAATCTAACATCTCCGAATCTCTATTCCCGTGCAGAGGACTTGCATCAAGAGGTCGGTCAGATATCAACCAAATGAGAAAGGATTGCCATCTCCTACTCAGACTGGAGATCATCTCTTAACTATCATTTGATGGTGCTTTATGAGTCCTCAGTCTAACTCTTTAGGTATTCATCCAAGCACGAACCTCTATTATTAAGTTATTGAACCAACAACTGTATAATTACTAAGATGGCCATGGTACATAACCCTAATTGTATAGAGGGTCCTTATAGTGTATTCATTCATTTAATTTCAGAAAGGGAGTGAAAGAATCAATAACTTTTGTTGATAAATCTAATATTACAATAACATTTATTGTAAGAATGGTTTGCCTCGAGCTCACATGGATAACAATCTCCGACTATCCTTCAGAATCCTTCAGGTACAATACTTAAACCCAAACTCATTACATGTTGATGGACAATCTTCTGTGCCAAAGGTTTGGTAAGAGGATCAACAATGTCGTCGATAGAGGCCACCTTGGTGATGATGATGTCACCACACTTTTGAATCTCCCGAATGTTGTGGTATTTCCTTTCAACATGCTTGCTTTTTTGATGCCATCTGGGTTCCTTTGCAAGGGCAGGACAATGGCTCCCATGTTATCGTAGAGTAATAGGATGACAATATTAGAGGAAACTACGTCAAGTTCCAGGATGAACTTGCGCAACCACACTGCCTCCTTTGCAGCATCCCATGCAACAATGTATTCAGTTTCTGTTATTGAATTTGCTATAGTGTCCAACTTCTTGCTTCTCCAGCTCATAGCATCACCATTCAACAAGAACACAAATCCTGATGTCGAATTTCAATCATCAATATCAAACTGGATGTCTGAATCTGTGTATTCCATGACTTGGAGATCACCATCTCCATAAACTAAGACATAGTCTTGCATCCATCTTAGATACTTGAAAATGTTCTTCATTGCATTCTAGTGTTTTTCTCTATAAAAAGATTGGTAATGACTTACTACTCCCATTGCATGGCGGATATCTATCCTAGTACACATCATGGCATACATTAGGCTTCCTACAACTAATGCATAAGGGCATCCAGCCATGGCCTTCTTTTCCTCATCTGGAATCCATACCTTTTAGGTGGTGCAACAACCCTGGAACTCCTTTGAAGAGGTATGATTGTTTCATCTTTATTTATCTATTTAGTTTCTGGTTCAAGAAGCTCAGAATCTTCAGGGGACTCAATGAGTTCCTCTACTTCATTTTTTTCTTAACCTTTAAGTAATTCATCATCCAAAAATCTCACATCTCTAGAGGCAAAAATCTTATGGGTCTCAAAGTCATAAATTTGTTATCTGATATCATCTTTAACACACCAAATGAAGTAACACTCACGAGAGCGAGACTATAGCTTACTTACATCCACTTTCTTTGCATGGACCAAGCAACCCCAAACCCCCAAGTGATTAACACTAGGTTTGGTTCCATACTAGAGATTATGAGGAGTCTTAGGTATAGACTTGATAAGAATCTTGTTCAAGATATATCGCGGTCTCTACTACATATCTCCAGAAACTAAGTAGTGGATATGCTTTTCTAATCATTGAACATACCATATCCATGATGGTCCTGTTGCGTCTTTCAGCAACATCATTATGTTGGGGTGTTCCATGAGGAGTGAGATTGGAGACAATTCCATCCTCTTTAAGGTATTCCTTGAATTCATCTGAGAGGTACTCACCACCTCGGTCAGATCGAATATGTTTGATCATCGTATCGGTTTGGTTCTTAACCAAAGCCTTGAACTCTTTGAACTTTTCAAAGGTTTCATATTTATGACGTAGTAAGAAGATAAATCCATATCACAAATGGTCATCAATAAACATCTAATAATATTGATTTCCATTTCCAGTTGCGGTACTGAAGGGACCACATACATTAGTATGTATTAGGTCAATAATTCCTTCACATTGTGTAACCTTATTACGAAAAGGAATCCTAGTCATTTTACCTCAAATTCAATGTTTGCAGGTAAGAAAAGATGGAACCTGTAAAAAATCTAAGGGTCCATCCATTATCAATCTATTGATCCTATCAACAGATAAATGACCAAGCCTTTGATGCCAAATCATGTTTGAATGATATCCATCCTCCCTGGATCTTTTAGGGTTTTTATTAGTGGTAGTAAGGTTTACGACATGTTCATCAATGCACTATTCAGAAAGTCCACCGGAAGTCAAAACACCATATGGAATATGGTTATCATAATGATTTATGACAAGTTTATTTAAAAAAGGAATGAATACCTGCTTCTAACAAGATTAGATATAGATATAAGATTCCTTCTGACTTCAGGTACATAAAGACATTCTTTAAGTGTAAGGACTCTTACACTAGATAACTATAGCCGACAAGTCCCAACGACGACTGCTGCCACACTTGCACCAAATCCCATTTGGATGACTATCTCCCCTTCATCGAGATTCCTAGTTTCTTGAAACAGATGCAACAAATTTCATACATGAACAGAAGCACAAGAATAAAAAACCCAACTTCCTTCTCGTTTAAAGAGAAAGTTAGTTTTAATGATGAAAGTAGATTTCATACTTGTAGGGGATTTACCTTTGTCGACCAAATTCAGGTAATCCGGACAACTACACTTCCAGTGCTCCAGCTTTTTGTAGTGTCGATAGACATCGGTTTTCTTCGACGCTATCAAAGTGTATGCATAGGAATATGAGCCAACTACTTAAGTCTTCTTCTTTCTCTTCTGGGCTGGGCCCTTCCGAGAACCAAGCTTTCGACCGTGCTTTCCTTTAACTTGTGCAACCATTGCACTGCTAGAGGGGCCATCCTTCTTCATTATGTCTTTAACAAACTTTCTAGGGTTAGTATAATCAACTTTGCTCATGTGGAACGTGATCAGAAAGTTATTGAAAGACTTAGGGGTTTGACAACAAAATGAAATTGGCCAGCATCTCTGAATCCATGAAGGCTCCCAGGGTTTCCAGTTCAGAGAGGTACACAAACATTTTGATTACATATTCTCTGATAGAGGTCCCTTCCTGCATCTTGTAACAAATATGTTCTTTCATTATATTATAACACTGTATGCAATTTACGTCATCGAACATTTCTTTCAGATTCAACATGATTTCTTGGCAAGTGTTCATCTCCACATGATGCTTCTGAAGCACATTGGACAATGAGCCCAGAATGTACTATCTTGTAAAATTTTGTTCTTCATCATATTTTTCATTATAATAATTTTCTTCTGGAGTCTGTAGGTCTGCGTACTTGTCCTTTGATAGCGCATAAGAGATGCGTTCAGCGGAGAGGATAAAATCCAAATTTCGGATCCAATCTGAAAAATTAGGTTTGGTCAATTGATTGACCTCCAGGAGCCAGCTAGGAGGGTTAATGGACATCATTTTCTGAAATTAAGAATGCACTATATTAGAATATATAATAATATTTTCAATCGTATTTATTTGTTAAGAAATTTTTAATCGAATTAGTCTTGCTTTTTCAAATTTTAAAGTTCATTCCCTTAATCTCTTTCAAAGCAAGAGATATACATACCATTATATCTCTAGCAGGAACTGAGATCTCTTCTTTGCTGTCACAGTTTAATAATATGAGAACCTGTGACTCAGATAAAAAGAAGCAGGAACACATTCTGCCTTGCAAATCCAAATTGCATTTCCCAATTCGGTCTTTAACACTCGGACCCACCACCCCTTAGGTGATGTTGACCCATCATTAATTGAACCAACTGTCAATATGATTAGTACTCGCTATGCACAATCCAATATCATCCCAATAATATGAGGACCCGATATTGTGGTCACTACGCATACAACCTTACTCTTTAGAGAAGCAAAGAGCCTGATCCAGATTCGCTTGTATGCAGGAGCTGTCACTTCTGACAGGCATCTCCTACATACTATCCATGGCAACAGAACCCTACGCTTTGACGGGAGACCATAGATGTCACTAATCTGATCCTCCACCTCATATTCAGATTCTAATTAATTATCATGAATCACATTCATATAATTAATTTTTCCAAGGACAATACACATCTATTCATAATAGAGTGGTTTAATCAGATATAATTAATTCAATCATATTAAATCAATCATCAATCCAATTCAATCAACCAATAAACTTGATTGTTACTTGAAAGGATGGTATTATCTCAAATACATTATGATATATCTAGCATTATTCCTTCGATACCCGCTGTCATGGCGAGTATCAACAGGAGTGGGACAGACCGCTCACGGAGCAACCTACTACCCCAACGCTCCCCGACTAGACACCATACCTGCCTCGGGCAAGGATAATGCCAAATTGATGACCTTGTATTTGAGATGATAATCGGTTTTGTCAATTGAAATTTACCATATAGTAACAATCAAAACCATTTTGATTATAAGAAAGTTTGGTAAACAAATTCCCAATCCTATTCAAGCAAGTTTGTTTTAACTTTAAAGATGAAACCACATGATCACGAGAACACTTCTCGGATCGTTTCATCAAACCACAAAGTACAAGGAATACCTCTTGAAGCGTGGTTGTGATCGCGAGATCCCAAAGTAGAGATCCTCCTATCTTAAGTCCGATCCACGAAGAACGCACTTGCGGGCGTGATGATGAGTCACGTTCCTTCCCGCAATCCTCGATGAAGATCCAAGCGATGGCTCCCCCGATTTCGTCAAACGAAATCCGTCGTCTTCCTTTAGAGTAAGAAACTCCAAAGAAGATGGAGATCCACGAGTCGTCGAAGAAGAAGCCGAGAGTCTCTCCTTTCTCAACACAAAGTGGACAACCACTTAATGGAGAAGAGAAAGAGAGGGCGAGAATGAGAAAGAGAGAGAGAGAGTTGTCACCTTGTACAACTCTTAATGATGTCCCATGGAAGGCTACCCTAGCCCTCCTTTTATATTAGTTTAGGATCCAATGGATCTCAATCCATGGGACACATGGATCCAAGGGCTATGCTTGGTCCATGCTAAATCAATGGCTATGATTGTTGTTGGTTAAAACCAACAACATTTATTTAAATTAAAATATGTTGCAATATTATCAACATAATTTAATTTAACTATTTAAGAGATATTGTGACAACAAAAAGGGAGTCAACTAACCTCCCTAAATCATAGGGGGCGTCACCTATGAATGAGTCATAGGTGGCGCCACCTCTTATTTAGGTGGTTAATTTGTCTCCTTTTTATTTATCTTATTATTTCTTAATTAATTTTGCAATAACAATTATCACAAAATTATTCACCAAATTAATTCCAAATTAATTTGTGAATATTTCAATCATGCCATTGAATATTATGTGAATCATATTCACAACCCAAACTAATTAGTAAATTGCATTTCCAATTAATTAATAAATGTGAATCCAATCCACATTTTTAATTAACAAATGCTATTTACATAAATTCTCTCTCTTATATATGTATATTATAAATCATATTTATAACACACATATATCATGGATAGTGTTATCCACATTCTCTTAATCATTGATAATTAAATCCCATTTAATTATCTTAGATAATCATTTTCACAATATGAATTATATTCATATCAAACTTGATAATTAAATCTTATTTAATCATCAAGTCCTTGCTTGGATATTTCATCAAAAGAATTATTCTTGAACCCTTTCAAGAATAATGTGCTTTCTCCGCAGATACTTGGAGATAAGGACAGGGCGATTGTATTATTCCACGTATAGTGACTTGGATATTGAGATCTTATCTCAAATCCAGATCTTACGAACCTCCCATAGATGCTTGATTAAATCAAGACCGCAAATCTAATCTTCTCATTACATCTGAATCTCATTCAGACCAATGTCCAACACTTGGACTAAGATCAGATTGCTTCTCTACTGGAAGGAGTCACTAAAATCCAGACCTGTTTCATCACTCCCTCGGAATGGAAGCGTCGTGGATATATAATCGTTTATGATCACATCACCCTTCAGGTATTCCCAATACCTGTACATCCTGCATACTGGAAGACCCATGGTCAACCCGAAGATCAAGATCTATTTTACACTGTCTTCTTCAGGGTTTGATCACTAAGTTTCTCATTTGATCATTGGGATTTGGTATCGATCATATACTTTCCAAAAGCATATATCATACCTAGGTCTTGATCATATACTTTCCAAAAGTATATATCAAACCTACAAATTCAGTCAAGCTTCCAAAGCAAGACGACCGTGCACAGAATTTGATTCTTCCCAATATCTCATGAGTGAGCTCATGTCTTCCGGTTCAGTAATGAACCTGTATGATCCCTTTGAGAGATCGTATTACTCATATGCCCTTACATGCACACCAGCGCGCCGGTGTATAGACCTTGGTTAGGTCATCAACCTATTGGTCTGCCAAATGTACACACTCAGACATATAGTAACACATCTGTCTCCGGTCAGAGGATGCGTGCCTATGCTGTGACAACATTCAACATAGGACTTAGGTTATCTCGATCTCGTTAAGTCAACTCTTTGACCTAACTAATCTGACACCTCCGAATCTCTATTCCTATACAGAGGACCTGCATCAAGAGGTCGGTCAGATATCAGCCTATGTGAGAAAGGATTGCCGTCTCCTACTCAGGCTGGAGATCACATCTTAACAATCATTTGACGGTGCTTGATGAGTCCTCAATCTAACTCTTTAGATATTCATCCAAACACCAGCCTCTATGATTCAATAATTGAATCAACAGCTGTATGATCATTAAGACAGCCATGGTACATAACCCTAATTGTACAGAGGGACCTATTATGCAAATTATTTATTCTTCATTTCAGATCAGGGAACGATATTTGCAATAACATTTATTGCATAATGGCTCGCCGTGGGCTCACATGTCCAACAATCTCCCACTAGCCCAAAGAGCCATTAATGGGCTAATCATTTAAATCCACACTCATGTGACAATCATAGGCTATTTAGAAATAGCTAGGTAAGCTGATCAGTCACTCTATTCCCAAAAGACTATGCCAAGTCCTTTTACGGCACTTGCATATCCCTAGGTAACAGTGCTCGCATCCAATGCGAATGTTGCATCTTATGCAACCAATACTCAATCTTGATAAAGCAATTATAGTGTCCTTGACACTATTGCTCAATTATTATAACCAGTATTTCCATAATCCTTATCAGAATACCCTTATTCCAGGAGATCACTATCTCTCAAGGTATCCACAGTTAAGACCTTTTAGATTTCCATCTAAAAATCTTAATTTCTTGAAGATATTGTTATCACTGCAATCAAGTGTTCTTTCTCCATAGTAGGATTAGTAAGGCCGTGTTCGGTAGGAGCATAAGACGGAATGGAATAAGGGGAATAAGCCCCCAACACGCTTCCCCGTGGTACGACTATTCCCCATTATTTCATCTTATTTCACTCTTTTTCCTATCTTTATCCCACCTTACCTACCTTTATTTCACCTTATTCTCCTTATTCTTATCCTCCAGCCGAACGGAGAATAGACCCTTATTCCCCTTATTCCCCATCCTTATTCCTGCTTATTCTCCTACCGAACGGGCCCTAACAGTTTACTACTCCCACTGCATGGCAGATATCTGGCTTTTGTACACATCTAGCATACACTAAGCTTCTCGTAACTGATGCACAAGTGCAAGCAGTTCTAGCATTCACTTCCTCAACTCTTTGAGGTGCTATTCCTTTAGATAGGTCAGTACCAAATCTCAAGGAAGGAAGCCTTTCTTGGAATTTCCAGGAATGGAATATGTCCAAGGTGTACTACAAATGTGACAGTCCCAATACCCTCTTTTCTTTACTTCTGAACAACTTCAGAACTAAGATCTAAGAGGTATTCTTGAGATCATATCTCAAGGTATGGAATAGCCAGTCTATAAAACACTTATTCTCATCCTTATATCATTCTAAATGATTAGGATATTATCTACATTTAGCACGATGAACACAATGGCACTCCCACTAAGCTTCACATGGTACATCAAGATTCTATTTGAAATCATAACATTTATAATTTCATCAAATCTTATGTTCCAACTTCAAGAAGCTTATCTGAGTCCACAAATGGATTTCTTTAGCTTTCACACCTTACTTTCCTCAACCATGAAGCCCTGTGGCTACTTCATGTGAATGTCCTCAGAGAGGTATTCTTAGAGGAATGCAATCTTGAATTACATCCTGAAGATGCAATAGTCAAGTTGTGTAGCTAAGGTTAGCAATATTCTGATGATTTTAAGAATGGTTACCGAAGAGCAAGTCTCATTGCAAGCAATGTCTTCTCTTCTGGTGTGTAGCTTATGGCTACGAACCGAGCTTTGAAGGTCTCTACCTTCTCATCAGGTTCCCTTTCTCTTGAAGATCCATTTACACCTTAATGGGTCAAACCCTTATAGGTGGATCCTCTAGGGTCCATATACAACACTTGTATATGAAGTCTACTTTAGACTTTATTGCTAATATCCATCTTTCCATGTCATGATCCTCTGGAGCTTCATCACATGAAGTCCGATCATTGTCAGACTCAATTGACACATGGAATACATCCTCAAACTCATTTGAAGAGGTATTAATGTTTCATCTTTAATTGTCATTTTAGTTTCCGATTTCAGGAGTCTCATTATCTTCTCAAGATTAAATGAGTTCCTATACTTCATTTTCATCTTGATTCTTAAGAGAGTCATCCTCTAAGAATCATATTCTCAGAAATGAGATCTTTTAAGAATCTCAAGGTCATAAAGTAGGTATCCAATACCATACTTCATTTTCCTAATGAAGTAGCACTCTCAAGTGCTAGATTCCAGCTTACTTGCATGGAACCTTATTAAGGATATATATTGTAGTCTCTACTACACATATATACCAGGAAACTAAGAGGATAATTATGCTAAAATTCATCATTGATCAAATCATGTCACACATGATCCAATTGTATCTCCCTACAACTCTATTGAGTTCAGGTTTATCTGGAGGAGTGAGATAGAAATGATATTCATATCTCCATACGGTATTCTTTTGAATTTTATCTAATAGGTACAAGCTACCTAGGTTAGATCAAATTCATTTCATCTTTCCTCAAACTTTGGTTCTAAACCAAAATTGTGAAATCTTTGAACATTTCAAAGGTTTCTCAGGTGAAGAGAAGAAATCTCATATCATACGTAATCATCAATAGATATCACATATCCATAATGTTTACTATGATATAGGTGATCTACATACAACAGTATGTATGAGATCTTGAATACCTCGACATCTAACACCATTCCCAGAGAAGGGTGTATTGGACATTTTACTTTGAATACAATATTCACAAGTATGTAAGATTTGAAATTTTAGACATTCTAAAGTTTCATATCTTACTAGTCTATTGATCACATCAGCAGACATATGTCCAAGACTTGATGCCAGATCATTGTCAAATGATCTTCATCCTCCTATTGATCTTATAAGGTTTGATTTTCAGTATTAGAAATCTTAATGAACCATTCATTAATTTTCTAATTTTGTGGAGTCCACTAGATGCTAGAATACTATCTGAAATATTTCCATCATAACTCTTTATGATAGTTCTATCTCAGAATTCATGTTTATTTCCAACATTTAGAAACAAACAATGAGGGTATTCTAATATCTAGGTCATAGAGACATTCTCTAAGACAAAGGGCTCTCCCACTGAGAATATGAAGTCCATCTATCCAACAGAGACTGTTGTAACAATTACAACAATATCCATGTAGATGACTACTAAACCTTAAGATCAAATTTCTAATCTTCTAATATATATATGCAACCAATTGCAAATGTCATTAGAAGATTGAGACACAATTGTCAGACTTTATCTTATGAAATAATAAAGTCAGAATCAATGATTATATGTAGATTATTCTGATGCTCTATCTGAGTCCTTCACTAAGGATTTTAGATAGACTTGATAGTCATACTATCAACACATCAACTTATTGCAGTATTGGCATTCATCCAACTCTTTGGATGTCATATGGAAGTCACAGAAGTAGGTCAACTCTTTGACTTTCCTTCTTACTCGGGTCCGACCCATGCTTCCACTGTGCTCTCTTCGTCTATAAACAACCATTGTTCAAGACAAAGAATCTCTTATGTTGAACTCAAAAAATTTCAATATAAGAGAACTTCAACATTTATACATGCTTCATTTAATTCATACAATATAAATATTACGAAGCTTCATGAATGACTAGAGTATAGACAGCAGAATGATGACACTCATCACATCTACATGCATCTTAACTCTTAGACTTAGGTTCAGGTAGGTATTCAAACATTTTGAGTACATCATCTCTTTCGAGCCACCATTCTGCATAATGCAGAGAACCATGTCATTCATGATTAAATGTCTAGAGCACACATGTATGCCAAAATATCTTCTTTTATTTTATAAGGATTATTCGACAATTACGATCACCATCGACATGTCACTTCCAAAGTACACTCGATGAAAGATCAAGACTATAAAGACATACAAACCCTAAGGTGATGTCTTATTGTCTTATTTAATTGCCCTTCCTCATTATGTTGAGGGGACTTGCACACTGCAACCACATACATTATGTGTCCAATTGCAAGTACAATATCTGGATCATGAGTCCAATCCAAGATATTTTTACTGGTTATCATTGAGTATAACATTGAGTGGGTTTAATGAAGGATTATCTGAAATAAGAAATTTGCATAAGTGTATATATATTATATATACATGTTTTACTTTGATTTAGGAATTTTTTATATCAAAGTTGTCTTGCCTTGTCAACACTGAAAGTTCATTCCCTTAATCACTTTCAATGTAAGAGATATTCTTACCATTATATCTCTAGCAAGATCTGGGATCTCCTTTCCTATCTTCGTTGCATCCCAATAATATGAGAACCTACAACTCGGATAAAAAGAAGCGGGAACACATTCCGCCTTGCAAGTCCAACTTGCATCTCCCAATTCGGTCTTTAACACCCGGGCCCACCACCCCTAAGATGATGTTGACCCGTCATTAATTGAACCAACCGTCAACAGGCTTAATACTCGCTATACGCAATCCGATATCGCCCCAATAATATGAGGACCCGATATTGGGGTCACTACGTATACGGCCTTACTCTTTCGAGAAGCAAAGAACCTGATCCAATTAAATCATGTACAGGATCTGTCACTTCGGACAGGCGTCTCCTATACACAACAACTGGCGACGAAATCCTTTGCCTTGACGGGAGACCATGGATGTCACTTATGTGATCCTCCACCTCATATTCAAATTGTAATTAATTATTGTGAATCACATTCACATAATTAATTCTTCCAAGGGAAATACACATCTATTCATAATAGAGTGTTTATTGGATATAATTAATTTAATCACATTAAATTAATCATTAATCCAATCATCAATCAACAAACATGTCTTTTACTTGAATAGTAGGTATATTCTCAAAGTACGTATTATTCGAATTTTAATAATTAGAAAAATACACTTTGACCTTTTCCGGCATTATACAATCCCTACCCGCTGTCATGGCCAGTACCGAAGAGAGTGGGACGGACCACATACGTTGCAACCCGCTACCCCAATGCTCTCCGACTAGGCACCACATCCGCCTCGGGAAAGTATAATACCAGATAGACCATCATGTACTTTGAGATGTTCATCGGTTTTTCAACCGAAATTATACCATATAATATAAATCAAAACATTTTTGATTATAAGGATATTTGCTAGACAAATCCCCAATCCTATTCAAGCAAAAGGGTTTTCATGTAAAAGTTGTCCTACAACAATTGTAGGATAAACTATGGTTTTCATGAAAGCAATGTTTGTTGATGAACCAATGATCAAGATCTAATATCTCATCATTGTGGTTTAGGCAAGTGTCATTCAATGAAATAATTATCTCTTTAAATATTTCACAAATATTTATCACTAATTATTCCAGAAAATTAACAATTAATTTTCATCATGATAATTGAATGACATATCACAAGGTTCAAGATCAAAATTGTTAATTTCCAGCAGTGACCCCCAATCACTAAAATTAACTTATCTTGATCAATTTAAATCCAAAAAATGCAAACTCAGTTTCCAAAGATTGCCTATTTGATTTATTAAAGAACCCAAGTGATAATTCACGCATTTCAAGGCGGATTAAAACCGTAATCATCTCATTAATTACGTTCAAATCCGCAGTTCCCGCAACAGTGAATATAGTCATATTCAAAAAGCCATATCTTGAGCAAATAAAGTCCAAATTTAGTAAACTCAAGTTCTGTGGTTTGCTTGTTTAATGGGGAACAAAATCCAATTGAAAATTTCGTGTTTAAACATTTTAAACAGAGCCGAAAAATTCAATTTTACAGAGGTGCGAAAAATTGAAATGCAGTAAAAATTTCGCAACCCTTTCAAGAACCAAATCGTCTAAGATCTATGGATCATATCCAAAACCTTATTCAACCTGGCTCTGATACCACTTGAAGGATATTGAGAATCCTCAAGCGCATCACGGAAGCGTGTCGATCGCATCGTATGCAATCGGAGCAACTAGCCGTACTAGATGCTAAATGCAGCGGAAATTAAAATTTTTTAACTTTAAAGATGAAACCACATGATCACGAGAAAACTTCTCGGATCGTTTCATCAAACCACAAAGTACAAGGAATACCTCTTGAAGAGTGGTTGTGATCGCGAGATCCCAAAGTAGAGATCCTCCTATCTTAAGTCCGATCCACGAAGAACACACTTGCGGGCGTGATGATGAGTCACGTTCCTTCCCGCAATCCTCGATGAAGATCCAAGCGATGGCTCCCCCGATTTCGTCAAATGAAATCCGACGTCTTCCTTTAGAGTAAGAAACTCCAAAGAAGATGGAGATCCACGAGTCGTCGAAGAAGAAGCCGAGAGTCTCTCCTTTCTCAACACAAAGTGGACGGCCACTTAATGGAGAAGAGAAAGAGAGGGAGAGAATGAGAAAGAGAGAGAGAGAGAGAGTTGTCACCTTGTACAACTCTTAATGATGTCCCATGGAAGGCTACCCTAGCCCTCCTTTTATATTAGTTTAGGATCCAATGGATCTCAATCCATGGGACACATGGATCCAAGGGCTATGCTTGGTCCATGCTAAATCAATGGCTATGATTGTTGTTGGTTAAAACCAACAACATTTATTTAAATTAAAATATGTTGCAATATTATCAACATAATTTAATTTAACTATTTAAGAGATAATGTGACAACAAAAAGGGAGTCAACTAACCTCCCTAAATCATAGGGGGCGTCACCTATGAATGAGTCATAGGTGGCGCCACCTCTTATTTAGGTGGTTAATTTGTCTCCTTTTTATTTATCTTATTATTTCTTAATTAATTTTGCAATAACAATTATCACAAAATTATTCACCAAATTAATTCCAAATTAATTTGTGAATATTTCAATCATGCCATTGAATATTATGTGAATCATATTCACAACCCAAACTAATTAGTAAATTGCATTTCCAATTAATTAATAAATGTGAATCCAATCCACATTTTTAATTAACAAATGCTATTTACATAAATTCTCTCTCTTATATATGTATATTATAAATCATATTTATAACACACATATATCATGGATAGTGTTATCCACATTCTCTTAATCATTGATAATTAAATCCCATTTAATTATCTTAGATAATCATTTTCACAATATGAATTATATTCATATCAAACTTGATAATTAAATCTTATTTAATCATCAAGTCCTTGCTTGGATATTTCATCAAAAGAATTATTCTTGAACCCTTTCAAGAATAATGTGCATTCTCCGCAGATACTTGGAGATAAGGACAGGGCGATTGTATTATTCCACGTATAGTGACTTGGATATTGAGATCTTATCTCAAATCCAGATCTTACGAACCTCCCATAGATGCTTGATTAAATCAAGACCGCAAATCTAATCTTCTCATTACATCTGAATCTCATTCAGACCAATATCCAACACTTGGACTAAGATCAGATTGCTTCTCTACTGGAAGGAGTCACTAAAATCCAGACCTGTTTCATCACTCCCTCGGAATGGAAGCGTCATGGATATACAATCGTTTATGATCACATCACCCTTCAGGTATTCCCAATACCTGTACATCCTGCATACTGGAAGACCCATGGTCAACCCGAGAATCAAGATCTATTTTACACTGTCTTCTTCAGGGTTTGATCACTAAGTTTCTCATTTGATCATTGGGATTTGGTATCGATCATATACTTTCCAAAAGCATATATCATACCTAGGTCTTGATCATATACTTTCCAAAAGTATATATCAAACCTACAAATTCAGTCAAGCTTCCAAAGCAAGACGACCGTGCACGGAATTTGATTCTTCCCAATATCTCATGAGTGAGCTCATGTCTTCCGGTTTAGTAATGAACCTGTATGATCCCTTTGAGAGATCGTATTACTCATATGCCCTTACATGCACACCAGCGCGCCGGTGTATAGACCTTGGTTAGGTCACCAACCTATTGGTCTGCCAAATGTACACACTCAGACATATAGTAACACATCTGTCTCCGGTCAGAGGATGCGTGCCTATGCTGTGACAACATTCAACATAGGACTTAGGTTATCTCGATCTCGTTAAGTCAACTCTTTGACCTAACTAATCTGACACCTCCGAATCTCTATTCCTATGCAGAGGACCTGCATCAAGAGTCGGTCAGATATCAGCCTATGTGAGAAAGGATTGCCGTCTCCTACTCAGGCTGGAGATCACATCTTAACAATCATTTGACGGTGCTTGATGAGTCCTCAATCTGACTCTTTAGATATTCATCCAAACACCAGCCTCTATGATTCAATAATTGAATCAACAGCTGTATGATCATTAAGACAGCCATGGTACATAACCCTAATTGTACAGAGGGACCTATTATGCAAATTATTTATTCTTCATTTCAGATCAGGGAATGATATTTGCAATAACATTTATTGCATAATGGCTCGCCGTGGGCTCACATGTCCAACAGTTTGTTTGTTGGAGAGTAGATTGAGTAACAAAGTGTGATCTAGATCCTATTTAATCAATTATTGGTTAAGGCAATGCCATTTACGGAAATAATTATCAACACATATTTCTCAAATATTTATCCGTAATTATTCCATGAAACTATCCATTAATTTCACTAATTTATTAAATGACAATCACGAGGTTCTTGATTAGCAATGTAATTTCCAGTAGTGACCTTCACTCACTAAAATTATCATATCTCAATCCTTTTAAATCCAAATATGCAAAGTAAGTTTTCAAAGTTTTCTAATTTGATTTATAATAGAACTTAGGTGATTAACATACATTTCCAGGTGTTTAAATATAGTAACTAACTCATTAATTACAACAATATTGGCCATCCCTGAAACAATTGATATCTGTTCATTAAAATGACCACATCTATAGCAATCGGATTCCAAATCATGCAAATCAAATCCCACAGTTTCCTTAATTAATCGGGAACATTATAAAAATAAATTCGTGTTTAAACATTTTAAACATGTTAAGAAATAATCACAAAACAAGGCCACATCAATGAAATGCGATAAAAAATTTCACAAGCCCTAATGATCCCAAATCTTCCGAGGTTTATGGATTGTATCCTAATCCTCCAACCTAAAGATATGATATCACTTGAATTCTATGGAATAATCCTTAAACGCATCATGGAAGTGTGAGAGATGTATCATATACGATCGAGAGTGACTAGTCTCACTAGTTGCTCGATGCAGCATAATTTAAAAATTTTTAATTGATGAAACCACATGATCCAAGAATAGTTCTTGGATAATTTCATATAACCGCATAATAGATAAAGAAATATCTCTTATAGCGTGGCTGCGATCAAGCATCTAAAAGAAGATACCTCCTGTCTCAAGTCCGATCCGTTGGAGGAGACGCTTGTGAGCGTGGGGATGAGTCACGTACTTCTCGCGATCCAAGTCGTTGATCCAAGCAATGTATCTCTTGATATTGTCTCACGAGACCGATTGCCTTCTTCACAAGCAAGACACACCAAAGAAGACAGAGACCCAAGAGTCGTTGAAGTGGCAACACAACGACGATGCGATGACGAAGGGGACCTTCTATCTATGAGAAGAGTGGACGACCACTCAAGGAGAGGGAGAAGGGCTGGCATGAGAATGAGAGAAAGAGAGACATTGTTGAAGTTATGTTTCCGAAGATCAAGGGGTGCCTCTTCTTTTATAGGATTTTGGGAGTCCATGGATTTTAATACATGGACAATACTAAATCAATGGATGAGATTGATTTTTGTTAAATTTAGTGGCCATGATTTTGTTGTTAAAAAACATAACAATAATTAATTTGATTTAAATTTATATATATATATTTATAAACTAATTAATTAATTTCAAAATTAAATCATTTAATCTTGGAGATAATGGAGGAAGAGATTGCCTCATCCCTAAAAAGGGGGATGGCCACCAAGTCCCTTTGGGACAATGTGGTCATCCACCCTCTTGACTAAGTATGAGTCAATCTCATTCCAAGTCATGAGATTACGTTATCTCATGTAATTTCCAAGATTATCTCACAAGGAAAATTCACAATTATCTTGCGAAGATTGTAATGGAATTATGTCAATCACATTCACAACCCAAAAAAATGTAATTATATTTTTAATTAATCATCCAATGTGAATCTAATTCACATCAATAATTAATCAACAAATATACATTACAATTATTCTCTCTCCTATATATCATAAATCACGTTTATAATATATATGAATAATTAGATAGTGGTATCCACACTATTCATATCCATAATAATTAAATTACATTTAATTATATTGGATTATCATTCTCATGCATTCAAATAATATGAATCAAATTCATATTAATCATGATAATTACACATTTTGTTATCCATTTCTCAACGCTCAATTATAATTCAACAATGGAGTTATTCTTAAACTCTTTAAAGAATAATGCGCTTTCTTTGCAGATACTTAGAGATAAGGACATGGTGATTGTATGTTCCATGTATAGTGACTTGGATATTGAGATCACATATAAAATCTAGATCCCATGGACCTCTCATAGATGCTTGATTAAATCAAGGCTGCAAATCTAATCTTCTTATTGCATCTGAATCTCATTCAGATCAATGTCCAACACTTGGACCAAGATTAGATTATTTCTCTATTGAGAGGAGTCACAAAATCCAGACATGTTTCATCACTCCCTTGGAATGGAAGCATCATGGTCATATAATCGTCTATGATCACATCGCCCTCAGGTATCCGTAATACCTGTACATCCTGCATGCTGGAAGACCTATGATAAACCCACAGATATAGAGCAATTTTACACTATCTTCTTTAGGGTTTCATCATCAAGTTTCTCAATCTTGGTCATTGGGAGTCGGTATCGATTATATGCTTTCTAAAAGCATATATCATAAATACAAATTCTTGTCATGCTTCCAAAGCACGATGATAAATGCATGGAATTTTATCAGTCCCAATACATCATGAGTGAACTCATGTCCTTCGGTTCACAAGCGAACAGTATGATCCCTTTTAGAGATCGTATTACTCATATGGCCTCATATGCACACCAGCTCGTCGGTGTATAGATCTTGATTAGGTCATCAGCCTATTGGTCTGCCAAATGTACAAACTCAAACATATTGCAACACATCTATCTCTAATCAGAGGATTTTTGCCTATTTCGTGATAGTTTATGACATAGAACTTTGGTTATCTCAATCATGTTAAGTCAACCCTTCGACCTAACTAATATGACACCTACGACTCTCTATTCCTATGCAGAGGACCTGCATCAAAAGCTCGATCAGATATCAGCCTATTGAGAAAGGATTTCCATCCCCTACTCAGGCTGGAGATCATCTCTTAATAATCATTTGATTATGCTTGATGAGTCCTCAATATAACTCAGATATTCATCCAAGCACCGGCCTTTGCGGTTCAATTATTGAATCATCAACTGTATGATTACTAAGACGGTGATGAATCCATGATTCATTAGCATTCTTTCTGCATTTTGACTTAAAACCCTTAACAAATACATGTAAATATTCACTAACTTCAAATTTCAACAAAACTCTATTCATGAATAAAAATGCACTTTTATGCATTAAAATTATTTAAATAAATAAACGAATTAAAATAAAGGAAATAAAAAGAAGGCAAATTGTAGATATGTATATATGTACAATGTGACTTATAAAATAAATATATCTGAAAGATATATTTATAACCTAATCCCCGAGACCAAGTCATCATGGATTGATCGATAAATAAATAAGCAGGGTGAGATAAGGAAAGAAAATAAATAAAAATAATTAATTCTGAACTCTAGACACTCTTCATTATTTATCTAATAAATACCAAAACCTCAATGATTTTTAATTAATTCATATGAATATATTTTTCATCAAAATATTTTCCTAATTATTTTTAAAAATATATAGAAAAATATAAAAATAAGTTAAAAATAATATATTGTGTATAGGCCAAGAAATCCAACTTGTAATTGTCAAAATCTCAACTTCCGAACATCATGAATTTCTCATACGAACTCTAATTTCACTATACTCACCTTTAAATTTCATAAAATAACATTCTCTAATTAATAAAGGTGATTTCATTAAAATTAGATCCCATTTGCAAAAAGTTGATTTTGGGACCTAACCGTAACTGGATTTCTGGGCTATATATTTTATCTAGAACACATTATTTATTACTTTTATAATTTTATAATTTCTAATTATTTTTTTGATCTTATAATTTAACCTTAATTTATTTCAAAATTTTTGGAGGTTTTTTTATTTTAAATAAATTAAAAACCCAAATTTATGGGGTTTTAATTTATTGAACTACATAACTTATAACCATATTTATTAATATAATTAAATTAGTTTATTAAAATCAAAAAAAAAATTGTACATACTTTCTTTGTTATTTTAATAATTAATAAAATATTAAAATGGAATATTATGTATTAATTTATATAACTAAAAAATCAATTATCTATTTACCAAGTAGTATTTATACCTATTTATTAATATAATATTTATCTTTCGTAAAATATTTATTATTTATAAAAAAAATTATATCATAATTTAGATAAATTTATTATTTACAATTTTGTTTTTATACCTATATAAAATAACCTTATTTATATTTTATCCCTATTTATTAATCTATTTGTTTATTATGACCAACCAGGTGTTGACACATGTCAAAACCTGGTTCATCTTCCTCAAGAACTTAGGTTGTTCGTCTGTTCTAACAACCCAACTTTAACTAATTCTACCCGTCATATCCTAACTCCTAACTCCAATCCAAACCCTCGAACTTCATCTCCTAGCTATCATAATCCATGCCACCCGCCGATTCGCACCTAACTCCATCTCGATTGATCTATAAACCCTATAAATTCGGCAATTCCCATCAAGCTTTCTCCTAACTAACTCCAGTTTCAGACCACCTGACCGATACACCAACTTCCTCTTGTGATTCCGACCAACATTGGTGGTGACAACACCCAAGGCTGCTACTACGTGGAAGGTGGACCATCGACGGAGAGTTCCAGGGTGGCCAACCACCTTGCATTGCCGCCTCCACGCACGTCAGCTCTGAGAAGATTGCCTCAGCGTGCAAAGACTGCAGAGTCCTATACTTTGCAAACATAGGTTAAGCATCCATCTTTGCCACGTTAATTTTTGATTTACGTGCCATTATTAGCATCTTGAAATACGTCATTAGATACAGTTAATCTCCCTATTGAGCATACACTCAATTCATTATCCAAATATGAAATCGTTCTCATTCAAACTAGCCTCCAATTCTATCCCATTTTCACGTTTTTCATTATTACTGGAAACTTTAATTTTATATCTGTAAATCCTTAATTCATGGGCCGATTCAAGCTAGAATCGAGCAACACAAGTTTCTTGCAGGTTCTCATAATGTTAGGAACTATTAATTCCATTATCTAGAGCTTCTCCTTCTAAAAGATCATTAATCTACGACTTCATCCTTCCAGTCGATTGTCGCAACTAAACCACCAAATTTGACAATGCCTCGCGACCGCATCTATCCACCTTGGATCATGCTCACCCGCAGGTGAGTTCGAGGGGTGTAGGAGATATGCCTCTGGCCATGCAGGAGGCCAAAGTCCCGAACCGACTGCCGGGGATAAAGAGGAGAAGAAGACACAGTTGTCACCCGTGTTAGGAGAGGGAAGAACATGAAGAACATCCCATGTTTACAGTTTTGCGACACGTGTCCTTCGTGGACGGTTAGGATTCACCTGAAGCTTCTAATCTTGACAGTCGACTGCAAAGGGTAGAGAAATTGCATACTAAACCCGCCAAAGTTCCAGAATACAGACCACGCTCCAAAGTTTTCTTGTATTTGCATTTAGGTCCCCGTATTGGGACCTAAATGCAAATATTTTAGTTTTCTTTCATTTTAGTCCCTACTAGGGACCATCTTTTAAGATAAATCAATTCTTTTTCTTGCACTTTTACCCCTGAACAATAAGGAATATTTGGACCTTATTTTGGTTGTATTTTTCATCGAACTTTCTAGGGTAGTTACACAACCACCCTAGAGACATTCTTGCTATTTTTCATGGATTTCTATCACATAATTTTCTAGATCTAATTTTTGTAATGTGATGCTAGTTTTGAGTTCATTCTCGTCTTTTTGTTGTAATTTTCAAGAAGAGAATAAAATTCTGAATTCTTTTTTTCCTCTAAAACTACAGTACAATTATTTTGCTTCCTCGAGTTTGACCCATGGGAACTTATCTGGATAAAAATTAGTTTTAAGGGTAAAATAGGAGCGAAGTCACGCATTTTCATCTTTTCTCTCTCTCTCTCTCTCTCTCTCTCTCTCTTTCTCTCCTGTTTTATCTGGATTTTGTTTGATCAATCGACTTTGCTTAGCAATTTTCTACGACCGACATCCCTTTAGTGCTAGCAAAAGCCAATCAAAATGGCACTGTTGTTGGGGAGGCGTTATCTATACTTTGGTTTTTGACATCATTTCAAAAATTTTCCATCTTCTTGATTTTTACGATTGTTCTGAGTTTCTTCGATTTGTATTTGATTTGTTTTTACGATCTGTATCGATTTTCTTCGGTTTTTACGATTTTCATTGATTTCTTTGGTATTTTTACGGCTTTTGTTTGTTTTAAGTTTTATGGCTTTTTGTGTGTTTATTTTTCTAACAAATTTGCTGGGCTTGTAGGATCAACAGGCTTCTTCGGAAGTCGAGTAAGTTGAGAGCGCAGAGACTACTCCTTCTCTACAAATCGGTTGCAGAGGAGCATAACTAGTTAGGATTTTTTATTTTACTGTTTATATTTTTGTAAAAAAACCAAGGGCATTAGCCCGTGCTTTTGTATTTGTAGAAAGGGTCACGTAAGGGCATCCTGACTTGTAACTCCCTCCCTCTTTTCTCAGGGTCTGGTTCATCGAGTATCGTGCACTTGGGGGAGCAGGGAACACCGTGGTTTTTTTTGCATCATCGGTATTTTCGTGGCTTTTTTGAGGCTAGGTGCCTGTTAGTATTTTTCGGGCTTTTCTATACTTGCACCTTCGTAGCTAGTTCTAAGATGCGACCTAGGTGCACGCTTATCTAGGATAGAAAAATTGTTAGACGTGTTTTGAATATACCAAAAAAAGAAATAATAGAAAATAAAATCGAGACTGCTTAAATACTTGACATAAAATCAACATACATGATTATTTGTTTGGGAGAGCAACCCCCAGCACAAGGATTGCAGGTACCCTTTCCAGATCTGTGAGTGAGGGAAGACACATAATGCTAGAACCAAAGTCTGAATCTCTTTCGAAATACTACTTAGTTCGTGCACTTAATCACTGTTCTTCAGTGGGGACTCTCAGGTAGCCAAAAATAGTCCATGTTTTCTTAGCAGAGTGGGGGGGGGGCTTAGAGGACACCACAATAGCACGGTCCTCAAGTAACATGGGTAGCCAAAAATGGTCCATATTTACTCCCATAGTGGTTGAGAATAAGTTATTTCCGGTAAGGACTCAAGAGAGTATTGAGGGGAAATATCGGGCACCTATTATCTCATGATAATATGTGATAAGACCTATTTGCCAAAATAATCCTAAAATTGACAAGATAAACGACCGAACTCTTACGGTCATCACTGTTGTGTTGGTTAATCTGGGGTTGTATTGTGTTTGTTTCCGAGGTGTGCATTACCGCATCTTATAAGCCTTCACCCTCGATCTCTTGATTTGATATCATGATCTCCCGATATCCTCTTGACATCGAAGATGACAACTCGATGGATTTTATGCTCAGACTCCATGTGCTCTCGACGATTCAATGTCCGTTGTACTTCTTCACAGACTCGGGATGACTCCCTTCCGAAGTTGATCCTATCTAATCGCTAGGAGAGTCAGATCCAGACTCCTTCACCTCCTATCCCTTCTTTTGAGGTAGACCCCCACCTAAAATTAACGTCTATTTCTCCTTCACATATTTCTCTGAGCTCTTATGAGACTTTTTCCTTACCAGAAGATTTGAAGAATATGGTTCGATGGTAGGGACTCATCGAGGACCGACTAGCTGAGGAGCAACATACAAATGGAAGACCAGATCCAGCCGCAGAAATTACCATGGGGATTATAGACACACTACATTAGATGAACCCACAGTTCAGAGATCAGTTTAGAATCCGGAACGAGCTGCAAGCCAAGATCGCCACACTTAGAGCAGAAGCCGGGAATCCACCACCTCCTGCCATGGTTCCTGCGATACTTCGAGACGATGACCCAGGAGCCATGATGCTACATCATTGGATTCGGCTACCATCAAATCAAGGGCCATACGAGTTACGACCGTCCTTTACTTTTCTTCTCAAGTTTTATGGGAATGCTGCAGAGGAGCTGTTTACCTTTGTGCAATTGTTCGAAATTATTTGCGGTATGGCTATCTATACATGAGTTACGCAGGAGGAGATACACCTCAAAGTCTGCCCCTTTGCCTTAGCAGATAAGAAACTTTACTGGCTTAGTCATTTGGGTAGGGAGATCTTAATGTAAGATAATCTGAAGTCCACGGTCTAGCATAAATATTTTCCTCTAGGATGAAGGAATATGACAAGGAGCCAGATCTCCAACTTCATGCAATTACCACGTGAATCATTCTACGAGGCATGGGATAGATTCAAAGATCTTACTGAGAGATGCCCTCATCATGAGATAACTTTGAAGGTGCTAGTACAAAATTACTTTGGAGGACTCCAGCCGGATGTCCAGGGCCTTGTAAGCGTCGCAGTAGTGGCAATTATCTGAATCGGATGCCGAGTCTACCCGATCAATCTTTGAGGGGATGACGGAGAATTCGAAAGCTGTTGACTCTACTCAGGCATTCCAAAAAGCCCCACAAACACCACACCAAGAGAATCAAAAGGTGGAGAATATTTCAGATTCTGAATCAAATACAAACATACGATTCATTAATGAGAAATTGATGTTGGTAGATTTGATTCAGAAGCAAGTTCAGGATTTGCAGTTGCTACGAGAGTTGGAGAAACTCTCATCACTTCCTTAACAGCTGAGTGATATAACGAAGAAGGTGACAGACTTGCATCTTCTATACCATCAATCTCATGTTTCTTTGACTTCTCAACCTGTTTGGAGATCCTTACCTGCTCTTCCCACCCGTCAGATTCACTTTGTCCAGAGCAAGTTGGTTCTGCCTACAGAGACTCAGTATATTGATTGGAATGAGGACTCGTCCTATACTAACTCAAGCTAGATCACCAGTCCTGGAGATGTTGATGTTGAGTCCCAAGCCACTCCTGAGATCAACGGGATATGGTACGCTCCGATTCAACCGTCAGCACACTTTACTCCTCAGAGAATACACCAGCAACAACCACATCACTATAACATCCCCCAGTAAGGATGCCCATATTTCCAGCACTAACCAAATTACACACCGTAATAGTCTCACCAGCACGCCTATTAGAGGCCACATTCTTTTCACCAACCTGTTTCGCATTCACATCCATATCATTACCAGCAACAACAACAATCCTCATATACTCCACAGAGATCTCCTCGACCTTATGCTTCGCAACAACCCACACCAAAGTAGGAGAGAAAAGAGAGTCCGGGTTACCACACTGTGCTTGAGATATCTTCACAAGCCCTAGCACTGAATCAGATCACGGATATGTTGAGCACGCTTTAAGTTGCAAATAGAACTAAGATGGAGCGGGTTAGCCATTGTCTGGATGAGTTAACTGTGCCCAAGACCACTCTTCCAGCCCATCCTCAGAGGAACCCAAACATCAAGAGGAGGCACAAAGATCAGGTAGGCACCACCACTGGCAGTCTATGAGCGAATAGTCTCAGACATCTGCTCGAATACATTCCAACTGGTATCCACTCCGCATTAAGTGTAGCTTCCTCCACAGGCAGCGCTCACTAAACCCTGCATCTTAGGGTTGAGATCAATGAAGAATGAATGGATCAAGATATTATCATCTAGACCATGACAAGGACATTTATGCAGGATGTCCTTATACCTATCCCAGGCATCACAAACAACTTCATGGGGTAGCTGGGAAAAGCTAGTGATGCATGTCATCATGATGTTAGTTCTACTTAGGGGGTAGAACCTTGAACTGGTCATAGGTGTTGACTATATTTACCTCATAACCCAGTAGTCGTCTTTTCCACCCAAGTCAAATGGAAGGGATGTGAACCTAATGTAATGTTGGCTAACCCTAGGATGCCTAAGGTTAGCGCAGATGAGCTTGAAGTCGCTTAGGAATGCATAAGGTTCCTCAGAAGCATTCCCATCAAAGTGTGGCGGTAGGTTCAAGAACCATGACTTCAACTCAAAATCAACTTATGGTTTGTCCTAACTTAGATAATTCCGAATTCTGTACTATCTGGGGTTGTACGTCGCATCCATTAGAGGTTCGATCCCAACATTGAGTTGTCCTAGCTGAGCTCGGAGTAAGGCTTGTTGCTGTTCAGATGCATGTAATCAGGAAAGTATCATCCTCATGGGGTCCTCGGGGTGTTCTTCTTCAGCTTCTTTCTTTTTCGGAGGCATTTTACTCGAATCTTCTTAAGGTCCTAAGTCAACAATGTGGTCTTGATTAGAAGAGGATTTAAGAATGAATGTATTCTCACTAAGGCAAAGGTCTTCCTCGATTAGGTGGGAGGAGAGAAAAATATGATTTCAGAGTGACCATCCTGAGAGTAAGAGATCCTAAAATCAAGAGGGTCATGAGTCCAGGTTGGCCCAAGTTACACTTTGGCCTTTGAAGATGTACCTCTTAAAGGTTTCAATGAGAGCTTCGTGAAGCCCGAATAAATATCCCCCAGTCAGTCATCTTCAAAGGGAAAAAGAACCGATGAGAGCAAGGTATTCAATGAGGCGCTAGTTCTACAATGCACATATATGTGCGGAGTAGACTCACACAATACAAACCCAATGTAAAACCCTCAAATTTGCTAACTCAACGCATGACGGATGTAAAGGTTCGACCGAATTATCTTGTCAGTTTTAGTTGGTGACAATTGCAAGACTTGAAAGATTAATGATCTATTAGGTGCATGTACATCCCTACAGACTGTCCTGATTCTTATGACTATTTGCACCCACTTTTAATCAGTATAGAAGTAAGCACGAACCATATAAATACAACTACCCGATACTTGAGGACAAAGCCTTACACTCTGTCCTCTAAATCTCCCACTCTGCTAAGGAAATACGGACCATTTACCGGCTACCCGTAGATCCTCACTGAACGACTACCTGTAGATCCTCACATAAAAGTGGCTAATCATTTTTTTGAACCAATAGTCTATATGAAATTCTTAGCTTGGCTCTATCCTAGTGTCGTCTCTCTCTCTCTCTCTCAGTTACAAAAATATCAGACAAAAGGGCTTTATGCACCCGTAAAATGAGATTCTTTTTATTCCAATTTTGTTTAATCGACCTGCTTAATTCAATCCCAATTTTAAAGCTAGGTTTTCACTTGAAATTTTAATCTGAGCACAAATACATGTCTACCATTCGGTCCTAATTTCCTTTTAAATCCTAAGTTGTAAAACAAGGGAGGAGTTAGAAATCAGAATGCAAATGTGAAACAATGATGAATGCTCAGAAGAAGGTATCCTTACAGTGACTCCCAGCACTTTCCATGCGTTATGCATAAATGAATTTTAAAATTTACACTAAATGCTTGCAGATCGAGAAAATCACACCTAATAAATATACTATTAGCGGTGAGGAACTGAGTTTGATTTGGCTAAGTAAATATGTTGCTATGTGCATCTCATTAAAGATCTCAGAAGATGTGAATCTTCCAAAATGTGTGGCCTAAACTACGATTGACACATACAATTTTGCAATTAAACTACTAGGTGTCTATCCTAATTTCACCACTCAAGTTGGTCCCCACCCTCATCGGTGAGTGAAACAGGCCTGACACACCACAAAAAAATGTCCAAGTCTAAGTAAACACACGAGATTCCGAACGGAATCTGCTGGAATTTTTTCTATAAAATAAAATACAGAAAATAAAGTACTAAGGACTATACACTCTCTCATGACTCGATTCGATCTTAAATTTATGTGATTCCTTCAGTCGGCTATTTTCAAAGAAAATGGTGATCTCCAAAGCTCCTGTGTTGTTTGACCACCTAAGCGGCTGCTCCATCATATTGGGTTCCTCTCATAAAAACAAGATGATGGCCGGAGAGATAGACTCAATAAAATAAAATAAAATAAAGAAAAAAAATAAATAAATGAAGAAAAATACACAGAGAAATATACACAAGAAGAACCAGGGGTCAGACTACTCAGGGGTTGGAGAACCTAAAACTGAGGTTTTCTAAAACTTAACTTAGGTCGTGCCTCCCCCGGAAACGATTTCATTTTGATGAACCCTAGTACTACTCTAGTTAATTTGTTGTAATTAACATTTATTTGTTCGTTGCAATCTAGTAAATTCGGATTAATAAAAAATCACAAATTTAATTATTTTTCCAATTAAAGCGAGCGGTTAAATTTCTTTTTTACTTGGGTAAGCCCATGGTTGAATTCAGGGAGGCCACTGTCTCATTAGGTTTATTTGAAGTTGATCTAGAGGTTAGGTTTTCAAAGCTGATTTTTTTTATTTTTTTTAAATGCAATAAATCAGTGAAATAAAATTTTAGCGAAGTTCAGGGACTAAAATGGAAATTATGATCAAATTAAGTTCAATAATTCTCAAATTTGGCTAGAATGTGAAATATGATGAAACTAGGCTACTTTTTTTTTGTAATTTTGGATGAAAATTGAAATAATTATGAATAAAATAATGTACACTAGGTGATTTTGAGAAAATTAATCTTAATAAATTTCAAACATCAGTATTTTCCAGAAATTAATATCTCCTAGATAGGTCTATGCGAGAGACATCCAGAATAATTTTTAATTCCTAAAATATTAAATAAGTAATTAATTCAAAATTAATGACTAGAATCACTATTTCATTTATTAAGACTTCGATATGCATGCAAATGAGATGAAATTTGAGCACAATGTAGAACAACCTAAAATCGACCTATTGTGATTTGTTTTTTAATTTTTAGAGAAATGATTAATTTAACATGGAATTAATAGCAAGCAATGGGTAAAATATTGAAATTTTCACCAAATAATTATATTAAATCAACCATATCTCATAAAAATTAAACAAATATTCACAATATTAAGAAAAAGATTTTCTACAATGTGCAATTTTCGAAATGATAAAATGACGTCAAATAAAGGTTCAAATTAACGTAGCAACACATGGTGCAAAGTGAAATTATAGGAAATAAAATGAAAATATAAAATATGCTTAAGGAGACTAAAAGAAATTTACCCAGACCCGCCAGGGGGTCGTACGCAATTCTCTTAATAGGCATATGGTGCGTTTACAGTCTCCTAGATGGTAGGGTTCGACATTATTTGCTAAAGATGAGAGGGCCTCCATGCAGCTTTCCCCTACCCCATGTACGACTGACGTGAGTAGGGACATGGGCGGAGGGAGAGGGGGGCGGGAAGGGGCCATGGCCCCCCTCCCCAAACGAGGTATTATGTATTGTTCCTCTCCAAATTTAGAAATACATGCATATATTGTGGTCCTCCCATTCATTAACTATTCAAGAAATTACCTTTCCTTTTAGAGATGTAAATGGTCAAATACGGATACGGATATAGGTATTACCATATCCTTATCCGTTTTTGAATATGAATACAGATGCCGATACAGATATTAACGGATATTAAAACTATCTTATCATATCCTTAAAAAATGGATACGGATGTAAAATGGATATTGATCACATACGAGTAATGTTAGAAATACTCTGTAGAAACAACTTAAGTATATACAAATTGGATGGAAAATATATGATATAAATTTATTAAATGTGTTTATATGATAAAAATTGTACAAATATTGTAAAAGAAGGTATAGAATTATGATATATATGGTTATAAATAAATCTGAAACTATATTTATATACGAAAATGGATATACGGATACAGATATTTACGGATATCAAAATGATATCCATATTTGTATCCATTTTAAAATGGATATGGATACGAATGTCAAAAGCTGTACAAAACGGATACGGTGACGGATCGGATACTGATATATCCGTAACCATTTGCATCCTTATTTCCTTTTCCTCCGAATATGAAGTTATGGTCTCTTTTTCCTTAAATTTCAATTCCTCCTTTTTCAGTCCTCTTTCCCTCTCGTCAATACCCCTCCCATTGCACTTCTCTTTTTTTATTTCTTTTCCAACGTAAGAACATTGCCCTTCCAATTCCAAATGTATTTTTCCCCTTCGTTTCCCACAATCTCATTATCTCATGTCAGGAGTTCATCCATATCCACTTGTTTATTCTTCTTGCAAGTACAGGGAAATCCCACTTCGATTTCTTTTCCTCAACCTCCAAAATTAGATTTCTTTTATTGGTGTGGGATCCGAATCGAATTTTCAGTTCGAGTTTTGTGAATCGCATAGTATCATGCTACTCAATTCGCATAAATCCCAATGGTGGTATTTTGACGCATCGAGTTGTTCATCTTCATAAAAATAAAATAAAAATTCACATTTTCTATATGATTATTTAAATTTTAGTGAAATTTGAATGGCTGACTTTATGTTGGATGATAATTTAGACGGGTATGATGGATAAGTGATTAACTTTATATTGATTGGTTAATTATACTCCATTTGGATAAATGTTATTATTTTATGTTTATGAATATGGTGGACATAAATTCAATTTTTCGTGGATAGAGATACACATAGGTTTATACTTTTTATCATTTACACAAATATAGATATCATAATGTGCGGATCTTCTACATGTTGTCCAACTATTTCGAATGATAATATAGATCCTAGTAATATGCATGTCTAAAAGCATCTACAATATGATAAAATGAAAACATTGATGGGTTTTCTTTTGTTCATGATTAAGGATTGTGATGTTCAACTTGGAAGTATTCGACATGTATATATTAAAAGTTTATCGTATTAGCATGCTCTTTGGATAATCTAACATTTGATTGTGAAAATCATTGACGTCTATTCAGATTTCTTAGCTTCATAAATATCGATCATGTTTATAATAAGATATTACTGTATCATTAAGATGGAAGATAGATATATTAACCGTTGTATGATAATTTACATTTAGAAGGAGATAGCCAAGAAAGTCAATATATAAAATATTATTAATGATTTCTTTGTAATAGAAAATCATTGAGCAAAACTTCTATAAATCACACGTGTTTCTTTTAGATATTTATTCATTATTTTTTATATAATAGAACATCAATACCGGTGTTTTGATTTTTTCACAATTGGCCCCACCTATGAACAAATCCTGGCTCTGCCCCTGAGTAGGGAGTTGGGGTGACAGACAGAGCAGGATGTTGGATCGTGAGTCCTCATGACCGCTGGTGCGACCAAGGGACGGGGTGTCACGCGTGGAGCTACTCTGGTCTAAAGGGGTCTCCAATGGGGAGCCCACGATGGTGGCGTGGCGACCCTTGTTGTGGGATCACGTGACAACTAGAGTGAGGTCATTCAATGAGAGGGAAGTGCTGGTGTCTCCGGTGGTGAAGTGACGAGCCAGCATAACTTGGACTTTAGGCGACATACGGCCGAGGTCCACAGATGAGGTAGGTGGAGAGCTGTTGCTCTTGACCGGGGTAATCTGCATGCGAGGAGCTCTGTTGTGGAGGTGGAATCCAGAGACGAACGATGGCTCCTCACTGTGGTGGTGGTGCTCGATGATGAGGATGATGCAACATGAGGATCAAGGCATTATGCAGGTCCGAGGCCGGTGGATGTCGAGGTCAGTGAGGTGAGCAGATGGGCGACTGATCGGTTTGTGGAGGAGTTGATAAAGGAGCACGGTGGATCCACATGGCCATGCGTGGAGGCGGTGGTGTGGGGAGCACGAGCTCCAATGGAGACGCGACGGTCGACCGCAGGTAGTGGGCGAGGGGACGTGGCATGCATCCATGGGCGGAGGGAGAGGGGGGCGGGTAGGGGCCATGGCCCCCCTCCCCAAACGAGGGATTATGTATTGTTACTCTCCAAATTTAGAAATACATGCATATATTGTGGTCCTCCCACTCATTAACTATTCAAGAAACTGCCTTTCCTTTTAGGGATGTAAATGGTCAAATACGGATACGGATATAGTTATTACCATATCCTTATCCGTTTTTGAATATGAATACGGATGCCGATACAGATATTGATGGATATTAAAACTATCTTATCATATCCTTAAAAAATGGATACGGATGTAAAATGGATATTGATCGCATACGAGTAATGTTAGAAATACTCTATAGAAACAACTTAAGTATATACAAATTGGATGGAAAATATATGATATAAATTTATTAAATGTGTTTATATGATAAAAATTGTACAAATATTGTAAAAGAAGGTATAGAATTATGCTATATATGGTTATAAATAAATCTGAAACTATATTTATATATGAAAATGGATATAGGGATACAGATATTTACGGATATAAAAATGATATCCATATTTGTATCCATTTGAAAACGGATATGGATACGAATATCAAAATCTGTACAAAACGGATACGGTGACGGATTGGATACGGATATATCCGTAACCGTTTGCATCCTTATTTCCTTTTCCTCCGATTATGAAGTTATGGTCTCTTTTTCCTCAAATTTCAATTCCTCCGTTTTTAGTCCTCTTTCCCTCTCGTCAATACCCCTCCCATTGCACTTCTCTTTTTTATTTCTTTTCCAACATAAGAACATTGCCCTTCCAATTCCAAATGTATTTTTCCCCTTCGTTTCCCACAATCTCATTATCTCATGTCAGGAGTTCATCCATATCCACTTGTTTATTCTTCTTGCAAGTACAAGGAAATCCCACTTCGATTTCTTTTCCTCAACCTCCAAAATTAGATTTCTTTTATTGGTGTGGGATCTGAATCGAATTTCCAGGTCGAGTTTTGTGAATCGCATAGTATCATGCTACTCAATTCGCATAAATCCCAATGGTGGTATTTTGACGTGTCAAGTTGTTCATCTTCATAAAGTAAAATAAAAGTTCACATTTTCTATATGATTATTTAAATTTCAGTGAAATTTGGATGGCTGACTTTATGTCGGATGATAATTTAGATGGGTATGATGGATAAGTGATTAACTTTATATTGATTGGTTAATTATACTCCATTTGGATAAATGTTATTTTTTTTATGTTTATGAATATGGTGGACATAAATTCAATTTTTCGTGGATGGAGATACACATAGGTTTATACTTTTTATCATTTACACAAATATAGATATCATAATGTGCGGATCTTCTACATGTTTTCCAACTATTTCGAATGATAATATAATTTCAGGAAGTGATCTAGCTCCTAGTAATATGCATGTCTAAAAGTGTCTACAATATGATAAAATGAAAACATTGATGGGTTTTCTTTTGTTCATGATTAGGGATTGTGATGTTCAACTTGTAAGTATTCGACATGTATATATTAAAAGTTTATCGTATTAGCATGCTCTTCGGATAATCTAAGATTTGATTGTGAAAATCATTGACGTCTATTCAGATTTCTTAGTTTCATAAATATCGATCATGTTTATAATAAGATATTACTGTATCATTAAGATGGAAGATAGATATATTAACCGTTGTATGATTATTTACATTTAGTAGGAGATAGCCAAGAAAGTCAATATAGAAGATATTTTTAATGATTTCTATGTAATAGAAAATCATTGAGCAAAACTTCTATAAATCACGCATGTTTCTTTTAGGTATTTATTCATTATTTTTTATATAATAGAACATCAATACATGTGTTTTGATTTTTTCACAATTGGCCCCACCTATGAACAAATCCTGGCTCCGCCCCTGCATGCATCGAAATGGGTGGTTGGCAGAGGTGTAGAGTGGGAAGGTGGTGCGGAAAGAAGGAGAGTAAGGGAAATAAAACAGAGAAAGAAAGAACAATGAAGATAAAGAACTAGGAAGAAAAAAATAGGGATCAAGAACTATACCTAGATAGATGGACGGTTGTAGAGGTATATGCTAGGGGAGGAACTCGATCGAGCACCGGTCGCCGCTCAGGTGCTCAGCACAACCTGAACTCTATCAACACTGTGAAGAGCTGCAACAGGAGGTGGTGCTCCTCCTAGATCACGCCGAAGGTGGGATGCTGGTTGTCGCTTAACTCTCTCGTTCTTGCTATCCCCAATATAGGAGTATGGAGCTCTTAACTTTTCCTCTTGTAAAAGGCAGATCGTTGTAATGAGGGCACGCAGCTGTGATATATAGGTCGTTGATGGGATTCAAGGTGGAATGGGAAACATGATAGAGGGTGACTGGGAGAGAACGTGCATGAGACAAAGAAGAAGAGGGGGAGCGTGTAGGCATTGCATGGGCATGGGAGATGACCGCAAGGTGTAGAGAGAAGGGCAGAGGATAGAGAGTGTGGAAGAGGGAATTGAGGGAGTAGAGGTGTGGGTCGTGCGCGGGTGGTTAGAGAGATACAATGAGGGAAACTGTCAACAAGTCAGCATGTGAGAGGAATTACGCGCGTGAAGTGCAGGGGTATGTTGGGTCAAAGAGGGAGAGAGAGAATAGAGGAGAGAGATGGTGAGATAGAGAGAGAAGAGAGGGAACGAAGGGGAGGGAGGAGCACACAAAAATAGAGAGAGAGAAATGAGAAGAGAGAGATGCGGGGAGGGGTTGGTTACGTGATATGTGGCACGCAAGGATGCAACCACGTGGCAGAGGGTAAAAATAAATAACTAAAATAATAAAAGTAATTAAAATAAATAATGTAAAATAAAAATAATTAAATAATAAATATAAATAAGACAAGAATAATTAAAATAAGTAATAAAAGTATTAAATAAATAAAATAAGTATATAAGAAAATTGGGGGTGACATAGGATGGCTGTAGAAGTTGCCACATATCGCTTCCAAAAAAATCAAAAAAAACTAATGTAAATAAAAATAAAAAATAAATAACAAAAGGGGTCATATTAAAAGTAGTCAACATGAAAGTTGCTCATCTCGATGAGATATACAACTTCCGTGATGGATATAAAAGAAGTCATCTATAGAAAAAGTATTTTTGGGGGTATCTTATAAGTATAAAATACCACATTTTTTTCTTTTGTAGATTTTGTTATATTTTAAATAAGATAAAAATTAAAACAAAATTAGAGAAAATATGAAAGGAATATTTACAACTTAATATATTTTTTTGGAGTTTTAATAATTAAAAAATAAAAGGATAAAATAGAGGGTACTTTGGTCAATTTGTACAATATACAATAGGGGCCCAAAACCCAAGTTTTACATATGAACTCCGATTCTTTTGAATTTGGTCTTGTTTTGAACGTAATTGAATGTACATTAATTCAAAAGTGAGTAGGGGGCCATAGGAGAGTGTATGAGAGAGATATTCACATTTTAATGTTCTTAGTCTCAAACTAGGGTTTGGGTTTTATTGGTTGATTTTACAAGTTAGTATTTTTTTTCATATTTTTCCTTTATTATTGCTAGTACTATAAACACTGAGTTGATTTTATTGGATTTAGTGTTAGTATAGAATAGATACAAATAGGTGACGTTAGCTAACATACGTGTCAATATGTACGAGTGAATTTGACTTCGTATTTAATGCAAATATGAATGCTAGAATGCGAACATTAATTCTAAATGCATGAATGCGAATACTGCATAATAAATGGAGATATGAAGCTTATTACTCGGGACAAAGCTCTATTTTCGACTTCTAAAGTGATGAATCACAGATTCATCAATCCCCTATACTTAAACCTTTCTCGTCCCTGAGAAACTAAAATGGAATGCAAAAGTGAAATGATTTGGGTTCCATGACAAGATCATGAATAAAATGTGAAAATGGAGCTCGACTCGACCTTTGGATTAATAATGTGGTGGAACCTTATTGAGAATTGAATTTAAGACCTAACAACCTTTAATTTCCATAAGTCTCTATTCAGGTCGCCTCAACAGCCAGGTCAGAACATATCCTCATACACAAATTCTGATGACTATGATTCTTACTTGTACTATATAAGTGAAATATAACTCTACAAATCAGAAATGACAAAGAAAGAACCTCCTCTTAACAAGGTAACCCAAATTCTCCGGTCTAGCAACTCTTTCCTCGAGGAGTAGGGTCTTCCCTTCTAAGTTCAAGTGCAACCAACTCAATAAGAGGGGGTAGAGAAGGGACTGTGACCAGCGTAGTCACATATCCGTGGAGCTTGACCAGTGTAGCCAAGTCTCCAGCTATATGCTTCCTTGGTATGAGACTTTAAAGCATATGCCTTGCAATTATACACACTCCGTCCGGCATTTATTTTCAATCAGGATTGTCCATCCCATTTTTTCTCTTTTTTTGAACTATGTACAAGGTGTAGCATGCACACTAGGAAATTTTCTTCTTTAGCTGGTAGACTATACCTCTTTTGAAGTATTATTGCAATCCACATCATCCCTTCATTAGACATCGACGCCACTAGACTAGGTTGAGATTCACTACCCTCCCTAGAGGAGGACGGATGTTTCCACCTATGTGCTACTCCAAGCCAAATGATTCTACCTCCTCACCACCTCATCGATGAAGAGCTATGTGCATGGTGCTGGTCCAAGTTAGGTCTCTGTCTAAGAGAATCGTGTGTGACCTATCAAGATGACATGTGAACATTGACTTGCAGACTCAAAGAGTTAAGTCACTTGACCTGAAAAAAATCTTAACTCTATTTCCTATAAGGTTCCTATGAAATTAGGTAGATTAAGGTCAACTCAAATTCATCCTTGACATCTATTCAAAACTTGGTTCAACATCCACTAACTTTTCATTTTGCATATGCAAAATATGCAGATGAAATGCATATGACATGCAATGTAGATGAAGTGCAAGACACATTTTTGAATGCAAGAATGATATGTAAGAGTAAATAAGTAGCCTTATTTTTTTTTCAATTTTTTTGAGATTATTTTTTGTTATTTTCTAGTATACCTCCTATTTTACAATAAATTTTACAAAAGTAGTATTTACAACAACTTTACAAAATATACAAGTATTATACAAATTATACGATATATACAATAAGTATACATGTATTTTACAAAATGTTTTTTTCAAACTTTACCCACCCCATAATTATTGCATAATGCATACAAAAATACACGAAAGAATGAGCTATGGGTTGAAGGATATTGATAATCCTTAAGCGCATCACGAAAGTGTGTTGATCGCATCATATGCGATCGGGGCGACTAGTCACAATAGTCTCAAGATGCAACGGAATTTAAAATTTTAAATCTAGTGATGAAACCACTTTATCACGAGAACATTTCTCGGATCGTTTCATCAAACCACAAAGTATAAGGAATACCTCTTGGAGCGTGGTTGTAATCGTGAGATCCCAAACAAGAGATCCTCCTGTCTTAAGTCCGATCCACGAAGAACGCACTTGCGGGCACGATGATGAGACACGTTCCTCCCGCAATCCTCGATGAAGATCCGAGCAATGAATCCCCTGATTTCGTCAAACGAAATCCGTCATCTTCTTTTAGAGGAAGAAACCCTAAAGAAGAAGGAGATCCTCGAGTCGTCGAAGGCGAAGGCGAGAGAATCTCCTTCTCAATACACAAGATGGACGACCACCTTTGAATTGAGAGAGAGAGAGAGTAGGCGAGAATGTGTGCGTGAGAGAGAGAGAGAGAGTAGTAACCTTGTACAACTCTTAATAATGTACCTTGTATAGGCTAAGGTTGCCCTCTATTTATATTAGTTTGGAAGTCCATGGATCACAATCCATGGCATATACAAAATCAACAATTAGATTGATATGTATATTAAATCAATGGCCATGATGATTATTGTTCAAAACACAACAAAATATTAATTTATTTTAAATTAAATACATGTTTCATTATCATCATCATAATTTAATTAAATAAATAAATCAATAATCACAAGATAATGACATGATAATTTAAAAGATAATTATCCATCTAAATCACATGGATAATTAAAAAGATAATTATCCACCCATGAGATTTTGTGAATTATCTCATCCTTTTAATTCATATCATTATATCTTGTTTATCTTGCAACATTATCCACTAAATTAATTCTCAATTAATTAGTGTATATCTATTGCAAAGTTATCCACTAAATTAATTCCCAATTAATTAGTGTATATCTATTGCAAAATTATCCACTGAATTAATTCCCAATTAATTAGTGTATATCTATTGCAAAATTATCCACTAAATTATTTCCCAATTAATTAGCGAATATTTCAATCATGCCATTGAAAATATATGAATCATATTCACAACCCAAACTAAATTGTAAATTGCATTTCCAATTAATTGCTTAATGTGAATCCAATTCACATTAACAATTAACAAATTCTATTTACAAAGGTGCTCTCTCTCAAATATATTATAAATCACATTTATAATATATGCTTAGATATTATGGATAACTTATCCACAATTGGCCTTTCCTTAATAATTAAATCCCATTTAATTATCTGGATAATCATTCTCACAATATGAATCATATTCATATTATTTTTGATAATTAAATCTCGTTTAATTATCATCATCTTGTTGCTTGGATACATAATTCATCAAATGAATCCTTCAAGAATAATGTGCTTTCTTTCTCCGCAGATACTTGGAGATAAGGACAGGGCGATTGTATTGTTCCACGTATAGTGACTTGGATGTTGAGATCTCATCTCAAATATAGATCTTATAAACCTCCCATAGATGCTTGATTAAATCAAGACCGTAAATCTAATCTTCTTATTGCATCTGAATCTCATTCAGACCAATGTCCAACACTAGGACTAAGATCAGATTGCTTCTCTACTGAAAGGAGTCACTAAAATCCAGACATGTTTCATCACTCCCTCGGAATGGAAGCGTCATGGTTATACAATCGTTTATGATCACATCACCCTCAGGTATTCCCAATACCTGTACATCCTGCATACTGGAATACCCATGATCAACCTGAAGATTAAGATCAATTTTACACTGTCTTCTTCAGGGTTTGATCACTAAGTTTCTCAATCTTGGTCATTGGGAGTTGGTATCGATCAAATGCTTTCCTAAAGCATATATCATACCTTCAAATTCATGTCATGCCTCCAAAGCATGATGACCATGCATGGAATTTGATCGGTCCCAATATCTCATGAGTGAGCTCATGTCTCCCGGTTCATAAGTGAACCTGTATGATCCCTTTGAGAGATCGTATTGCTCATATGCCCTTATATGCACACCAGCTCACCGTTGTATAGACCTTGGTTAAGCCATCAACCTATTGGTCTGCCAAATGTATATACTCAGAAATATAGCAATACATCTATCTCCAGTCAGAGGATGCGTGCCTATGCTATGACAACATTCAACATAGGACTTAGGTTATCTCGATCTCATTAAGTCAACCCTTTGACCTAACTAATCTGACACCTCCGAATCACTACTCCCATGTAGAGGACCTGCATTAAGAGCTCGATCAGATATCAGCCTATGTGAGAAAGGATTGCCATCTCCTACACAGGCTGGAGATCATCTCTTAACAATCATTTGACGGTGCTTGATGAGTCCTCAATCTAACCCTTTAGATATTCATCCAAGCACCAGCTTCTATGATTCAATTATTGAATCAACAGCTGTATGATTATTAAGATGGCCATGGTACATAACCCTAATTGTACAGAGGGACCTATTATGCAAATTATTTATTCTTTATTTCAGATCAGGGAATGATATGTGCAATAACATTTATTGCATAATGGCTTGCCATGGGCTCGCATGTCCAACATGGGTAAAGTATATATGTAATATATACACCCCCATACTTAGAATGCGCTATGCCCTCAAAGCATGAGAATCGAGGAAATGACATGGTTCATGCTAAGCGTAGGAGAGATAAAATAACAAAAAGTATAAAAGTCGATCGTCCCCCCTATATTTAGGCTCTGGCAGCCTATGTGAAGAAGAAGATCAAAAATGGGTCGGACGAGGTCAAGAGGGGAATTGGATGAATATATATATACATGATGGGTATTGGTCATCCCTAAATGTTATTGAAGAATCCTCAAGCGCATCACGAAAGCGTGAGGATCGTATCATATACGATCGAGAGCGACTAATCACACTAATATCTTTATGCAGCTGAATTTAAAAATTTCTAATCAATAAAACCGCTTGATCCAAGAAGACTTCTTGGATCGTTTCATCTAACCACAATATATAAAGGAATACCTCTTTTAGTGCTGTTGCCATCAAGCCTCTAATAGAAGATTCCTCCTGTCTCAAGTCCAATCCGTCGGAGGAGACACTTGCGAGCATGGGGATGAGTCGCGTACTTCTCGTAATCCAAGTCGTTGGTCCAAGCAATGTATCTCCTGATCTTGATTCGCAAGATCGAACACCTTCTTCATGAGCGAGATGCACCAAATAAGATGAAGACCCAAGAGTCATCGAAGCGGCAAAACAATGACGGTGCAATGGCGAAGGGGACCTTCTATCTATGAGAAGAGTGGACGACCACTCAAGGAGAGGGAGAAGGGCTGGAATGAGAATGAGATAGAGAGTGACACTATCAAAGTTGTGTTTCAGAAGAGCAAGGGGTGCCTCTTCTTTTATAGGGTTTTGGGAGTCCATGGATCTCAATCCATGGACAACAATAAACCATTAGATGAGGTTGATTTGTGTTAAATTCAATGTCTATGATTTTTTTGTTAAAAAAACACAACAACAATTAATTTGAAAAAACACAACAATCAATATAATTAATTTTGAAATTAAATCATTTAATATTGGTGATAATGGAGGAAGAGATTGCCTCATCCCTAAAAGGGGGGGGGGATGACCACCAAGTCCCTTTGGGACAATGTGGTCGTCCACCCTCTTGACTAGGTAGGAGTCAATCTCATTCCAAATCATGAGATTACATTATCTCATGTAATTTCCAAGATTATCTCACGAGGATAATTCACAATTATCTTGTGAAGATTACAATCATGCGTGGAATTATGGGAATCACATTTACAACTTAAAATAAAATGTAATTATATTTTCAATCAATCATCCAATTTGAATGCAATTCACTCAATAATTAATCAACATATACAAATCACAATTAGTCTCTCTCCTATATATCATAAATCACATTTTTAATATATATGAATAATTGGATAGTTCTATACACATTATTCATATCCATAATAATTTAATTATATTGGATTATCATTCTCATGCATTCAAATAATATGAATCAAATTCATATTAATCATGATAATAAAATAACAGTTAATTATCTTTTTGTCAATGCTTAGTTATAATTAAGTAATGGAATTATTCTCGAACTATTTCAAGAATAATGCGCTTTCTCCATAGATACTTGGAGATAAGGACATGGCGGTTGTACATTCCATGTATAGTGACTTGGATATTGAGATTACATCTCAAATCCAAATCCCATGGACCTCTCATAGATGCTTGCTTAAATCAAGGTCTCAATATTTAGATCAATGTCCAACACTCAAACTAAGATCAGATTACTTCTCCACTGAGAGGAGTCACTGTAACCCAGACCTGTTTCATCACTCCCTCGGAATGGAAGCGTCATGGTTATACAATCGTTTATGATCACATCATTCTCAGGTATTCCTAATAAATGTACATCTTGTATACTGGAAGACCTCTGATAAACTAGAAGATATAGATCAATTTTACACTGTCATCTTTAGTGTTTCATCATCAAGTTTCTCTATCATGGTCATTGGGAATTGATATCAATCTTATGATTTCCAAAAGCATATATCAAACCTATAAATTCTTGTCATGCTTCCAAAGAATGACGACCATGCATTGAATTTGATCAATCCCAATACCTCATGAGTGAGCTCATGTCTTCCTATTCACAAGTGAACGTGTATGATTTCTTTGAGAGATCGTATTACTCATATGCCCTCATATGCACACCAACACGTTGGTGTATAGACCTTGGTTAGGTCATCAACCTATTGGTCTGCCAAATGTACACACTCATACATATAGCAACACATCTGTCTCTGTTCGGAGGATGTGTGTCTACATCATGACAGTTTACGACATAGGACTTTGGTTATCTCAATCTCATTAAGTCAACCCTTTGACCAAACTAATCTAACATCTCCGAATCTCTATTCCCATGCAGAGGACTTGCATCAAGATGTCGGTCAGATATCAACCTAATGAGAAAGGATTGCCATCTCCTACTCAGACTGGAGATCATCTCTTAACTATCATTTGGTGGTGCTTTATGAGTCCTCAGTCTAACTCTTTAGGTATTCATCCAAGCACGAACCTCTATTATTAAGTTATTGAACCAACAACTGTATAATTACTAAGATGGCCATGGTACATAACCCTAATTGTATAGAGGGTCCTTATAGTGTTTTCATTCATTTAATTTCAGAATGGGAGTGAAAGAGTCAATAACTTTTGTTGATAAATCTAATATTACAATAACATTTATTGTAAGAATGGTTTGCCTCGAGCTCACATGGATAACAATCTCCGACTATCCTTCAGAATCCTTCAGGTACAATACTTAAACCCAAACTCATTACATGTTGATGGACAATCTTCTGTGTCAAAGGTTTGGTAAGAAGATCAACAATGTCGTCGATAGAGGCCACCTTGGTGATGATGATGTCACCACACTTTTGAATCTCCCGAATGTTGTGGTATTTCCTTTCAACATGCTTTGCTTTTTTGATGCCATCTGGGTTCCTTTGCAAGGGCAGGACAATGGCTCCCATGTTATCGTAGAGTAATATGATGACAATATTAGAGGAAACTACGTCAAGTTCCAGGATGAACTTGCGCAACCACACTGCCTCCTTTGCAGCATCCCATGCAACAATGTATTCAGTTTCTGTTATTGAATTTGCTATAGTGTCCAACTTCTTGCTTCTCCAGCTCATAGCATCACCATTCAACAAGAACACAAATCCTGATGTCGAATTTCGATCATCAATATCAAACTGGATGTCTGAATCTATGTATTCCATGACTTGGAGATCACCATCTCCATAGACTAAGACATAGTCTTGCATCCATCTTAGATACTTGAAAATGTTCTTCATTGCATTCTAGTGTTTTTCTCTATAAAAAGATTGGTAATGACTTACTACTCCCATTGCATGGCGGATATCTATCCTAGTACACATCATGGCATACATTAAGCTTCCTACAACTAATGCATAAGGGCATCCAGCCATGGCCTTCTTTTCCTCATCTGGAATCCATACCTTTTAGGTGGTGCAACCACCCTCGAACTCCTTTGAAGAGGTATGATTGTTTCATCTTTATTTATCTATTTAGTTTCTGGTTCAAGAAGCTCAGAATCTTCAGGGGACTCAATGAGTTCCTCTACTTCATTTTTTTTCTTAACCTTTAAGTAATTCATCATCCAAAAATCTCACATCTCTAGAGGCAAAAATCTTATGGGTCTCAAAGTCATAAATTTGTTATCTGATATCATCTTTAACACACCAAATGAAGTAACACTCACGAGAGCAAGACTATAGCTTACTTACATCCACTTTCTTTGCATGGACCAAGCAACCCCAAACCCCCAAGTGATTAACACTAGGTTTGGTTCCATACTAGAGCTTATGAGGAGTCTTAGGTATAGACTTGATAAGAATCTTGTTCAAGATATATATCGCGGTCTCTACTACATATCTCCAGAAACTAAGTAGTGGATATGCTTTTCTAATCATTGAACATACCATATCCATGATGGTCCTGTTGCGTCTTTCAGCAACATCATTATGTTGGGGGGTTCCATGAGGAGTGAGACTGGAGACAATTCCATCCTCTTTAAGGAATTCCTTGAATTCATCTGAGAGGTACTCACCACCTCGGTCAGATCAAATATGTTTGATCATCGTATCGGTTTGGTTCTTAACCAAAGCCTTGAACTCTTTGAACTTTTCAAAGGTTTCATATTTATGACGTAGTAAGAAGATAAATCCGTATCACGAATGGTCATCAATAAACATCAAATAATATTGATTTCCATTTCAAGTTGCGGTACTGAAGGGACCACATACATTAGTATGTATTAGGTCAATAATTCCTTTACATTGTGTAACCTTATTACGAAAAGGCATCCTAGTCATTTTACCTCAAATACAATGTTTGCAGGTAAGAAAAGATGGAACCTGTAGAAAATCTAAGGGTCCATCCATTATCAATCTATTGATCCTATCAACAGATAAATGACCAAGCCTTTGATGCCAAATCATGTTTGAATGATATCCATCCTCCCTGGATCTTTTAGGGTTTTTATTAGTGGTAGTAAAATTTACGACATGTTCATCAATGCACTATTCAGAAAGTCCACCGGAAGTCAAAACACCATATGGAATATGGTTATCATAATGATTTATGACAAGTTTATTTAAAAAAGGAATGAATACCTGCTTCTAACAAGATTAGATATAGATATAAGATTCCTTCTGACTTCAGGTACATAAAGACATTCTTTAAGTATAAGGACTCTTACACTAGATAACTATAGACGGCAAGTCCCAACGACGACTGCTGCAACACTTGCACCAAATCCCATTTGGATGACTATCTCCCCTTCATCGAGATTCCTAGTTTCTTGAAACAGATGCAACAAATTTCATACATGAACAGAAGCACAAGAATAAAAAACCCAACTTCCTTCTCGTTTAAAGAGAAAGTTAGTTTTAATGATGAAAGTAGATTTCATACTTGTAGGGGATTTACCTTTGTCGACCAAATTCAGGTAATCCAGACAACTACACTTCTAGTGCTCCAGCTTTTTGTAGTGTCGACAGACATCGGTTTTCTTCGACGCTATCAAAGTGTATGCATAGGAAGATGAGCCAACTCCTTAAGTCTTCTTCTTTCTCTTCTGGGCTGGGCCCTTCCGAGAACCAAGCTTTCGACCGTGCTTTCCTTTAACTTGTGCAACCATTGCACTGCTAGAGGGGCCATCCTTCTTCATTATGTCTTTAACAAACTTTCTAGGGTTAGTATAATCAACTTTGCTCATGTGGAACGTGATCATAAAGTTATTGAAAGACCTAGGGGTTTGACAACAAAATGAAATTGGCCAGCATCTCTGAATCCATGAAGGCTCCCAGGGTTTCCAGTTCAGAGAGGTACCCAAACATTTTGATTACATATTCTCTGATAGAGGTCCCCTCCCGCATCTTGTAACAAATATGTTCTTTCATTATATTATAACGCTGTATGCAATTTACGTCATCGAACATTTCTTTCAGATTCAACATGATTTCTTGGCAAGTGTTCATCTCCACATGATACTTCTGAAGCACATTGGACAATGAGCCCAGAATGTACCATCTTGTAAAATTTTGTTCTTCATCATATTTTTCATTATAAGAATTTTCTTCTGGAGTCTGTAGGTCTGCTTACTTGTCCTTTGATAGCGCATAAGAGATGCGTTCAACGGAGAGGATAAAATCCAAATTTCGGATCCAATCTGAAAAATTAGGTTCGGTCAATTGATTGACCTCCAGGAGCCAGCTAGGAGGGTTAATGGACATCATTTTTTGAAATTAAGAATGCACTATATTAGAATATATAATAATATATTCAATCGTATTTATTTGATTAAGAAATTTTTAATCGAATTAGTCTTGCTTTTTCAAATTTTAAAGTTCATTCCCTTAATCTCTTTCAAAGCAAGAGATATACATACCATTATATCTCTAGCAGGAACTGAGATCTCTTCTTTGCTGTCACAGTTTAATAATATGCGAACCTGTGACTCAGATAAAAAGAAGCAGGAACACATTCTTCCTTGCAAATCCAAATTGCATTTCCCAATTCGGTCTTTAACACTCGGACCCACCACCCCTTAGGTGATGTTGACCCATCATTAATTAAACCAGCTGTCAATATGATTAGTACTCGCTCTGCACAATCCAATATCGTCCCAATAATATGAGGACCCGATATTGTGGTCACTACGCATACAACCTTACTCTTTAGAGAAGCAAAGAGCCTGATCCAGATTCGCTTGTATGCAGGAGCTGTCACTTCTGACAGGCATCTCCTACATACTATCCATGGCAACGGAACCCTACGCTTTGACGGGAGACCATAGATGTCACTAATGTGATCCTCCACCTCATATTCAGATTCTAATTAATTATCATGAATCACATTCATATAATTAATTTTTCCAAGGAAAATACACATCTATTCATAATAGAGTGGTTTAATCAGATATAATTAATTCAATCATATTAAATCAATCATCAATCCAATTCAATCAACCAATAAACTTGATTGTTACTTGAAAGGATGGTATTATCTCAAATACATCATGATATCTCTAGCATTATTCCTTCGCTACCCGCTGTCATGGCGAGTATCGACAGGAGTGGGACAGATCGCTCACGGAGCAACCTACTACCCCAACGCTCCCCGACTAGACACCATACCTGCCTCGGGCAAGGATAATGCCAAATTGATGACTTTGTATTTGAAATGATAATCGGTTTTTCAACTGAAATTATACCATATAGTAATAATCAAAACCATTTTGATTATAAGAAAGTTTGGTAAACAAATTCCCAATCCTATTCAAGCAAGTTTGTTTGTTGGAGAGTAGATTGAGTAACAAAGTGTGATCTAGATCCTATTTAATCAATTATTGGTTAAGGCAATGTCATTTACGGAAATAATTATCATCACATATTTCTCAAATATTTATCCGTAATTATTCCATGAAACTATCCATTAATTTCACTAATTTATTAAATGACAATCACGAGGTTCTTGATTAGCAATGTAATTTCCAATAGTGACCTTCACTCACTAAAATTATCATATCTCAATCCTTTTAAATCCAAATATGCAAAGTAAGTTTTCAAAGTTTTCTAATTTGATTTATAATAGAACTCAGGTGATTAACATACATTTCCAGGTGTTTAAATATAGTAACTAACTCTTTAATTACAACAATATTTGCCATCCCTGAAACAATTGATATCTGTTCATTAAAATGACCACATCTATAGCAATCGGATTCCAAATCATGCAAACTCAAATCCCACGGTTTCCTTAATTAATGGGAACATTATAAAAATAAATTCGTGTTTAAACATTTTAAACATGTTAAGAAATAATCACAAAACAAGGCCACATCAGTGAAATGCGATAAAAAATTTCACAAGCCCTAATGATCCCAAATCTTCCGAGGTTTATGGATTGTATCCTAATCCTCCAACCTAAAGATATGATATCACTTGAATTCTATGGAATAATCCTTAAACGCATCATGGAAGTGTGAGAGCTGTATCATATACGATCGAGAGCGACTAGTCTCACTAGTTGCCCGATGCAGCATAATTTAAAAATTTTTAATTGATGAAACCACATGATCCAAGAATAGTTCTTGGATAATTTCATATAACCGCATAATATATAAAGAAATATCTCTTATAGCGTGGCTGCGATCAAGCATCTAAAAGAAGATACCTCCTGTCTCAAGTCCGATCCGTTGGAGTAGACGCTTGTGAGCGTGGGGATGAGTCACGTACTTCTCGCGATCCAAGTCGTTGATCCAAGCAATGTATCTCTTGATATTGTCTCATGAGACCGATTGCCTTCTTCACAAGCAAGACACACCAAAGAAGACAGAGACCCAAGAGTCGTTGAAGCGGCAACACAACGACGATGCGATGATGAAGGGGACCTTCTATCTATGAGAAGAGTGGACGACCACTCAAGGAGAGGGAGAAGGGCTGGCATGAGAATGAGAGAAAGAGAGACATTGTTGAAGTTATGTTTCCGAAGATCAAGGGGTGCCTCTTCTTTTATAGGATTTTGGGAGTCCATGGATTTTAATACATGGACAATACTAAATCAATGGATGAGATTGACTTTTGTTAAATTTAGTGGCCATGATTTGTTGTTAAAAAACATAACAATAATTAATTTGATTTAAATATATATATATATATATATATATAAACTAATTAATTAATTTCAAAATTAAATCATTTAATCTTGGAGATAATGGAGGAAGAGATTGCCTCATCCCTAAAAAGGGGGATGACCATTCAGTCCCTTTGGGACAATGTGGTCATCCACCCTCTTGACTAAGTATGAGTCAATCTCATTCCAAGTCATGAGATTACGTTATCTCATGTAATTTCCAAGATTATCTCACAAGGAAAATTCACAATTATCTTGCGAAGATTGTAATGGAATTATGTCAATCACATTCACAACCCAAAAAAAAATGTAATTATATTTTTAATTAATCATCCAATGTGAATCTAATTCACATCAATAATTAATCAACAAATATACATTACAATTATTCTCTCTCCTATATATCATAAATCACGTTTATAATATATATGAATAATTAGATAGTGGTATCCACACTATTCATATCCATAATAATTAAATTACATTTAATTATATTGGATTATCATTCTCATGCATTCAAATAATATGAATCAAATTCATATTAATCATGATAATTACACATTTCGTTATCCATTTCTCAACGCTTAGTTATAATTCAACAATGGAGTTATTCTTAAACTCTTTAAAGAATAATGCACTTTCTTTGCAGATACTTAGAGATAAGGACAGGGTGATTGTATGTTCCATGTATAGTAACTTGGATATTGAGATCACATATAAAATCTAGATCCCATGGACCTCTCATAGATGCTTGATTAAATCAAGGCTGCAAATCTAATCTTCTTATTGCATCTGAATCTCATTCAGATCAATGTCCAGCACTTGGACCAAGATTAGATTATTCCTCTATTGAGAGGAGTCACAAAATCCAGACATGTTTCATCACTCCCTTGGAATGGAAGCATCATGGTCATATAATCGTCTATGATCACATCGCCCTCATGTATCCGTAATACTTGTACATCCTGCATGCTGGAAGACCTATGATAAACCCGCGGATATAGAGCAATTTTACACTATCTTCTTTAGGGTTTCATCATCAAGTTTCTCAATCTTGGTCATTGGGAGTCGGTATCGATTATATGCTTTCTAAAAGCATATATCATAAATACAAATTCTTGTCATGCTTCCAAAGCACGATGACAAATGCATGGAATTTTATTAGTCCCAATACATCATGAGTGAACTCATGTCCTTCGGTTCACAAGCGAACAGTATGATCCCTTTTAGAGATCGTATTACTCATATGGCCTCATATGCACACCAGCTCGTCGGTGTATAGACCTTGATTAGGTCATCAGCCTATTGGTCTGCCAAATGTACAAACTCAAACATATTGCAACACATCTATCTCTAATCAGAGGATTTTTGCCTATTTCGTGATAGTTTATGACATAGAACTTTGGTTATCTCAGTCATGTTAAGTCAACCCTTTGACCTAACTAATATGACACCTACGACTCTCTATTCCTATGCATAGGACCTGCATCAAAAGCTCGATCAGATATCAGCCTATTGAGAAAGGATTTCCATCCCCTACTCAGGCTGGAGATCATCTCTTAATAATCATTTGATTGTGCTTGATGAGTCCTCAATATAACTCCTTAGATATTCTTCCAAGCACCGGCCTTTGCGATTCAATTATTGAATCATCAACTGTATGATTACTAAGACGGTGATGAATCCATGATTCATTAGCATTCTTTCTGCATTTTGACTTAAAACCCTTAACAAATACATGTAAATATTCACTAACTTCAAATTTCAACAAAACTCTATTCATGAATAAAAATGCACTTTTATGCATTAAAATTATTTAAATAAATAAACGAATTAAAATAAAGGAAAAAAAAGAAGGCAAATTGTAGATATGTATATATGTACAATGTGACTTATAAAATAAATATATCTGAAAGATATATTTATAACCTAATCCCCGAGACCAAGTCATCATGGATTGATCGATAAATAAATAAGTAGGGTGAGATAAGGAAAGAAAATAAATAAAAATAATTAATTCTGAACTCTAGACACTCTTCATTATTTATCTAATAAATACCAAAACCTCAATGAATTTTAATTAATTCATATGAATATATTTTTCATCAAAATATTTTCCTAATTATTTTTAAAAATATATAGAAAAATATAAAAATAAGTTAAAAATAATATATTGTGTATAGGCCAAGAAATCCAACTTGTAATTGTCAAAATCTCAACTTCCGAACATCATGAATTTCTCATACGAACTCTAATTTCACTATACTCACCTTTAAATTTCATAAAATAACATTCTCTAATTAATAAAGGTGATTTCATTAAAATTAGATCCCATTTGCAAAAAGTTGATTTTGGGACCTAACCGTAACTGGATTTCTGGGCTATATATTTTATCTAGAACACATTATTTATTACTTTTATAATTTTATAATTTCTAATTATTTTTTTGATCTTATACTTTAACCTTAATTTATTTCAAAATTTTTGGAGCTTTTTTTATTTTAAATAAATTAAAAACCCAAATTTATGGGGTTTTAATTTATTGAACTACATAACTTATAACCATATTTATTAATATAATTAAATTAGTTTATTAAAATCTAAAAAATGGTACATACTTTCTTTGTTATTTTAATAATTAATAAAATATTAAAATGGAATATTATGTATTAATTTATATAACTAAAAAATCAATTATCTGTTTACCAAGTAGTATTTATACCTATTTATTAATATAATATTTATCTTTCGTAAAATATTTATTATTTATAGAAAATAATTATATCATATATTAGATAAATTTATTATTTACAATTTTGTTTTTATACCTATATAAAATAACCTTATTTATATTTTATCCCTATTTATTAATCTATTTGTTTATTATGACCAACCAGGTGTTGACACATGTCAAAACCTGGTTCATCTTCCTCAAGAACTTAGGTTGTTCGTCTGTTCTAACAACCCAACTTTAACTAATTCTACCCGTCATATCCTAACTCCTAACTCCAATCCAAACCCTCCAACTTCATCTCCTAACTATCATTATCCATGCCACCTGCCGATTCGCACCTAACTCCATCTCGATTGATCTATAAACCCTATAAATTCGGCAATTCCCATCAAGCTTTCTCCTAACTAACTCCAGTTTCAGACCACCTGACCGATACACCAACTTCCTCTTGTGATTCCGACCAACATTGGTGGTGAGAACACCCAAGGCTGCTACTACGTGGAAGGTGGACCATCGGCGGAGAGTTCCAGGGTGGCCAACCACCTTGCATTGTCGCCTCCACGCGCGTCAGCTCTGAGAAGATTGCCTCAGCGTGCAAAGACTGCAGAGTCCTATACTTTGCAAACATAGGTTAAGCATCCATCTTTGCCACGTTAATTTTTGATTTACGTGCCATTATTAGCATCTTGAAATACGTCATTAGATACAGTTAATCTCCCTATTGAGCATATACTCAATTCATTATCCAAATATGAAATCGTTCTCATTCAAACTAGCCTCCAATTCTATCCCATTTTCACGTTTTTCATTATTACTGGGAACTTTAATTTTATATCTGTAAATCCTTAATTCATGGGCCGATTCAAGCTAGAATCGAGCAACACAAGTTTCTTGCAGGTTCTCATAATGTTAGGAACTATTAATTCCATTATCTAGAGCTTCTCCTTCTAAAAGATCATTAATCTACGACTTCATCCTTCCAGTCGATTGTCGCAACTAAACCACCAATTTTGACAATGCCTCGCGACTGCATCTATCCACCTCGGATCATGCTCACCCGCAGGTGAGCTCGAGGGGTGTAGGAGATACGCCTATGGCCATGCAGGAGGCCAAAGTCCAGAACCGACTGCAGGGGATAAAGAGGAGAAGAAGACACAATTGTCACCCGTGTTAGGAGAGGGAAGAACATGAAGAACATCCCATGTTCACAGTTTTGCGACACGTGTCCTTCGTGGACGGTTAGGATTCACCTGAAGCTTCTAATCTTGACAGTCGGCTGCAAAGGGTAGAGAAATTGCATACTAAACCCGCCAAAGTTCCAGAATACAGACCACGCTCCAAAGTTTTCTTGTATTTGCATTTAGTCCCCGTATTGGGACCTAAATGCAAATATTTTAATTTTCTTTCATTTTAGTCCCTACTAGGGACCATTTTTTAAGATAAATCAATTCTTTTTCTTGCACTTTTACCCCTGAACAATAAGGAATATTTGGACCTTATTTTGGTTGTATTTTTCATCGAACTTTCTAGGGTAGTTACACAACCACCCTAGAGACATTCTTGCTATTTTTCATGGATTTCTATCACATAATTTTCTAGATCTAATTTTTGTAATGTGATGCTAGTTTTGAGTTCATTCTCGTCTTTTTGTTGTAATTTTCAAGAAGAGAATAAAATTCTGAATTCTTTTTTTCCTCTAAAACTACAGTACAATTATTTTGCTTCCTCGAGTTTGACCCATGGGAACTTATCTGGATAAAAATTAGTTTTAAGGGTAAAATAGGAGCGAAGTCACGCATTTTCATCTTTTCTCTCTCTCTCTTTCTCTTCTATTTTATCTGGATTTTGTTTGATCAATCGACTTTGCTTAGCAATTTTCTACGACCGACATCCCTTTACTGCTAGCAAAAGCCACATTATCAAAATGGCACTGTTGCTGGGGAGGCGTTATCTATACTTTGGTTTTTGACATCATTTCAAAAATTTTCCATCTTCTTGATTTTTACGATTGTTCTGAGTTTCTTCGGTTTGTATTTGATTTGTTTTTACGATCTGTATCGATTTTCTTCGGTTTTTACGATTTTCATTGATTTCTTTGGTATTTTTTACGGCTTTTGTTTGTTTTAAGTTTTATGGCTTTTTGTGTGTTTATTTTTCTAACAAATTTGCTGGGCTTGTAGGATCAACAGGCTTCTTCGGAAGTCGAGTAAGTTGAGAGTGCAGAGACTACTCCTTCTCTACGAATCGGTTGCAGAGGAGCATAATTAGTTAGGATTTTTTTTACTGTTTATATTTTTGTAAAAAACCAAGGGCATTAGCCCGTGCTTTTGTATTTGTAGAAAGGGTCACGTAAGGGCATCCTGACTTGTAACTCCCTCCCTCTTTTCTCAGGGTCTGGTTCATCGAGTATCGTGCACTTGGGGGAGCAGGGAACACCGTGGTTTTTTTTGCATCATCGGTATTTTCATGACTTTTTTGAGGCTAGGTGCCTGTTAGCATTTTTCAGGCTTTTCTATACTTGCACCTTCGTAGCTAGTTCTAAGATGCGACCTAGGTGCACGCTTATCTAGGATAGAAAAATCGTTAGACGTGTTTTGAATATACCAAAAAAAGAAATAACAGAAAATAAAATCGAGACTGCTTAAATACTTGACATAAAATCAACATACATGATTATTTGTTTGGGAGAGCAACCCCCAGCACAAGGATTGCAGGTACCCTTTCCAGATCTGTGAGTGAGGGAAGACACATAATGCTAGAACCAAAGTCTGAATCTCTTTTGAAATACTACTTAGTTCGTGCACTTAATCACTGTTCTTTAGTGGGGACTCTCAGGTAGCCATAAATAGTCCATGTTTTCTTAGCAGAGTGGGGGGGGGGGGGGGGCTTAGAGGACACCACAATAGCCCGGTCCTCAAGTAACATGGGTAGCCAAAAATGGTCCATATTTACTCCCATAGTGGTTGAGAATAAGTTATTTCCGGTAAGGACTCAAGAGAGTATTGAGGGGAAATATCGGGCATCTATTAGCTCATTATAATATGTGATAAGACCTATTTGCCAAAATAATCCTAAAATCGACAAGATAAACGACCGAACTCTTACGGTCATCACTGTTGTGTTGGTTAATCTGGGGTTGTATTGTGTTTGTTTCCGAGGTGTGCATTACCGCGTCTTATAAGCCTTCACCCTCGATCTCTTGATTTGATATCATGATCTCCCGATATCCTCTTGACATCGAAGATGACAACTCGATGGATTTTATGCTCAGACTCCATGTGCTCTCGACGATTCAATGTCCGTTGTACTTCTTCATAGACTCGGGATGACTCCCTTCCGAAGTTGATCCTATCTAATCGCTAGGAGAGTCAGATCCAGACTCCTTCACCTCCTATCCCTTCTTTTGAGGTAGACCCCCACCTAAAATTAACGTCTATTTCTCCTTCACATATTTCTCTGAGCTCTTATGAGACTTTTTCCTTACCAGAAGATTTAAAGAATATGGTTCGATGGTAGGGACCCATCGAGGACCGACTAGCTGAGGATCAACATACAAATGGAAGACCAGATCCAGCCGCAGAAATTACCATGGGGATTATAGACACACTACATTAGATGAACCTACAGTTCAGAGATCAGTTTAGAATCCGGAACGAGCTGCAAGCCAAGATCGCCACACTTAGAGCAGAAGCCGGGAATCCACCACCTCCTGCCATGGTTCCTGCGATACTTCGAGACGATGACCCAGGAGCCATGATGCTACATCATTCGATTCGGCTACCATCAAATCAAGGGCCATACGAGTTACGACCGTCCTTTACTTTTCTTCTCAAGTTTATGGGAATGCTACAGAGGAGCTTTTTACCTTTGTGCAATAGTTCGAAATTATTTGCGGTATGGCTATCTATACATGAGTTACGCAGGAGGAGATACACCTCAAAGCCTGCCCCCTTGCCTTAGCAAATAAGAAACTTTACTGGCTTAGTCATTTGGGTAGGGAGATCTTAATGTGGGATAATCTGAAGTCCACAGTCTAGCATAAATATTTTCCTCTAGGATGAAGGAATATGACAAGGAGCCAGATCTCCAACTTCATGCAATTACCACATAACATGCGATTCATTAATGAGAAATTGATGTTGGTAGATATGATTCAGAAGCAAGTTCAGGATTTGCAGTTGCTACGAGAGTTGGATAAACTCTCATCACTTCCTTAACAGCTGAGGGATCTAACGAAGAAGGTGACAGACTTGCATCTTCTATACCATCAATCTCATGTTTCTTTGACTTCTCAACCTGTTTGGAGATCCTTACCCGCTCTTCCCACCCGTCAGATTCACGTTGTCCAGAGAAAGTTGGTTCTGCCTATAGAGACTCAGTATATTGATTGGAATGAGGACCCGTCCTATACTAATTCAAGCCAGATCACCAGTCCTGGAGACGTTGATGTTGAGTCCCAAGCCACTCCTGAGATCAACGGGATATGGTACGCTCCGATTCAACCGTCAACACACTTTACTCCTCAGAGAATACACCAGCAACAACCACATCACTATAACATCCCCCAGTAAGGACGCCCACATTTCCAGCACTGACCAAATTACACACCGCAATAGTCTCACCAGCACGCCTATTAGAGGCCACATTCTTTTCACCAACTTGTTTCACATTCACATCCATATCATTACCAACAACAACAACAATCCTCATATACTCCACAGAGATCTCCTCGACCTTATGCTTCGCAACAACCCACACCAAGGTAGGAGAGAAAAGAGAGTCCGGGTTACCACACTGTGCTTGAGATATCTTCACAAGCCCTAGCACTGAATTAGATCAAGGATATGTTGAGCACGCTTTAAGTTGCAAATAGAACTGAGATGGAGCGGGTTAGCCATTGTCTGGATGAGTTAACTGCGCCCAAGACCACTCTTCCAGCCCATCCTCAGAGGAACCCAAACATCAAGAGGAGGCACAAAGATCAGGTAGACACCACCACAAGTACGACCTCTTTTCTTGAATTATTATCTAACTTCATTCACCTCAAGAGTGGTAAATCACCACAAGTACCTGATCGGGAGGAGGAGAGGGCATAGAATGAGGAGTGAGAGTCGATCCATGATACACATACTAATGTTGAGGAGGACAACTATCATGATGATGATGATCAGCCGACGACTAGAGAGAAGGGAGCGATGTTGAGACAGTTGACATGGACCTAAGCGAATCAAACAACGATACCACCCCGGGCCATGAAGACACTCCCGAAGTTGCTGTTTCTTCTCCTATTCTCGAGAGTTTTGTACATAATTCTGAGACTCTCGATGTACAAGATGATCCTGATTTTAATAAAAAGAGAATTTTCTTGTTCCCGAGCTAGTTCCTTTTCCCGATGCTTTATATGGAAAATGAAAGAACAGAAATCCAGAAATAAGGTTGTCACTCCAAATACCGAACGATTATTGAAAGATCATATGCACTTCACGATGCCTTGGATCATTTTCCGATGCTCAAGAATCAACTGAGGAACAGATGTAAAACATGTAGGAAGAAGAGATCACGAGTTGAAAAACATGTTTTGACCAAGGCAACTTCGTGTGCTATTTGGAATGAGGTACCTAAGAAGAAGCGAGATTCTGGAGCTCACTATCTCACAAGTTAAATTGCAAATGCCGCATTCCATCGTACTCTCTTTGATAATGGTTCCTTTATTAACTTGATTCCATCATCTTTGATTGATAAGCTTAAGCTAGGTCCTCTTTACAAATCACAAGCGATACTTCAGTTTGCTGATCTATCAGTGAAGAGACCTAGTGGCGTGCTAAGGAACATTATCATAACCATTTAGGGCTTGCAGTTTCCTGTGGACTTTACTATTCTAGATATGACGTGCCCTACACAATTACACCTTGCTCCAATAATTCTCGGGAGACACTTCTTACAGGAAACACGAGCAGTCTTTGATTATGATGTTGGGAGAGTATCATTGTGCAAGATAGTGGAGAGATACACATTGAGATGGCTAGAGGATATAACAATCCCCGATTAGTATTGTCATTCACATAAGAGGACACCAGTCTTGCAAATGATTGTCAGAACATAGATGAGACACACTCTCTTGATATTGAGAGCACTTATTTTGATACCCATGATATCCTACACAAGGATAGGGTAGATCATATGGTACCCAGTTCTTCAGATGACTATTCACATACATATATAGAGTTCACTCAGATCCAGATGAGCAGTCAGCTGCAGTAGGCATCTCAGTGCCACAGATTGAGAGTACACATATTTCAACACGAGAGTCAGTTGATTATATTTTGCAGATCATACAATCTATTCAGCGTAGAGAGTCGGATGGTGTGATGGTTACATATATAGACACCTTATGTAGTCTGACTCCAGAGATGCATATTTCAGTAGAGAAATCTATGTTATGCACATATTTCACTTACAGAGGTAGCTCTACTCAGACACCCAAGGACCAGTACCCACATGCATATCAGATGATTCTGTATGACCAAAGTTGAGGTGATCTACTTTGTACAGGATGCATGATTACTCTTCCACTTCATTCCATCCTGTATAGAGACCTGTGAGCCATGCAGTTTTTGCTGGAGTACACCACCTATATATTCTTTGTAGACCACAATCGTCCCCATTTTTGTTTGTCTTATATGCTTTGTTGCCAGATCCTAAGTATAAGGGGGACCGATTGCCCGCTGATTCTCGCCCTTCAATTTTTATTCTTTTTACTTTTCTCTTGTATATCATTTCCTTTACACCAATCACCAATCCCAATTTTTGACCAGATTATTTTCTATACTTAGGTACCTTATCCTAAGTACATGGGGACCGAATGATTTCAATAATTTCATCACTCTTTCTTTCATTTGTTCCTTCCTTTGTATATTCCTTTTTCCTCAGTCACCTCTTTTGTCTTTTCACTATACTTACGATGACCTGATCGTAAGTATAGGGGGGTCGACTGACTTCTATCATTCATTCTTTTTCATCCACTTTTGCTTAGCACAAGTGATGTCATCCTTCTTCTCTTTTAATGCTATGAGGACATAACACAAGCTAAGTATAGGGGGTGTGTATATAATGTATATATACTTTTTTCCATAGCTCGTACTTTTATGTATTTTTTATATCTATAAAATCCATAAAAAGTGGATGAGGGTTAATTTAAATTCCATCTACTTATTTATTATTTATAAAATCTTTGTAGATTAGTAAAATATACCTAAAATCCTTATTTAAATATTTTAACATGTATTTAAAATATGTATAATACTTATTTAAAATTCTATTTATTAAAATATGTGTAAAATGTAGTTAATCCTTGTAAAATCCTTTGTATATAAAATTTGTAAAATATATTATTTATTTAATCAAAATAAAATATGGGTAATTTATCTTGTAAAATTCTTATACATAAACTTGTTTATAAAAAATTGAAAAATTCATAAAAATGTAAATTCTAAAATCTACAAAAATTACAAAATCCGTAAAAATGAGTAAAATTCATAAAATATACTTCATAAAAATTTGGTTGCATTTGCATTTTTCAGAAGAAGTTTGATTTCTAGAACTTAAGATTGGGAAAATTCTAAAGGATGGAGCTTGATTAAGATCTTTAACTTTGATTGTATGGAGCTTAGTTAGGAACTGGAATTTAGGCTCTTCGAGTCAATGACTTAAATCTTTGGGTTCCATAAGACCATGTCTGGGAAGTCAACTTGAAGTGCCTAAGTACAAAACTTGGTGTCATCCGTTCAACTCTTCATCAACGAACCAATTTTGGACACATGCACTGTGCACTTAACTCAACTTGCATGGGGTTATGAAGGGCAATCCATCTTGGTGGTGCGTTTCTATCCTTGCTTGGCAGCATGGACGTCTAAATACATGAGAGATTGGGGTTGCAATACTTGCTTCGGATGAGGGAAGGATTTGTTGGCACATTTTTTCCAAGACCTCAAAAAATGGACGGAATGAAAAGATGCTATACCCATTAAGGCACAAAAAGATTGATGCAGTGCAAGCAGCATTACAAAGCCAATTCAAAGAAGAACACATGAAATACAAATACGACCACAATGGTCAGAGATTCCACCAAAAAGCCTGCACGTCTTAGTGGAGACTTAACTACACTGACTGCGCTTCACAAGGAGATGTGTCTACACTGGTCGCACTCCAGTTATTTTCTCATTCTTCTAGTTTCTCTTTATATTTGATTGTGGACATAACAGGACCTGACCTTCGAAGGGATACCTCCCTCCCCGAGGAAAGAGTAGTTGGATGAGGAACTAATGTGAGTGTATTTTTGGGATGGGATGTTTCTTCGCTTCTTTAAGCGGGAAGAGCTAAATCAATTCACACACAGTACATATTGATTTAAAGGTTGATAGAGTTTGTGATATGAATGAGTGGATATGAACTGGTTGTTGAGGTGAACTTAAATAAGAATTTATGGAACTTGAGCGCATTTGAGGCTAAAATCCTAATTCTAGTTAAGGCTTTAACAAAATGTTTGTTTTAAGCCCGATCGAGTTCTATCCTTTGTCTATTCTCATGAGTTGATATAGGAAAACAAATTCATTCTAACTTTCTTTCTTTTTCCCTTATTTTTCAAATGAGTGTTTGCAAAAGGACAGGCAAAGTTTAAGTATAGGGGGTTGATGAATCAATGATCCATTAACATTCTTTCTGCATTTTGTCTTAAAAACCTTAACAAATATATCTAAATATTAATTAATTTCCACTTTTTAACAAAACTCTACCCATGAATGAAAATGCACTTTTATGCATTAAAATCATGTAAATAACTAAAAGAATTAAAATAAAGAAAATAAAAAGAAGGCAAATTGTAGATATGTACAATGTGACTTATAAAATAAATATAGCTGAAAGATATATCTATAACCTAATGCCCGAGACCAAGTCTGCACGGATTGATCAAAAAATAAATAAGTAGGGGGAGATAAGGAAAGAAAATAAATAAAAATAATCAATTCCATACTCTATACACTTTTCATTATTTATCCAATAAATACCAAAACTTCAATAATTTTTAATTAATTCATATGAATATATTTTTTATCAAAATATTTTCCTAATTATTTCTAAAAATGTATTGAAAAATATAAAAATAAGTTAAAATTAATATCTTGTACATAAGACAAGAAATCTAACGTTTAAATTGTCAAAATCTCAACATCCGAACATCATAACTTTCTCATACGAACTCCAATTTTACTCTACTCACCTTTAAAATTCATAAAATAATAGTCTCTAATCAATAAAATTTCATTAAAATCAAAGTTCGTTTATGAAAAGTCGATTTTGGGACCTAACCACAACTGGGTTTCTGGGCTATTTATTTTGTCTAGAACAGATTATTTATAGTTTTCATAATTTTATAATTTCTAATCATTTTCTTGATCTTATAATTTAACCTAATTTATTTCATAATTTATGGATCTTATTTAATATTTTAAATAATTTAAAAACCCTAATTTATAGGTTTCAATTTATTGAACTACATAACTTATAACCATATTTATTAATATACTTAAATTAATTTATTAAAATATACAAAAAATCATACGTACTTTATTTATTATTGTAGTATTTAATAAAATAAAAAATGGTATATTATTTATTAATTTATTTAATTTAAAAGTCAATTATCTATTTACCAAGTAGTATTTATACCTATTTATTAATATAATATTATATTTCATAGAATATTTATAAGTATAAAAAGTAATTATATCATAATTTAGATAAATTTATTATTTACATTTTTTGTTTTTATACCTATTGAAAATAACCTTATTTACTATTTAATCTATTTATTTATTCTGGCCAACCAGGTGTTGAGACGTGTCAACACCTGGTTTATCTTCGTCAAGAACTCAGTTATTCGTCTGTTCTAACAACCTAAGTTTAACTTATTCTTCTCGTCATATCCTAAATCCTAACTACAATCCAAACCCTCCAACTTCATCTCCTAACTACCCTAATCCACACCACCCGTGGATTCGCACCTAACTCCATCTCGATTGATCTATAAAACCCCATCAAGTCGGCCATTCCCACCAAACTTTCTCCTAACTAACTCCAATTTCAGACCAGACACCAACATCCTCCTGTGATTTCAGCCAACGTTGGTGGTGACAACACCCAAGGCTGCTCCTGCATGGAAGGTGGACCATCAAAGGAGAGTTCCAGGTTGACCAACCACCTAGCATTGCCGCCTCCGCGTGCGTCCAGCTCTGAGAAGACCGCCTCATCGAGCAAAGACTGTAGAGTCCTATACTTTGCAGACATAGGTCAAGCATCCATCTTTGCCACGTTAACTTTCGATTTACATGTTGTTATTAGTGTCCTTAAATGCATCATTATATATAATTATTCTATCTATTAAACAAACACTCAATTCATTATCCAAATCTGAATCGTTCTCATTCAAAATAGCTTCCAATTCTATCCCATTTTCACGTTTTCATTATTACTGGAAACTCTAATTTTATATCTGTAAATCCTTAATTCTTGGGCAAGGTAGAATTGAGAACACAATGTCTCTTGCAGGTTCCAATAATGTTAGGAATTATCAATTCCATTATCTGGAGCTTCTCCTTCGAAAAAATCATCAATCAACTACTTCATTCTTCTAGTCGATTGTCGCAACTAAACCACCACCTCCGACGACGCCTCTCCGCCACATCTATCCACCTTGGAGCATGCTCACCTACATGCGACCTTGAGGGAAGTAGGAGACACCCCTCTGGCCCTGTAGGAGGCCAAAGTCCCCAACCGATCGCCGGAGATAAAGAGGAGAAGACGACGCCGCCGTCACCTGCTCTAGGAGAGGGAAGAACACGAAGAACATCCTAAGTTTACAATTTCATGATACTTGTCTTTCTTGGATGGTTAGGATTCGCCTGAAGCTTCTAATCTTGACCGTCGACTGTGAGGGGCAAAGAAATTGCAAACTAAACCCGCCAAAGTTCCAGAATATAGACCACGCTCGAGAGTTTTCTAGTATTTGCATTTTGGTCCCCACATAGGGACCTAAATGTAAATGTTTTAGTTTTTCTTTCATTTCAGTCCCTGCTAGGGACCATTTTATAAGAGAACTCAATTCTTTTTCTTGCACTTTTACCCCTGAGCTATTGGGAATATTTGAATCTTATTTTGGTTGTATTTTTCATCGAACTTTCTAGGGTAGTTACAAAACTACCCTAGCAACGTTTCTTGCTCTTTTTCCTTGATTTCTATGGCATATTTTTCTCAATCTAATTTTTGTAAAGTGGTGCTAGTTTTGAGTTCTTTCTTATCTTTTTTTGTAATTTTCTAGATGAGAATAAAATCCCAAAATTTTTTTATTCCTCAAAAATCGTGGTACAGATATTCTGCCGCCTCGAGTTCGACCTAGGGGAACTTACCTGAATGAAATTAAGCTTTAAGGATAAAATAGGAGAGAAGCCGCTTATTTTCATCTTCTCTCTCTCTCTCTCTCTCCTATTTTATCCGGATTTTGTTTGATCAACCGACTTTTGCTTAGTGGTTTTCTACAACCGACATCCCTTAACCGCTAGAAAAAGTTGCGTTATCAAAATGTCACCGTTGCCGTGGAGGCGTTAGCTATACTTCAGTTTTTGACATCATTTTGAAATTTTACGATCTTCTTGGTTTTTACGATTTTTCTGAGTTTCTTTGGTTTTTGTTTGATTTCTTTTTATGATTTGTATCAATTTCCTTCGATTTTACGGTTTTCACTGTTTTCTTTGGTATTTTTTTATGAATTTTGTTTGTTTTATGTTTTACAACTTTTTGTGTGTTTATTTTTCTAACAAATTTTGGAGGGCCTGTAGGATCAACCGGCTTCTTCGGAAGTTGAGTTAGTTGAGAGTGCAGAGACCGACTCCCTCTCTCCGAGTCAGTTGTAGAGGAGCATAATGTATTAGGATTTTTTTATTTTACTTGTAATATTATTGTAAAAAAACTAAGGGCATTTTCCTTGTTTTTGTATTTGTAGAAAGTGGCCCCTGTAAGGGCATCCCAACTTGTATCTCCCTCCCTTTTTTCTCAGGGTCTGTTTCATCAAGTGCCGTGCACTTGGGGGAGCAGGGCACCCACTGCGGTTTGTTTGTATCATCGATTTTTCTGCGACTTTTTCTAGGCTAGGTGCTTTTTAGGTTTTTTCAAGTTTTTCTCTGCTTGCACCTTCATAGCTAATTCTAGAACTCACGACCTAGGTGCATGCTTATCTAGGATAAAAAAATCGTTAGACGTGCTTTGAAAATACAAAAAAAAAAGAAATAACAAAAAAAAATAAAACCAGGACTGCTTAAATACTCGATATAAAATCGACATAAAGGATCTTTTCTTTTGGGAGAGCAACCTCCAACACAGAGATTGTAGGTACCCTTTCCAGATATGTGAGTGAGGGATGACACTTAAGGTTAGAACCAAAGTCTGAATCTCTTTCGAAATACTACTTAGTCTGTGCATTTAATCATTGCTCTTCAGTGGGGACTCTCGGGTAGCCAGGAACAGTCCCGGTTTCCTTAGCAGAGTGGTGGATTTAGAGGACACCACAATAGCATGGTCCTCAAATAGCACGTGTAGCTGGAAACAGTCTGTACTTACTCTCATACTGGTTGAGAATAAGTGGTTTCCTGTAAGGACTCGGGACAATATTGAGGGGAAATATAGTGTACCTATCAGCTCACAATAATCGGTGATAAGATTTGTTTGCCAAAATAATCCTAAAATCGACAAGATAAATGATTGAACTCTTATGGTCATCACTGGGTTGTGTTGGTGAATCTAGGGTTGTATTGTATTTGTTTGCGAGGTGTGCATTACCATGTCTATACACCTTCATCTTCGATCTTTTGATTTTATATCATGATCTCTCGATATCCTCTTGACATCGAAGATGATGACTCGACGACTTTGACACTCAGTCTCCATGAGCTCTCGATGATCCACCGTATGTCGTTCTTCTTCACAAACTCAGGATGACTCTCTTCTTGAGTTGATCCTATCTAATCACTAGGAGAGTCAGATCCAGACTCCCTCACCTCCTAGCCCTTCTTTTGAGGTAGACCCCCGCCTAAATTACAGTCTATTTCTCCTTCACATTTTTCACTGAGCTCTTATGAGACTTTTTCCTTCCCAGAAGATTTGAAGAATATGGCTCGAGAGAAGGGACTAGTCAATGACCAACCAACTGAGGAGAATCATACATATGGAAGACCAGATCTAGCCGCATGCATTACCATGGGGATTTTAGACACACTACAACAGATGAAACTACAAATCAGAGATTAGTGTAGAGTCCAGAACGAGCTGTGAGTCGAGATCGCTGCGTTGAGAGCAAGAGACAAGAATCCACCACCACCTACTATGGTTCCCATGACACTTCGAGACGAGTATTACCCAGGAGCAAGGATGCTACATTAATGGATTCAGCTACCACCGAATCAAGGGCCATACGAGTTACAACCGTCCTTCATTTCTTTGCTTCCCTTGTTTTATGGGAATGCTATAGAGGAGTCGTTTGCCTTTCTGCAATAGTTCGAAATGATTTGTGGCACGGATAGCTATACATGATTTATGTAGGAGGCGATGCACCTTAAAGCCTTCCCCTTCGCCTTAGTAGATAAGGCATTTACTGGCTTAGTCATTTGGGGAGGTAGATATCAATGTGGGACAATCTGAAGTCCACATTCCTGCGTAAATATTTTTTCTGGGATGGACGAATATGATGAGGAGCCAGATCTCCAACTTCACACAATTACCGCATGAATCATTGCACCAGGCATGGGATTGATTCAAAGATCTTACTGATAGATGCTCTCATCATGAGATACCTTTGAAGGTGCTACTACAAAATTACTTCGGAGGACTCCAGCCGGATGTCCAGGGACTTGTGAGAATCGCATGTGGCAGCAATTATCTGAATTGGTATGCCGAGTCTATATGGTCCATCTTTGAGGGGATGGCAGAGAATTCGAGAGTTGTTGACTCTACTCGGGCATTCCAGAAGTCCCTGCAACCACCACACCATTGAGAGCATTAAAAGGTGGTGAATATTTCAAATTTTGAATCAAATACTAACATGGGATTCATTAGTGAGAAATTGATGTTGATAGATGTGATTCGGAAGCAAGTTCAGGATTTGCTGCTGTTGCGAGAGTTGGAGAAACTCTCATCACTTCCTCAACAGCTGAGCGATCTGACGAAGAAGGTGACCGACTTGCAGCTTCGATACCAACAATCTCACGCTTCTTTAACTTCTCAACCTATTCGGAGATCCTTACTCGCTCCTCCCTCCTATCAGATTCACTTTGTCTAGAGCAAGCCGGTTCAGTCTACGGAGACTTTGCAGATTGATTGGCATGAGGACCCATCTTGTGCCAATTCAAGCCTGATCACCAGCCTTGGAGATGCTGATGTTGAGTCTCAAGCCACTCTTGAGATCAACAAGATATGGTACGCACCGATTCAACCGTAATCACACTTTACTCCTCAGAGCATACACTAGTAGCATCTGCAGCACTACAACCATCCGCATCAAGGATGTCCACATTTCCAGCACCACAAGAATTACACGCAGCAGCAATCTCACTAGCACACCTATCAGAGACCACATTCTTTTCACCAACCTGTTTCGCATTAACAACCATATCATTACTAGCAGCATCAATCTTCATATACTCCACAGAGATCTCGTCAGCCGTACTCTCCGCAACATCACACTCCGAGGCAGGAGAGAATAGAGAGATAGGGTTATTTCACTAAGCCTGAGATATCTTCACTATCCCTAGCACTGAATCAGATAATGGATATGTTGAGCACGCTACAGGTTGCACATAGAAATGAGATAGAGCAGGTTAACCATCGTATGGATGAGTTTACCACGCCTAAGACCACTCTTCCAGCCTAGCCTCATATGAACTCGAACAACAAGAGGAGGCACAAAGATCAGGTAGACACCGCCACATGTACAATCTCTTTTCCTGAATTCTTATCTAACTTCATTAGCCTTAGGAGCAGTAGATCACCAAAAGCACCTGATCGGGAGGAGGAGAAGGCACCAAATAAGGAGCGAGAGCCTATCCATGATACACATACTAATGCAGAGGAGGAGAACTATCATGATGATGAGGATCGACCTGACGACCAGAGAGAAGGGAAAGATGTTGAGATTGTTGACATGGACCTAGGCGAATCAGTCGATGCTACCACACCAAGCCACACAAACACCCCCAAAGATGATGTTTCTTCTCCTATTCTCGAAAGTTTTCTATATAATTCTGAGACTCTTGATGTACAATATGATTCCGATTTTAATCAAAAAGAGAATTTTCTTGTTCCCGAGCTAATTCCTTTTCCTGATGCTTTATATAGAAAATGAAATAAAAAATCCAAAAATAAGGTTGTCACTCCATATACCAAACAATTATTGAAAGATCATATTTTTCTGAAGATTCCACTTCACTATGCATTGTATCATTTTCCTACGCTTAAGAATTGGCTAAGGAATAGATGCACAACACGTAGGAAAAAGAGATCACGAGTTGAGAAACATGTATTGACCAAGGCAACTTTGTGTGCTATTTGGAATAAGGTACCTAAGAAGAAGAGAGATTTTGGATCTCAATATGTCAGATGTCCGATTGTAGATGTCACATTCCATTGTACTCTCTTAGATAATGGTTCCTCGATTGATTTGATTTCATCATCTTTGATTGATAAGCTCAAGCTAGGTCCTCTTTACAAATCACGACTATACTTCAGTTTGCTACGATAGCTGAAGAGACCTAGAGGTGTGCTAAGGAACATTATCATAACCATTCACGGCTTGCAGTTTCTTGTGGACTTTACTGTTCTATACATGACGTGCCCTACGCAGTTACACCTTGATCCAATCATTCTCGGGATACCCTTCTTGCAGACAACAAGAACACTCATTGATTATGATGCTAGGAGAGTATCATTCCGCATAGATAGTGGAGAGATATAAATTGAGATAGCGAGAGGATGTAGCAGTCCTCGATCAGTATTATCATTCACATCAGAGGACACCAGTCTTGCAGATGATTGTCAGAACATAGATGAGACACATTCTCTTGATCTTGAGAGCACTTATTTTGATACCCACAATATCCTACACGAGGATAGGGTAAATCATATGGTACCTAGTTCTTCAAATGACTGTTCACATACATATATAGACTTTACATCAAATCCATATGAGCAGTCAGTTGCAGTAGACATCTCAGTGCTACAGATTGAGAGTACACATATTTCAGCATGAGAGTCAGCTAATTATATTTCACAGATCATACAATCTATTTAGTGTAGAGAGTCAGATTGTGTGATGGTTACACATATAGACACCTTATGTAGTCGGACTCCAGAGACACATATTTCAGTAGAGAAACCTAGGTTATGCACCGAATTCACTTACAGGGGAAGCTCTACTCAGACAACCAAGGACCAGTATGCACATGCATATCAGATGATTCTGTACGACCCAGGCTGAGGTGATCTACTTTGTACATGATGCATTATTACTCTTCCACTTCATTCCATCCTATATAGAGACCTGTGAGCCATGCGGTTTTTCTTGGAGTACACCACCTGTATATTCTTCGTAGACCACAATCGTCCCCATTTTTTATTCGTCTCATATGCTTAGGATACCAGATCCTAAGTATGGGGGGATCGACTTCCCCGCTGATTCTCGCCCTTCGATTTTTATTCTTTTTACTTGTCTCTTGTATGTTCTTTCCTTTACACCAATCACTGATCCCCAATTTTTGACCACATTCTTTTCTATACTTAGGATGCCTTATGCTAAGTATAGGGGGGATCGAGTGATTTCGATGATTTCGTTATTCTTTCTTCCTTTTGTTCCTTCATTTGTATATTCTTTTTGCCTCAATCACCTCGTTTTGTTTTCCACTATACTTATGATGACCTGATTATAAGTATAGGGGGTCGGCTAACTTCTATCATTTATTCTTTTTCATCCACTTTTACTTAGCACAAGTTATGTCCTTTTTCTCTTTTGATGCTATGAGGACATAACACAAGCTAAGTATAGAGGGTGCATATATATTATATATATACTTTTGTCCATAGCTCGTACTATTATATGTTTTCTATATCTATAAAATCCATAAAAAGTACATGAGGGTTAATTTAAAATCCATCTATTTATTATTTAGAAAAGCTTTGTAAATAACTAAAATAAACCTAAAATACTTATTTAAAATTCTTAATATGTATTTAAAATATGTATGTAAAATACGTATAATACTTATTAGAATTCTATTGATTAAAATATATGTAAAATTCAGTTAATCCTTGTAAAATCCTTTGTATATAAAATTTGTGAAATACATTAGTTATTTATTCCAAATAAATAATGGGTAATTTATCTTGTAAATTTCTTGTACATAAACTTCTTTATAAAAATTGAAAAAATCATAGAAAATGCAAAGTCTAAAATCCATATAAATTACAAAATCCTTAAAATTTGTAAAAATGGGTAAAATTCAGAAAATATACTTCACAAAAACATGGTTGCATTTGCATTAAGATTTTTCAGAATTAGGTTGATTTTTAGAACTAAATATTGGGAAAAGTCTAAAGTATGGATCTTGATTAAGGCCTTTGACTTTCATTGGAAGGAGCCTAGCTAAGAACTGGAATCTAGACTCTTCGGGTCATTGACTTAAATCTTTGGGTTCCATAAGATTGTGTTTGGGAAGTCAACTTGGAAATGCCTAAGTATAACACTTGGTGTCATCCGTTCAACTTTTCATCAGTGAACCAATTTTGGATAGATGCACTCTACACTTAGCTCAATTTGCATGGGGCTGCGAAGGGCAATCCATCATGGTGGTGAATTTCTATCCTTGTCTGGCAGCATGGACGTCTAGAGACAGGAGAGATTGGGTTTGCAATACTTGCTTCGGATGAGGGAAGGATCTACTGGAATAATTTTTCCAAGACCTCAAAAAATGGACAAAGTGAAAAGATGTTATATCCGTCGAGACAGAAAAAGATTGACGTAGTGCAAGCAACATTACAAAGCCAATTCAAAAAAGAAGCCACCAAATACAAATATGACCACAATGGTCCGAGCTTCCACCAAAAAGCCTGCACATCTTAGTGGAGAATCAGCTACACCGGTTGGCTTCACAAAGAGATGCGTCTACACTAGTCGCAATCCAGTTCTTTTCTCATTCTTCTACTTTCTCTCTATATTCGATGTGGACATAGCACACCCTGAACTTAGAAGGGAATACCTCCCTCTCCGTGGAAGAGTAGCTAGATGAGGAACCAATGGGAGTGTATTATTGGGATGGGCGATTTCTTTACTTCTTTAAGAGGGAAGGGCTAAATCAATTCACACACAGTACAAATTGATTTCAAGGTTGATAGAGTTTGCGATATGAATGAGTGGATATGAACTGTCTGTTGAGGCGAACTTAAATAAGGATTTGTGGAACTTGAGGGTTGTTGAGGCTAAAATCCTAATTCTAGTTAAAGCTCTAATAAAGTGCTTGTTTTAGGCCCGATCGAGCTCTGTCCTTTGTCCGTTCTCATGAATTGGTTTAGGAAAACAAATTCATTGTAACTTTCTTTCCTTTTCCCTTATTTTTCAATTAAGTGTTTGCTAAGGGACTAACAAAAGTTTAAGTATAGGGGGTTGATGAATCCGTGATTCATTAACATTCTTTCTACATTTTATCTTAAAACCCTTAACAAATACATGTAAATATTCATTATTTTTCACTATTTAACAAAACTCTACTCATGAATAAAAATGCACATTTATGCATTAAAATCATGTAAATAAATAAAAGAATAAAAATAGAGGAAATAAAAAGAAGGAAAATTGTAGATATGTATATATGTAAAACGTGACTTATAAAATAAATATAGTTGAATATATATTTATAAGCTAATTCCCCAGACCTAGTCAGCATGGATTGGTCGACAAATAAATAAGTAGGGGGAGATAAGGACAACAAATAAATAAAAATAATTAATTCCATACTCTAGAAACTCTTCATTATTAATCCAATAAATACCAAAACTATAATGTTTTTTAGTTAATACATTTGATGATATTTTTCACCAAAATATTTTTTAGTTATTTCTAAAAATGTATAGAAAAGTATAAAAATAAGTTAAAAATAATATATTGTATATAGGCCAACAAATCCAACTTGTTAATTATCAAAATCTCAAATTATGAACATTACAAACTTTAATTTCACTCTACTCACCTTTAAAGTTCATAAAATAATATTATCTAATTAATAAAGGTGATTTCATTAAAATCAAAATCCGTTCGCAAAAAGTCGGTTTTGGGACCTAACCGCAACTAGGTTTCTGGGCTATTTATTTTATCTAGAATACATTATTTATTGTTTTCATAATTTTATAATTTCTAATTATTTTTTATCTTATACTTTAACCCTAATTTATTTCATAATTTTGGAGCATATTTATTGTTTTAAATAAATTAAAAACCCTAATTTATAGGTAAAATTGAACTACATAACTTATAACCATATTTATTAATATACTTAAATTAATTTATTAAAACCTACAAAAATTCGTACATACTTTATTTATTATTCTAATATTTAATAAAATATAAAAATGATACAGTAATTATTAATTTATTAAATTTAAAAGTCAATTATCTATTTACCAAGTAGTATTTATACCTATTTAATAAAATAATATTTATATTTCATAAAATATTTATTATTTATAAAAAGTAATTATATCCTAATTTAGATAAATTTATTATTTACATTTTTTGTTTTTATTACTATTTAAAATAATTTATTTATTATTTAATCCCCATTTATTAATCTATTTAGTTATTCTGGCCAACCAGGTGTTGACACGTGTCAACACTTGGTTCATCTTGCTCAAGAACTTAGGTTGTTTGTTTGTTCTAATAACCCAAGTTTAACTAATTCTACTCGTCATCTCCTAAATCATAACTCCAATCCAAACACTCCAACTTCATCTCCTAGCTACCCTAATCCATGCCACACGTCGATTCACACCTAATTCCATCTTGATTGATCTATAAAACCCCATCAAGTCATACATTCCCGTATAACTTTCTCCTAACTAACTACAGTTTCAGACCACCTGACCGAGACACCAACTTCCTCTTATGATTCCGACCATGACAACACCCAACGCCACTCCTGCATGGAAGGTGGACCATCGAAGGAGAGTTCCAGGGTGTCCAACCACCTTGCATCATCACCACCGCGTGCGTCCAACTTTGAGAAGACCGTCTCGTCGAGCAAAGACTACATAGTCCTATACTTCACAAGCACAAGTCAAGCATCCATCTTTGCCACATTAATTTTCAATTTACGTGCCGTGATTAGAATCCTTAAATGCATCATTAGATACAATTAATCTCCCTATTAAATGCACACTCAATTCATTATCCAAATCCGAATCGTTCTCAATCAAACTAGCCTCCAATTCTATCCCATTTTCATGTTTTTCATTATTACTTGAAACTATAATTTTATATCTGCAAATCCTTAATTCTTAGGCCGATTCAAGCTAGAATTGAGTAACACAATGTTTCTTGCAGGTTCTCATCATGTTAGGATATATTAATTCCATTATCTAGATCTTCTCTTCGAAAAGATCATCAATCAACTACTTCATCCTTCCAGCCGATTGTCGCAACTGAACCGCCACCTTCGACGACGCCTTGCTGCCACATCTATCCACCTCGGAGCACGCTCACACGTAGGTAGCTCGAAGGGTGTATGAGACACCCCTCTGGCCCTGCAGAAGGCCATAGACCCCAACCAATCGCTGGAGATAAAGAGGAGAAGACGACGCCGCCATCACCTGCTCTAGGAGAGGGAAGAACATGAAGAACATCCCAAGTTTACAGTTTCGCAAGACGTGTCCTTCTTGGACGGTTAGAATTCTCCTGAAGCTTCTAATCTTGACCCACTGTGAAGGGTGGAGAAATTTCATACTAAACCCACCAAAGTTCCAGAATACAGATTACACTCCAGAGTTTTCTTGTATTTGCATTTAGGTCTCTACGTAGGGACCTAAATGCAAATCTTTTAGATTTTCTTTCATTTCAATCCCTACCAGGGACCATTTTGTAACATAATCAGTTCTTTTTCTTGCACTTTTACCCCTGAATTATAGGGAATATTTGGACCTTATTTTTTTAATCAACCGACTTTTGCTTAACTGTTTTCTACAACCAACATCCCTTTACTGGTAGCAAATTCCGCGTTATCATATGGTCATGGTACATAACCCTAATTGTACAAAGGGACCTTATAGTGCATTCACTCATTTAATTTCAGAATGGGAGTAAAAGTATCAATAACGTTTATTGATAAATCTAGTATTACAATAACATTTATTGTAAGAATGGTTCACCTCGGCCTCATATGGCTAACACTCCATATACATTGGTTCTGGTCTGCCTAAGTCTAGGACAGAAGTGAGTGTGAGAATTGATGAGATCTGAAGAATATACAAAGAAGGGAGGATGTACACGTGTGAATGAATTTTGATGCTGCATATTCATGGAGAGTAATATGATATATTTGCGTTGTGCTCACTCTGCATGAAGTTGATGACCTTGACTTGGACTAACTACTCCGTAGAATCTACACAATGCTTCAACAGTAAACCATTGACCACATGAGATTGTGCACCATCTTAACTATCTCTACACTTTCAATCCCCATTCAATAAGGAAACTGAGGGATTTGAGCGTGATTTGGAATCTATGTACTCAAGTTATGATCATTTTAATGAACATGTATCCATTATTTTGGGGATGGTGAATCTTAACGTAATTAAAGAGTTAATTACTATTTTGAAATACTTATAAATGCATATAAATCACATGGGTTCTATTATAAATCAAATTAGCAAACATTGAAAACTTATTTTGCATGATTTGGATTTAAATTGATTGAAATATGCTAGTTTTAGTAAGTGAGGGTCACTGCTGGAAGTTACATTCCTAATCAAGAACCTTGTGATTGTCATTTAATAAATTACTGAAATTAATGCTTAATTTCCAAGAATAATTATCGTTGAACATTTTGTGAAATATTTGATAATGATAATTTCCTTAAATGACAATTTCTTAACCAGTAATTGATTAGATACGATCTAGATCACAAATTGGTTACCTGATCTTCTTTCCAACAAACAAAGTTTTTTGAATAGGATTGAGTATTTTTTTAGAAAATTTCTTTATAATATAAATTGAAATGATTTTGATTAATATTTTTATATGGTATAACTTCGGTTGAATAATCAAATATCATCTCAAGTACAAAGTGATCAATTGGCATTATCCTAACGTGAGGCGGATATGGTGTCTAGTCGGGGAGAGTTTAGGTAGCTGGTTGCTCCGTGAGCAGTTTGTCCCACTCCCATCAGTATTGGCCATGACAATGGGTAGGTAAGGCATAATGTTTGAGGGATCATGATGTATTTTTTGAATTATTAAAATTCGAATAATGTATAGTTGAGATAATACTATATTTCTGGTAATAATAAAGAATGTTTGTTGGATATTAATTGGATCATTGATTTAATGTGATTAGATTAATTAAAATCCAATTAAAATAAAACTCTCTATTATGAATAGAGTAGTATTTCTCTTGAAAGAATTAATTATGTGAATATGATTCATAGTAACTAATTAGAATTTGAACATGATGTGGAGGATCACATAAGTGACATCCATTGTCTTCTGTCAAGGCGAAGGGCTCCATCGCCAAGGATTGTATATGTGAGACACATGTCCGAAGTGACATCTCTTGCATACAAGCGCATTCGGATCAGGCTCTTTGCTTCTCGAAAGAGTAAGGTCGTATGTGTAGTGACCCCAATATCGGGTCCTCATATTATTGGGGTGATATTGGATTGCGCATAGCGAGTTCTAATCTTGTTGATGGTTGGTTCAATTAACGACGGGACAACATCACCTTAGGAGTGGTGGGCCCTGGTGTTAAAGATCGAATTGGGAATGCAAGTTGGACTTGCAAGGCGGAATGTGTTCCTGCTTCTTTTTATCTGAGTTACAGCTTTTCATATTATCGGGATGTGACAAAGATAGGGAAAGAGATCCCAGATCTTGCTTGAGATATAATGGTAAGTAAATCTCTTACATTGAAAGTGATTAACATAATAAACTTTTAGTGTTGACAATGAAAGACAACTTTGATATAAAAATTCCTAAATCAAAGTAAAATATATATTTATCCAAATTCCATACTTCAGATAATCCTCATTAATCCCAATCAATTCTATACTCAATAATAACCATTAAATCATCATGGATTGGATCCATGATCAAGATATTGTACTTGCAGTTGGACACATTATGTATGTGGTAGAAATGTGCAAGTTTCCCTGTAATAATGAGAAATGATAATTAAATAAACAATAGGACTACAACCCCAGGGTTTGTATGTTTCTATAGTCTTGATCTCCCATCGAATATACTTTGGAAGTGACATGTCGATGATGATCGTAGTTGTCGAATAATCCTTATAAATTCTAAGAAGATGATTTGGCATACATATGTGCTCTCAACATTTAATCATGAATGACATGGTTCACTGCATCATGCAGAATGATGGCTCTTTAAGAGATGATGTGTTCAAAATATTTGAGTTCCTACCCGGTCCTAAGTATTTAAGAGTTAAGATGGATGTAGATATGATGAGTGTCATCATTCTACTATCTATACTCTAGTCATTCATGAAGCTTAATAATATTGATATTGTATGAACTAAATGAAGCATATATAAATGTTGAAATACTCTTATATTGAAATATTTTGAATTCAACATAAGAGATCCTTTATCTTAAGCAATAGTTGTTAATTAATGAAGGGATCGCAGTGGAAGCACGGATCTAACCCATGTTAGAATGAAAGTCAAAGAGTTGATAGTACTTATATCATTTCCATATAACATCCAAATATTTGGATAAATGCTAATCCGATGCACTGATAGTGTGACTATCTAGACTATCTGGGATCCTTAAAGAATGACTCGAATAGTGCATCAGAATAATCTACATTTGATCATTGAAATTGACTTACTTATTGGATAAGATCAAAGCCAGATAATTGTGTCTCATTCTTCTAATAATGCTTACAATTTGTTTCATATGTTTTTAGAAGACTAAAAAATCTGATCTCAAGGTTTAATAGTCATCTACATGGATATTTATCCAATTGTTGCAACAATCTCTATTGGATAGATAGACTTCATATTTTCAATGGGAGATCCCTTTAGTCTTAGAGAATGTCTCTATGATCCAGATATTCGTCTTAGAGAATGTCTCTATGACCAAGATATTAGAATGCATTCATTGTTGATTTCTAAATGTTGGAAATAGACATGTATTCTGGAATAGGCCTATCATAAAGAGTTATGATTGATATATTTTATATAGTAATCTGACATCTAGATGACTCTACTAAATTACAAAATTAATGAATGGTTCATTAACATTTCTAATACTGAAAAACTAAACCTTATAAGATTAATAGGAGGATGAAGATCATTTGACAATGATCTGGCATCAAGCCTAGGACATATGTCTGTTGATGAGGTAAATAGACTAGTAAGAGATGAAACTTTAGATTGTCTGAGTTTCAAATCTTACATACTTTTGAATATTGTATTCAAAGTATACATGTCCAATGCACCCTTATCTGGGAATGGTGTTAGATGCCAAGGTATTCAAGATCTTATACATATTGATGTATGGGGATCATCTCTATCGTAATAAACATTGATGATATGTGATATCAATTGATAATTTTTTGATATGAGATTTCTTCCCTTCACCTTAAAAATCTTTGAAATGTTCAAAGATTTCACAAATTTGGTTTAGAACTAAATTTTTAAGAAAGATGAAATGAATTTGATCTAACCTAGGTAACAAGTATGTATTAGAGTAATTCAAGGAATACCTTATGGAGATATGAATATCATTCATATCTCACTCCTCTTAATACACCTAAACTCAATAGAGTTGTAGGGAGATACAATTGGATCATGTGTGACATGATTCGATCAATTATGAATCTTAGCATAATTACCTCTTAATTTCAAGGTATATATGTACTAGAGACTAATATATATATATATATATATATACATATATATATATATATCCTTAATAAGATTCCATGCAAATGTAGACCCGAACATCCTCATCAGCTATGGTTTGGAACCTAACCTTGTGTTGGGCACTTGAGGATTTAGGTTTGCTTGGTCCATGACTTTGTCATGGATGCAAGTATGCTAGAATCTAGCACCAAAGAGTGCTGCTTCATTCAGAAAATAAAGGATGGTATAGGATACCTACTTTATGACCTTGAGATTCTTAAAAAATCTCATTTCTAAAAATGTGATTCTTAGAGGATGAGACACTTGAGAATCAAGATGAAAATGAAGGAACTCATTTAATCTTGAGAAGATAATTAGGCTCCTGAAATCAGAAACTAAAAGGATAATTAAAGATGAAACATTAATACCTATTGAAATGAGTTTGAGGATGGATTCCATGTGTCAATTAAATCTGACAACGATCAGACTTCATATGATGAAGCTCCAGAGGATCATGACATGGAAAGATGGATATTCACAACAAAGTCTAAGTAGACTAAATATACAAGCGTTGTATATGGACCCTCGAGGATCTACCTATATAGGTAAGACCCGTTAAGGTATAAATGGATCTTCAAGAGAAAGAGGGAACCTGATGAGAAGGTAGAGACCTTCAAAGCACAAATCGTGTCCACAAGATACACATCGAAGAGAAGACATCTCTTGTGATGAGACTTTATCTCTAGGGACCATGCTTAAACCCATAAGAATATTGCTATCCATAGCTACACAACTTGACTTTGACATCTACCTATATGGGTAAGACCCGTTAAGGTATAAATGGATCTTCAAGAGAAAGAGGATCTACCTATATGGGTAAGATCGATTAAGGTATAAATGGATCTTCAAGAGAAAGAGGGAACCTGATGAGAAGGTAGAGACCTTCGAAGCATAGATCGTATCCACAATATAGACATCGAAGAGAAGACATGTCTTGTGATGAGACTTTATCTCCAGGGACCATTCTTAAACCCATAAGAATATTGCTAATTATAGCTACACAACTTGACTTTGACATCTACAAGATGGAAGTCAATATTGCATTCCTCTATAAATACCTCTCTTAGGATATTCATATGAAGTAGCCCCAAGACTTCATGTTGAGGAAAGCAAGGTGTGCAAGCTAAATAACTCCATTTATGGACTCAAATAAGTTTCTTGTAGCTGGAACATCAGATCTGATGAAATTATAAAGGTCATGATTTCAGATAAAATCTTAATGAACCATGTGAAGCTTAGTGGGAGTGGCAATGTGTTCATCATGCTAAAAGTAGATGATATCCTAATCATTTGGAATGATATGAGGATAATAATGAAGTTTTTATTGACTTTCTACTCCATACCTTAAGATATGATCTCAAGGATACCTATTCGATCTTGGTATTGAAGTGGTTCAGAAGCAAAGAGAAGAGGTATTGGGAATGCCACATTAGTGGTACACCTTGGACATGTTTTCCAGTTTCTGGAAAATTCCAAGAAATGATTCTTTTCCTTAAGATATGGTACTGACCTATCTAAAGGGATAACACCTCAAATAGTTGAGGATGTGAATACCAAAGCTACATGCCATAGTGCATCAGCTTTGGAAGCTCAGTGCATGCTAGATGTGTACAAAAGTCAGATGTCTGCCATGTTATGAGAGTAGTAAACTGTTTCTAATCCTATAATGGAGATAAAAACACTTGATTGCAGTAATAACAATATCTTCAAAGAGGATAGGACTTTGGAGATAGTGATCTCTAAGTCTTATCTTCAAGAACTTAAGACTTTATAGATAGTGATCTAAAAGGTCTTAACTACAGATACCTTAGGAGATAGAAATATCTGAGAATAAGGAAATTCTGATAGGGGTAGTAGAAATTACATACTAGTTATAATAATTATTGAGCTGTAGTGTCAAGGGCACTATAACTGAAAATATTGAGTATTGGTTGCATAAGATGCAACATTCACATTGGATGCGAGCACTGTTACTAGGATATATGATATTGTCGGAAAAAGACTTGACGTAGTCTCTCGAGAACAGAGTGACTGATTAACTTAACTTGATATTTTTCTAAATAGCATATGATTGTCACATGAGTGTCGATTTAAAGATTAACCCATTAATGTCTCTTTGAGCTAGCGGGAGATTGTTGGACATGCGAGCCCACAATGAGCCATTATGCAATAAGTGTCATTGCAAATATCAATCCCTGATATGAAATGAAGAATAAATAATTTGCATAATAGATCCCTTAGTACAATTAGGGCTATGTACCATGGCCATCTAAATGAGCATATAGCTGTTGATTCAATTGTTGAAACATAGAGGTTGGTGCTTTGATAAATATCTAAGGAGTTAGAGTGATGACTCATTAACCACCGTCAAATGATTATTAAGAGATGATCTCCATCCTGAGAAGGAGATGACAATCCTTTCTCTAAAGGCTGATATCTAACCGACCTCTTGATGCAGGTCCTCTACATAGGAATAGGTATTCGAAGGTATTAGATAAGTTAGGTCAAAGAGTTGACTTAGCGAGATCGAGATAACCAAAGACCTATGTCGTATGCTTTCACGATATAGGCATGCATCCTCTAACCAGAGACATATGTGTTACTATATGTCTAAGCATATACATTTGGCAGACCAATAGATTGATGACCTAATCAATATCTATATACTGGCGTGTTGGTGTGCATATAAGGGCATATGAGTAATACAATCTCTCAAAGGGATCATACAGGTTCATTGCTAAACCAGAAGACATGAGCTCACTCATTAGATATTGCGAAGAATCAAATTCCGTGCACGATTGTCTTGCTTTGGAAGTTTGACTGAATTTGTAGGTTTGATATATGCTTTTGGAAATTATATTGTCAACACCTAGGTATGATATATGGTTTTGGAAAGAATATGATTGACACCGACTCTCAATGATCAAATGAGAAACTTAATGATAAAACCCTGAAGGAGATAGTCTAAATAGATCTAAAACTTCGGGTTTGTTTCGGGTCTTCTAGTATGCTGGATGTACAAGTATTAGGAATACCCGAGGGTGATGTGTTCATAAACAATTGTTAACTACGACGCTTCCATTCTGAGGGAGTGATGAAACATGTTTGGATTTTAGTGACTCCTAGATAAGTACTCTAATCTTGGTCCAAATGTTGGACAATGATCTGAATGCGACTCAGATGCAATAAGAAGATTAGATTTGTGGTCTTGATTTAATTAAGCATCTTTGAGAGGTCTGCAAGATCTGGATTTGAGATGTGAACTCAATATCCAAGTCACTATACGTGGAACAATACAAGCGCCCTGTCCTTATCTCCAAGTATCCACGGAGAAAGCACATTATCCTTGAAAGAGTTCATGGATAATTTCACTATTGATAAATATATCTGAGCATTGAGAAAATCGATAGTTAAATGCGATTTAATTATCATGAACAATATGAATTTGATTCATATTGTAAGGAGAGTTATCCGAGATAATTAAATATGATTTAATCATCAAAAGATGTGAATAATATGGATGTGATTCATGTTATTTGGGCACATGAGAATAGAGATCAAAGATAATTAAATGTGATTTAATTGTCGTATATATGAGTAATGTGGATAGCACTATCCATATTAATCATGTATATTATAAATGTTATTTATAATATATCAGAGAGAGCCTATAGGAATTTATATTTGTTGATAAACTATTGATGTGAATTAGATGCACATTGGATAATTAATTGTAAATGTAATTTACATTTTATTTTGGGTTGTGAATGTGATTCCGAATTTTAAATGCAAGATAAAAATGTTCTCATAATTAAGAATTATTATTGTGAGATAATTTCGGAATGAGATAATGTAATCTCATGGGAAAAGGTTACTATCCACCAAAGATAGTAGACGACCACCACGTCCCAATGTGATTGGGTGGTGCCCCTCGCCCCCCCAATATTGGTAGATGATTATCTTCTTCCAATTATCTCTAAGATAATTGATTTGATATGAAATTAATTTATATTGATTATTCAATATGTATTTATTTTAATGAAATAAATTATTATTATTATGTTTTTTACAACAATATCATTGCCATTGAAAGAAACACAAATCAATCTCATCCATTGATTTTGTGTTGTCCATGGATTGAGATCCATGGATTCCAAAATATTGTATAAGTAGAGGCATCCCATGCTCTTCGAACCACATAAATCCATATGCTCTTTTCCATCTATATCTCTACACGTCATCTCTCTCTCTCTCATTGTGGTCGTCCTCCTTGGAGCCCTTTAGAGCGTCGCCATCGTCACAACATCATCATTGTGCTGTCGGATTATTTGCTCGTGGATCTCCATCTCCTTTAGTGAACCTCTCTCATGAAGAAGATATTGAATCTCGTGTGATGAGATCAGGAGATTCGCCACTTGGATCATCAACATGGATTGCAAGCAGCACACATATCATCAATGTGCTTGCAAGCGTCTCCTCCATTGGATCAGACTTGAGAAAGGAGGTCTCTTCGTTTAGAGACTTGATCGCAACCTTGCTTTAAGAGGTAAACCTAATACTTGTATGTGGTTTAGATGAAATGATATGGGAAGTGTTCTCGGATCATGTGGTTTCATCGTTTGATTTTTTAAAATTCTGATGCCTCGAGCTACTAGTCCAACTAGTTACTCCTGATCGCATTCGATGCGATCCTCATGCTTCCGTGATGCGCTTAAAGATTTTCAATATCCTTAACCCTTGACTCGTATCTCGAGGTCGAAACTCCCTTTGAGGTTTTTGTATTTAGAACATCCAAATCCATCATAAATCTCGATAGTCATATGGGATAAACTCTCATATCATGAATCTCGATCATGTACGTACGGATCTCATCAACTATCTATTGCTGAACATCATTAAGAGCTTATGAAGAAGAATAGTAATTAACTAGATTCTATCTAGGTTTACTATGCTGAAAAGATTAAGGTGAAAATTGGCCTTGTTGGCCATGATATCGATGCTGTGGGAATCTCTAAAGAGGCGGATCATATTGTCCTGACTTGGTACTATCACTAACATATCTGTTTCTGCTCCCATTGAGGTTGGAGATAATAAGGTCCAGGGCGTAGCTATGATGGAAGAGGTGTAGGGGTGAAGCCAGTGTTAGGGAAAGCAAGGGGACACTAGTGTTGCTGACTATACCACATTCTTGCATGTTTGATCGCAACAATGCTTTAAGAGGTAAACCTAATACTTGTTTGTGGTTTAGATGAAATGATCTGAGAAGGTTCTTGGATCATGTGGTTTCATCGTTTATTTTTTTTAATTCCGATGCCTCGAGCTACTAGTCCAACTAGTTGCTCCCGATCATATTCCATGCGATCCTCATGCTTCCATGATGCGTTTAAAGATTTTCCAATATCCTTTAACCTTGACTCACGTCTCAAGGATGAAACTTCCTTTGAGGTTTTTATATTTGTAACATCTAGATCCAAATAAATCCAAGTGAATCTAAGCAGTATACTTGATCATAGTATTGTTGATGCTGATTCTTATTCATGCTATTAGGATTTGCCTAAACCTGAGGTAGGAATGGACGCAAGTGGGGCCGATCTTTCATCATACCATTTGGATATTCAATTGGGATAAACTCTCATACTTTTCTATCACCACCACCATGCTCTTCCAACCCCATCTAGTTGCCTACGCCCCTTCAACAGCAATAGCAGCCACCACGCACGACGATCATTATTCGTTGCCACAACACCTATTGCCTGTCCATCTTCCACCCTCAAGCCACACGCCCTTTTGCTTCACAGACCCACTCCACACCACCTCGCCTCCTCGTGAGTAGCTCCAACTCGCTCATGCACACCCTCCATCAATCGGACTCACCCGTCAATTCCCTCGGAAGCAGCACCCTCGAGCATCAAGAACCCTGACAATTTTGTATTAGGGGAGTGACATAAGACAATTTGCATAGAGGAACCTTCTATTTCAAGTAATTTCAAAGAGGTACTTTCTGATAGGTGCGCCACTTGGAAGCTGGAGGGAAAATTGAATGCGAGACCCTACACCTAAGCATAATTAAAGAAGTACCATTAGGCACAACATTTTCTTTGTTGATTTTATATTCTATTATTTTCCCACAGACACCCGTATTGGAGCATTTATTTGAATACCTTACTTTTATCCAATTGCAAAATGAAAAATAACATGTTTATCATAATTTAAATCTCTATCTCTGATATTGGTTTGATATTTTTATGATGTGCAAATGATTTATCAAAACTTGGATATTGAAAATCAGTGAGGGTTTACTCATTTACTCTCTGAAATTTGTATTACACCACCACTTTCTTGAAAAATCGTGCACAAATTATTATTATTGGTGTATATTTCCATGTTCTATTTTGTCCAAATTTCTTTAAAAACGTATATATCTTCAATCTGAAATAAAATGTAGAGTGAATTATGTTTTTGATTTTTAGATACGTCCACAGACCTTATTTTACCAAAATTTCAAGTGTCATATATTGATTATTAAAATATCTATTGTATTTGTTTTATGTTTGACGTAATTTGATATTGTGGATTTATTAAGAATTAATTCTTAATATTCACTTTGTTTCATTGACATATGCATAAAAATGCATATATTGTTGGAAAATTCTAAAAAAACTAGTGTGTGCTTGTTTTGCATTAATTTAATTTCACTTCAAGTTTCATTAATTTTCCATTCTGTTTTAGTTATAAATTGTATAAAATTCCATAAAAAGTATCCATTTTCATGTATGTGTCTTAACCCCTAAAAATATAAAAAACTATGTTGCGAAGTTCTCATGCAAAAGGTTTCATGTAAAAATACAACTTTGCTAATTTGGTCTTGATTTTGATTGAAATTAAATTAGTAAAATTTTATTATTTTCCTTAAGAACCTAGTTAATTTTCATGTTTGCACTTTTGCATTGATTTTTCATAAAACACTATAAAAATATTTCTCCCTGAAACCTAGAACTAAGTTGACTAAATTGAGTGTAAGTCACATTATTTCCTTGTGATTGACCTTGGGCTTGTCCCAAGTAAACAAATGTAATCACTTGAATTGATTTCACTCTTGAGAATCAAGATGAAAATAAAGTGAAGGAACTCATTTAATCTTGAGAAGATAATAAGGCTCCTGAAATCTGAAACTAAAAGGACAATTAAAGATGAAACACTCATACCTCTTCAAATGAGGTTGAGCAAGGATTCCATGTATCAGAGAAATCTGACATTGGAATGATGGAAGTTAGCAATAAAAGTCTAAAGTAGACTTCATATACAAGTGTTGTATGTAGACCCTCCGAGGATCCACCTATATGGGTAAGACATGTTAAGCTGTAAATGGATCTTCAAGAAAATGATAGAACCTGATGAGAAGGTAGAGACCTGCAAAGCACGGCTCGTAGCCATGAGCTACACACCGAAGAGAAGACAACACTTGCGATAAGACTAGATCTCCAGTGACCATGCTTAAACCCATCAGAATATTGCTAACTTTAGCTGCACAACTTGACTTTGACATCTTCAGGATGGAAGTCAAGATTGCTTTCCTCTTATGAATACCTCCCCTAGGATATTAACATGAAGTAGCCCCAAGGCTTCATGATTGAAGAAAGTAAGGCGTACAAGCTAAAGAACTCCATCTATGGACTCAAAATAGGCTTCTTATAGTTGGACCATCAGATTTAATGATCGAGCTCATCTGCGCTAACCTCGAACATCAAAATGTTATCCAGAATTATATTAGGCTCAAAGACCTTCCATTTGCCTTGGGTGGAAAAGTCGACTACTGAGTGAAAAATCTTGGGATTACCGTCACCACTTACGCCCAGTTCAAGGACCTGTTTATGAAGAAGTTCTACCTGTTGAGTAGAACTAACATGATGAGGACACGTATTACGAGTTTTTCCCAATTACCCCATGAAGCCTTTTGTGATGCTTGTGAAAGATTCAAGGACATCCTGCAGAAGTGTCCCTGTCATGGATTAGATGACAACATCTTGGTCCAGTCGTTCTTTACTGGTCTCAACCTTGAGATGTAGGGTTTAGTGAGCGTTGCCTGTGGAGGTAGCTATACATCACGAGGAGCGGATACTGTCTGGAGGGTATTCAAGCAGATGGCTGAAACTAGCCGCTCACAGATGGCCAACATGGCCTATACACCATACCCTAGTTCACTCTCATTTGGAGGGGGAAAATTAGCTGTGGTCGATCTCTCTCAGGACGTGATCCCTAGCATGCGACTCCTTGCGGATAAAATTACTGTAGTTGAGAAGATCGACAAGAGGATTGATGAGTTAGACCGGAGCATCTCCAAACTTCCAAAACAGATGGAGGAGTTGACTGAGAAGGTATCTAAGATAAGGATACCCGCCGTGACTGCACCTTCTGCTCCCGTATACCGAGTTCACCATGTTCAAGAGCAGTTGGTGTCAGGGCAACCCCAGCCGTGGGAGCAGGACCAATCGTACACCCACTCTTTCCAGCAGCCACCTCCATTAGTAGAGACAGTCCAGGAGAAGCCTCCACCGGTTTGGGAGGTGAATGGGATATGGTATAATCAGGATCCTACCAAGTAGGGAAGTACGGGAGACCGACAAACCTATCAGCATCCCATGACCTTTCACAACACCACATTCACCTCTACACCACCTCCTTCACAGCAGAGCACTGGATTCCATCCACCCCAGCATCATAGGCAGCAGTACCAGTAGTATGGCCGACAGGGCCATTACCAGGAGGGTCAACAGGGCCTACAATCCCAGCAGCAACAGCAGAGGTAATACCCTGGCCAGCAGGGCCAGTCTTCCCGTTCTTCTTCCCAGTCTTATATACTTCCTTCTTTGTCTAGTCCCATGGATATTCAACAGCAGATACATGACGAGCTACGTTCCCACAGGAACGAGATTCATGACTTACGGGTGGATGTCAGCCGCCTATCCAGATGGCGAGACGAGCAGACTGCACCCTCTACTCTATCCCAGCCCAAGTTCAGGCTAAACCCAATAGCCTGAATCGATCTAGTTCTCAGCGACGCTTTGGTCAGGTGCACTATTCAACATCTGGTAAATCTGAACATGAGATTCTTTCATGTGACGAGGCTAACCACATGTCACTCAGGAGCAGAAGGACCCTGACCGTACCTGATCGGGCGAGGGATACGAGGAGGGGCATCTCTGGAGCTCTACCCAAGGAGTCTTCAGAGGATGAGGAGGAGAGGCAGCATATTCCAGAGCCCCATCAGCACCATTCGAGGATTTATACTCAGGTAGCTGAGAGGAGATGGAGAGCACGGATGCAGCATCAACAACATGGATATACTTATGATTCTACGGAGGATCTTGCATCTCCGATTGTGGCGGATACCACTCCAGCTTCTATTCCACAACCTATAGTAGATAGATTTGAATTCGATATCACGTTGCATAAAAAGGATTCATGTATGAAGAACTCTGTTTCCATTAATGCAAAGAATGATCTTTCAGTTCTGATTCAGACTCTTCATCCTCTGTTTCCCTAGCTTCAATCCCTTTCCCCCGTGCTCTTACAACAGGAAAGCACATAAAAAAGATTCAGAAAGATGACCCTGATATGGCACGGTTTTGTAAAGAGAACATCACTGTAAAGGTGCCATTTGATGAATATGTGGCTAACCATCCTGCATTCCAAAAATACCTTAGGGTGAGATGCACATCTACAAGGGTTAGCAGGAAGAAAGATAACCGAAATATAAAGACACATGTCTTATCAGTAGCCACAACCTATTGTCTAAAGAATCAGACTTTGCCAAGGAAAAAGAGAGACATGGGTGCTCATTATGTGGAGAGTCATATTGACGACATTACGTTTGCACGCAAACTGTTAGATAACAGTTATTCAATCAACTTACTTCCCTTAGCATTATATCAGAAATTGGAGTTGGGACCACTTCACAAATCTAGAGCTTTACTCCAATTCGCTGATCGTTCAATGAAGAGGCCTAAGGGAGAAGTGAAGAACGTCGTTATCTCGATTGAGGGGCAGAACTATCAGGTTGACTTCGCAGCTTTGGACATGGAGACCCCCAATCATTAGAGAGAATATCAGATCATTCTCGGACGACCCTTCCTTAGGACCGCATGCACAACTTTTGATTATGACACGGGAATGATGAAGTTCTGTTCTCCAGGCGGAGAAGTGAACCTTGAGATGAAGCAAACCAAGTGTCAGCAACCTGATTCAGAGAGTAGCACAGAGTACTCATCATCAGAGGCAGATTGCAGAATGATTAGCACCGTTGAGATTTGGGGACAGATTCCTTCAGGATAGAGCTTGACCCTTTCACCTGGAGAGCACATAGTGCATGATGTAGTTTGCCAGGTGTTGTCTGATCTTATTAGAGATAAATCTACCTATTCCTATGATGACGTAGAGATCCATCTGGATATGTCAGTTCCATCCTCTTCGGAACAATCATGGGACATAGACGACGAGTCGGACGTGGCTTTTGCCGATTGTTTCGATATTTTTGACGATTCGACTCCCAACAATTCTGATTTAGTGGCGAGTAATACTCAGCTTAGCCCACATTCATGCAGCACAGAACCAGATTCAGATTCAGTTCATCTAGATTTGCTTGATGATACCACATTGCCAGAACTGAAATCAATACCTCCTACACTCAAGTATGCCTTTCTTGCGGGACCCAAAGAGATATCATGTCATCATTAGCTAAGACTTGACTTTAGAACATGAGTCTAGGTTATTAGAAGTCTTAGAGAGGAACCGCAAAGCAATAGGCTGGACAGTGTTGGATCTCGTGGGGATCAACCCCGCTCTCTACTCGCACCACATTTTTACTGAGGATAATATGAGACCTTCCCGTAAGTTCCAAAGGAGACTTAACCCCAATCTATGGGAAGTGGTGAAGAAAGAGATTGAGAAATGGTGCAAAGCATGGTTTATATACCCTATTTCTGACTCCAAGTGGGTGGCCTCGCTCATGATGTCCCGAAGAAGTCAGGAATTCAGATGGTCACCAATGAGGAGGGGGTAGAGATCGCGACTCGAGTACCTACGTCGTGGCGTGTCTGTGTTGACTACAGACACCTGAATGTTGCGACCAAGAAAGATCACTTTCCCTTGCCTTTTATTGATCAGATCTTGGAGAGACTCGTAGGGAATGACTTCTTCTGTTTTCATGATGGGTACTCAGGCTACAACCAGGTGGCCATAGCCCCTGAGGACCAGGAAAAGACAACATTCACATGTCCATTCGGTACTTATGCTTTCAGGCGCATGCCATTTGGGCTCTGCAATGCCCCGGGCACATTTCAGCGGTGCATGATAGTCATATTTACCGAGATGGTGGGAGATTTCCTGGAAGTGTTCGTGGATGACTTATTGGTCCATGGTGATTCTTTTGATACATGTTTAGCGCACTTGGACCGAGTCCTCGCGAGGTGTAGAGAGGTAAATCCGGTACTCTCCTGGGAGAAGAGTCACTTTATGATGATGGAGGGTATCATGTTGGGGCATGTCATCTCCAAAAGGGGAATGGAGGTTGACCCTGCCAAGGTGGAGGTGATCAAGAAACTCGATCCACCTACCAACGTGAAATCAAAATGGACATTCTTAGGGCATGTTCGATTCTATAGGAGATTCATTCAGGATTTTTCAAAGATCGCCTGCCCACTGACTGAGTTCTTAGGGAAAGACACATAGTTCATTGTAGATCGCAGGTGTCTGGAGGCCTTTGATATCTTGAAGAGGAAGATTTGTGCCTCGACTATCCTACAAGCTCCTGATTGGTGTCTCCCCTTTGAGATCATGACTGACGCTTCAAATTTCTCTATAGGAGCAGTGTTAGGACAATGGCGAGAAGGGATTCCATTTGCGATCCATTACACGAGCAAAGTATTAGATCCTACACAGAAAAATTATACAATGACTGAAAAGGAAATGCTCACGGTAGAAGTTCAGATCATATATTTTGGGATCTAAGGTGACAATTTACACAGATCACATAGCCATTCGATACTTAATGGAAAAGAAGGACGTGAAGGCGCATCTTCTTGGTGGATTTTACTCCTCCTGGAATTTGATTTGGAGATAAAAGATAAACCTGGAGTGAAGAATGTCATGGCTGATCACCTTTCTCGGATTGAACTTAAAGATTCTCCTGATTATGAGCGGATTAGAGAGACCTTCCTAGATGAGTCAATTTGTGTTATTGACTCACTCTTGTGGTATGCAAACATGGTGAACTATCTTGTCTCCAAGCAGGTTCCCCATGGTTGGACTAGGAACAGCATTGATCGACTGAAGTTGGATTCGAGGAGATACCACTGGGACGATCCTTTCCTTTTCTTCGAAGGACCGGATTGTGTTTGGAGAAGGTGTATTCCTCAGGAGGAATACCAGAGTGTCCTCACATATTGTCATTCACTTGAGGCTGGAGGACACCATTCGGGAAAGAGAACCGCTCACAAAGTACATCAATGTGGATTGTATTGGCTGACCTTGTTTAGAGATGCTATTGATTTTGTACGGTCGTGCCCTATCCGTCAAAGGATGGGAGGGACAGTTGGACAGAGAGATGAGATGCCCATGCAACTGATTATTATTTGTGATGTTTTTGATGCATGGGGCATAGATTTTATGGGTCCCTTTCCCAACAGCCAAGGACATGAGTACATTTTGTTGGCGATTGATTATTTATCCAGGTGGGTGGAGGCTATCCCAACCCGAACCGCAGAAAGCAAGACTGTCTGTAAGTTTGTGAGAGACCATATCATTGCTAAAGTTCGGGGTGCCAAAAGTTTTGATATCTGATGGGGGTAGCCATTTTGTGAACCGAGATATGAGATATTTAGCTAAGGACTATGGATTTGAGCATAAGGTTACTAGTCCTTACCACCCACAGTCCAATGGAATCGTTGAGGTTTCGAATAGAGAGGTGAAGAGTATTTTGCAGAAATTGGTTCGTCCCGATAGGAAGAACTGGTCTCAGCTCTTGGACCAAGTTCTGTGGGCCTATAGGACATCCTAAAAGACACCATTGGGTACTTCACCATTTAGAATGATCTATGGAAAGCCATGCCATTTGCCCGCTGAATTGATTCATAAATATGAATGGGTAATTAAGAAGATTACTTGGAGTTGTCACCTAGGGAAGCTTTGTCGAGACTTAAACTTGAATGAGCTCGTGAAAATCCGAAACAGGGCATATGACAATATTTTGATTTATAAGCACAAAGTAAAGAGATGGCATGATTAGCACATTAGGTGCTAAGACTTTGTCCCTGGACAAAAGGTATGGTTGTTCAATGCCAGGTTGAAGATGTTCCATGGGAAGCTCAAATCTAAATGGACGAGTCCCTTTGTTGTTAAGAAAGTGCACGAGAATGGAAGTGTAGAGATAGCTGATCTCACAGATGGTGTACAATCTCATGTGGTAAATGGACAACTATTGAAGTATTTTGTAGATTCGAAAGAGAAATTAGTCCAAGTAGAGGTCATCAACTTCATGCAGAGTGAATACAGAGCAGATACATCATATTACTCTTCATGAAGATTGCAGTATCAAGATTCAGCATCTAAGAAGATTTAATCACTCTTGTTCATATTCCCCCTTCTTTGTATATTCTCCAGATCACATCGGTTCTCACACTTATTCTTGTCCTATACTTAGTCTTACCAAGAGCCTAAGTATAGGGGGAGTCGATGCCCGCCATATGTATATACTCATCCATTTCTCCTCTTGCCCTCATCCGCCCCATTTTTGCTCTTCTTCTACCCTTAGGCTAACCAGAGCCTAAGTATAGGGGGCAGATTGACTTTTATACTATTTATTATTTTATTCATCCTACACTTAGCACGAGCTATGTCATTTTCTCGCTTCTTATGCTCTGAGGACATCACACATGCTAAGTATAGGGGGGCATGTATATATTACATATATACTTTACCCATATCTCATACTTTCACGTATTTTTGTATATATTATACACTAATTATGGGGTGGGTAAAAAAAGCTTTTTCAAAAAAAAACAAAAATCTCTTAAAAATATATTAAAAAATCCCTTAAAAACTTTTTCAAAAAAAGTCCTTTCTTATTACCTATCTTTTGCAAAAAAAAAACTTTTGAAAAAAAGAAAAACTTTTTCAAAAAAATATTTCAAAAAAATCCTTTATTTGCTTTAAAAAAACTTTTTCAAAAACAAGTCCTTTCTTAATTACTTATCTTTTTCAAAAAAATAAAAACAACAAAAACAAAAGCACTTTTAAAAAAAACAAAAGTTTTTCAAAAAAAACTTTCTTCTTTTCCTTTGTTTTTTTTAAAAACAACTTTTTGAAAAAAAAACCTTTTCTGAAAAAAAACTAACTAATAAGTTGGTTTAATCCCTGACATAATTCACTTTCACACAAGACTAGTAATGTTTGAGAACACTTGGTTTACGAGGTCTTGAGATTTTGAGTTAACCAGCCTTAGTCATTAGTGTCTTGACTTAATTTTTCACATTTACCTAGTTTGAAAGATTTGTGTGCTATATTGCGTGCTTAGTCTCTACCTTAAGAATATGATCAGCACCTCACATACACGATTGCAGTTATGATGAGATGAGTTGAAATTTCACTTGAGGAACTGGGATGAGGGATTTGAGTTTGGACTTGATTTGATGATGCTCGAGGATGGGATAAAATCAATGAAGGCTTCATGAAACCTGAGTGTCAACATCTTTAGCCATTATGAGATCATGGTTCTTGTACTATCTCTTGACATTTACCTATGTGCCAAGGTGTGATAAAATAAAAAATGTTGATCAGTGTGCGCCAACTCTTGGTAAAAGTTGTGGAGCTAGACAAAAATACTACAAAGCAATGAAATGATAAAGAAAAGCTCTCATTCCACAAAGTCAATTATCAAAAGAGCTTCCACCAAAGGCGAGCGCTCCCAACCATTTCAAAGTGTCCACTTGGACCACCGCTATTTGGATCAGGAGTCGAGCTTGCACCAAAAAAGGGCTCTGCATCGTAAATGCTACAAGTCTAGGTGTAGAAGGTATACTAGATACTAAAAAAAGGCACACCTTGGTGTACTCCCAAGAAAACAAGTGCAGACGAATCCAACTTCTCTTGAAGGACGCACTGATCAACACCAAAAATATGCGTTGCGTAATAAGGCACTCGAGAGGATCCTTGTTCCAATGAGAGGGAGAGAAGAAATGACACAATCCTATGCCCTCCATCAACTGGCCTTCCATCTACACTTTTAAGTCTGACAACTAAAGAGACAATGGATTGTATGCAAGAAATGGTTTATTCCCTAGTGTTGAGGATCGGGTTCTTAGGAGAGTCTCTTGGACTGGAACCTTCAGTGATGTTGCGACTCTACTCTTGTGACTGCAGTCAACACTTAAGTCATATCCCTACTATATATGTATACAAAGAGAATCTGATGATTAGGGAAATTGGATACCTTTTGACTAGAGCTTGGTTCAACTTAGAATTTTAGGATCTCTAAAACTGAGAGTTCATGAATGGATCCAGTCTTGTATTCACATGCACAGTCGGGGGTTAATCTAACTTATTCATTCTTTATTTGCTCAAGGACCAGCAAAGTTTAAGTATAGGGGGGTGATGTATCCACGATTCATCATCTCAAGTTCTTCATCTTAGCAAAATCCCCGAGTAAATATCCAGAAAAATGTCCATAAAATAAATAAATTAACAAAATAACTCTTGTAAATAAAACACACTAATTATTGTATATTAGATTGTACAAAATAAATTACCCATAAAAAAGCCGTAAAAATAAAGGAGTTTTATACATGTAACTAGCCCAAAACTTCATGTATTTTTAATAATTTCATTTCAACTCCTTTTTGGGTAATTCTTTCTCCAACTTATTCTTAACGATGTATATAAAAATACAAAAATGCAAAACAAATTTTAGCTCAAATAAATGCTCCTAGATCCCAAAGGGAAAAAGCCATAAAGACCAACTTCCAAGATAAATTTCTGCTCCGTATGAACTCCGAATTCACCAAACTCACTTTTAAAGTTCAAGTTAGAAAATTATCTATCCAAGGGAAGTGGTTTCATTAAAATCGGAGCTCATTTGCAAAAGTTGAGTTTTGGGACCTAGATGTACATTGTATATCATGTATATATTCATTCTTTCTTCATTTTTTAATTTTCCTAAGTACTAAAAATACAAAAAAATCATGGTTGCATTGTATTTTAATTGTATTATTTTATTGTATTTTTCCATTGTAAATATCTCTTATTAAAAAGACAAAAAAATACATATTAGAAAAGCAAACAAAAAATGTACATGTATGTATTCCCTTGTAAATTCTCCACTATTATTATTCTTTATACTTTTTGTTGTATTTAAAGTAGCCTACTTTATTTCATTTTATTTATTTAATTATTTTACATTATCTACAATAAATACCATTCAACTCCATTCTTTCACCAACCTCCACACAACCCCAACATTTTTAACCTCCTATTCAACTCCATTAATAATATAACCTCCCACCACTTTAATAACCTCTCATTACATTCTCTTTATATACATCCCATGCTCCTCAATTTGCACTTGATCCATCTTTATGTGAGGAGAGCCTAGTTCCCAGAGTTGAATCAGTGATAGTGACGCAACCGCGGTCGAGCGACGACAACCCTCTCTCCGGTGAGATCCGTTGGCTTTTTGGCCAACTTCGTAGCTGCACTCGTGCGCTGCTTGATCTCATCGCTCGCCGGCGATTCGAGCAAAGACCTTTCTCGTCTTGAGCAATCCCAAGGCGGTCCGCGTTCATTGTAAGTAATTTGTCTTTTCAATTTTTTTGTCGTTTTATTTTTTTAGTGTTGCATTTTCCTCCACATCATATCATCACCTACATAGCATCGTCTCTACCACCACCACAATATTTTTCCCCATCATGTACATCCCCTGATTAACAAAACAAAAATATAAAAAAATTAAAACAATTTTTTTACAAAAAAAATAAAAAAACAAGTGCAGCAGGCGGCGCCTCCCCCCAACAACCGCCGGCTACCGCCTGCCGCACCACACCGCAGACTGCGCAGCTCTAGCGCCCGCGCCCCCTCCGTTGTTGCGTCTCCGGCCACGCGCCCCCGCTGCAGCCCGAGCGTGGCCACTCTAGCAACCTCCACCGTCGCGGGCTGCTTCACCGCCACCTCCACCGACCGTCGCGCCTCCGCCCGCTGCAAGCTACATCACCGCCACCTCCGCCTACAACAGCACGCTGCCCCCCTCATCATCCACGTACGGCCCCCGCTCCGCTCAAGCCTCCTCTTCACGGCTCCGTGTGCGGCCGCGCCGTCGTCGATCTCCCCCCTTTTCGGGTTCCGCCAAATCCGTAAGGAAGAAGAAGAAGGTTTTGTACATTTTTTATTTCATGAAAATTGCATTAGTTTCTTTTGAAGTTTTTATAATTACAAGTCAGTCTATGTACATATTTTGTTGTGACTATTATTTTCTGAATTTGCAAAGACAACCCTATGTTTGTGTATTAATTTGTATGTTTGTATTGCATCATTTTATTAAATGAAAAATGCCATTGTGTTGAGCAACTTAGTCTCTATCATCTGAATATTTACTTATATTTTTTTAATATTTGGGTAATTAATTAAAATTGTCTAACTGAAATTCTGCATATTTTACCCATTCTGTGCTATTAAATTCATATTTGACTCATTGTTGCTTTAAAAGTTCTACAAAAAAATGAGATGATGCCTAATTTTCTATTGTAGATTTATTAGGAATTAATTACTCACTGTCGCTCTGTTTTCATTAAAAAATCCATAAAACAAATTCATATTTTGTCAAAAAAATCCAAAAAATACTGTAGTCCCATTCATCATATTTTTATTCCAGTAAATTTTTCATAATTTTTGCTTACTATTTGTGTGAAAATTGCAAAAATACCCATAAAAAGTGTGCATTTTTAATTCTTGCATTTTAAACCATAAAATTCCAAAAAAGTGTCTTGCATTCATCACTGGATTAGTATTCTAGGAAAAATATAACTTGTCTAAGTTGGATCTATTTTCTATTCAAAATAATTTGACTAAGTTGTATGCTTTCTTAGTGTATTAATTCAGCCGCATTTGCATTTGTCATTCATTTTGCATTAAAAAATCTAAAAAATAATACGCATTGGAAATCTAGACATAGGTTTTCGAATTAAACCCAAAGTTGTTCCTTTGTCTCCCTGTGTTCGACCCCGAACTTGCCTGGGATATAAATTTAAGCTGAGACACTCTTCATGGAGATCTTCTCTCGGTTCTGACTGATTCGCTAAGTACACGTACTGCAACATGCATAAATTAAACATCGTATTTAGCGACTCGTCAAGGATCTCCTAGGAGGACCTATGCACCCGAGCAATGCGAAGTTGGCTTTCTGACTGATCCGACAGGAGAGACAACCAATTCAGACTTAGAGGAATTTTGGAGATAGATTGTGAGCTTTATTTCATGCTTAAAAATTGTATATTCATGTGAGAGAGTGACTCCATAATTGTAAAAATTCAAGACTCTCAGAGACTCTTCGACTTCCTGAGGTCTAGTGCTTGAGGGATTGTTCCTTGGGGGCCTCGATGGTTTTGATGACTTTTTACTTTTATTTTATTTTTATTATTTTGTGTGAATGCTTTTTATTTTTATTATTTTTAGTACTTTGATGCTTAAAAAAGTGGACATGCTTGAAAATAAAAAATAAAATGCCTACCAGAGTATGCATATATGTTATATAGAAAATAAGCAAGCTTGAGCATCAAAGTTATACCATGTGAGCCTGAAGCTGGATGACTTGACTACACTCGTCATGCATCCCAGGATAGGTAGCTACACTGGTTAATGTCCATTCTTTTCTTCACCTCCTCCACTTGAGTTGGACACCACTTGAACTTAAAAGGGAATACCTCTCTTCTCGAGGGCAGAGTGCTAGATTGGGGAATCATTGGTTGTCATTCCAGAGAAGTCAGTTCCTTTGCCATTTCAATTGGGGAGAACCACTATCACTTACACTGTACAAGTCAGCTTCATCGTCATAAGGGTTTGCGTATGATGTAGGCTAGTTCTGACCTGGCTATTGAGGTGGTTTGAACCGAGTTCTCTAACTCTCGAAGGCTGTTGTGTTTTAAATTTGGTTCCCGACCAGGTTCCACACACATTCTCACATCAAGATCTAACCTGATCTCTAAACTTTGATTTTATACATACAATTATCAAAATCAATTCCATTTATTCTTTATTCTTTCTTTTTCTTTTCTTCTTCTTCTTTATTCTTTTTGTACTTAATGTATAAGTGTTTGCTAGGGACAAAGGCAAGTATAGGGGGGTGATGAATCTCCATTTCATCACCTTTATTCTATCAGTATGGCCTTAAAAACCATATCTGATGCATGTAAATAGCATCAATTTATGCATAATAGCATTCATTATTAGATGTATTATTTGTATATAAAATAAGGTTTTTAATGCCAAAATTATATAATAAAGAGAAGAAAATAAAAAGGAAAAAATATTGAAAATATTTATGAACCTAAACCCCAAGACAAAGTCAATAATTGAGATGATCAAAAAGGAAGAAAGTAGGGGGAGATAAGGGCGAGAAGTAGGGATATAAGGGCAAGAAGTAGAATAAAAATACCATTTATTTATTCTTTAATTATGCATTCTTGACACCTATTTTATTCTTTATTATTTTTTCATCAAATAAAGAAATTTCGTACGTGAAAGTTGTAGATAATAATGTGAATAAAAATACAAAATTGAGTTAGTACAAAAATAATACACATTGTTCACTTTATACACAAAATAAAAAGCCAAAAACAAAACTTCACAGACCCATAGCTTTCAAAAAAAACTCAAATCATATAAAAATCACTCTCTAATTGTATAAAACTTTTTACGAGCTATTCAATGGTGGTGATTTTATATTTTTTGGTGTTACTATGTGAATGTTAAGTTTTGGGCCCCTATTGTACATTCTACCAATTAAAATATTCAATTTATTCATTATTTATTATTTTTACAAACTCATATTTCTAAAATTTTTGAAATATTATTTATAACATATGTGCATATTAAAATTAAAATAAAACAAAAAAGAAAAGGTAAAATAAAATAAATCTATGAGAAAACATATATAAAATACCTATGTTTCTTCTTGTAAATAAATAAAAGAGAAATATATTCTTTCATTATTTTATTCTTTATATTTTTATCATATTGTAAATATCATTTATATTCTATTAATAATACAAATCCAAAATAAAAATCATTAATATACATTAAATAAAAAGATGTATATAATACATAGGTAAAACACCTATAAATATACCTACATAATATACATACTTACTTATTTAAGTATACAAATAACATCATAAAAATAAAATAAAAATATGCTTATAGTCATAAAAATAAGTTATTATATAAATAATATAATAAAATAATAAAATAAAATAAACAAAATAAAAATAAAAATGTATAAAACATATATGAATATACCTATAAATACACTAATAAAAATTAAGTGCTAGTAAATAAAGCTAAAAAATAAATAAAAATCATAATTAAATACATAATTAAATAATAAAATTTTTTTATTTTATATGAAAAATTAATAAAAGCATTTAATATTTTAAAATATTTATTTTCGAATAAATATACTATCTTGTCCTGCAGTAGTCCCAGCTGGACCAATCCCAGCACGTCAAATGTTGACCGCGGTCAACTCCCCCTCTGCTTCCGATTTGACGCGAACCTGTCAAACCCCGCATTTTCTGCCATTTTTCATGGGCATCTTGTCCATCTTTCGCAAATGCTTCCTTCACAAGAAACACTCCCTGATCATTGTACATACACTCACTACCTTAGATCTAGTGTATATAGCCCAGATTCTTTACAACCGCCCGGTCAAATAAGGGTGCTCCAATGTTTATAAATAAGAACCTCCTTAGTCATCAAATTTGGTCACTTTTCGAGTCCTAAAACCCCTCCACTCCAGCCTAGCGTGCATCCTTGTGATAGGGGGAGGCCCCCTGGAGCTTGGAGGCGGCTCGCGGATGAAGGAGTGCACCCACGACGGCTCTCCGGCGTGGCCATGCTCCCCGCCTTCGCCGACAGGTATAAGAGCTGGTTGTTAATGCTTTTTAGTTAGATTTTTGTTTGTGCATTTTAATTATGCTATTAGTATAGTGATTAGCTTGTAGATTTCACATTAATAGACCCATTCATAGTTCACCGGAGCTCCGCTCCGGTGAACGATGCCATAGTGTATCGACTGTTCTCTGACCCCACAATCCACCTCGTCTTTTTCCCTCTATGTTTCTCCATCTCCCAACCACCTAGAACCAACCGGATCCTTTTTGGTTCCGCAAAACGAAGCTCTGCCACCACCTATTGCCGTAGCTTAATCGCCCACTTCATTCTCGAAGTTTGACAGCTTCACTTCAAGTCGAGGAGAATCGCCTCGAGCCGTATTACCTTCTTGTGCAGGTTAGGCATGCAAAGAAGAGCCAGGAGTTGGTCTCGTAGCTAGAACAATGTACGTAGGGCTCCTTGTCCTCCCCGTCCTTGTGGAGGAGCTCCGGCCGAACTCGTGCCATTCTGAGGCCTCAGGTGGGACGGCACGTGAGGTGGCAAAATTATAGGGATAACCCTGTGAGTTTTGTAAATTAATTTTTAGTCTAGTAATTTGAATTGCATGCTGTATATTTTTGTAAAAATTGTTGAGAGGCCCCCAAGCTTTTTCGTATTTGCGTTTTGGTCCTCCCTAGTATGCGTCACGTATTGTCCCACGTGTTGGTGAAATTGCATGGATGCCCTGATGGGTTTTGTAATTGTTAAATAGTGCATTAAAATGCTAATTACATCGTAAGCTTTTGTTACTTTTGCACAGAGACCCCTGGGCTTTATTATTATTGCAAAAATGTCTGTGCTAGGACATGTATTTTTGTGTGTTTTATGTAATTATTAAAAATATCTAGTATGCTCCTAAAAATACACAAAAATAGGGATAAATGCTTTATGTCTTGTAGATTCACGCCCATATTTTTAATTATATTTTTTTGCATTTAATATATTTATAAAAAATTAAAACGGGCATAAATAATACCTGATTACCTATAAAAATTCCAAAAAATATAAAAAACATTTTGAAAAATTTTAAAAAATATACATAGTATATTTTGGTTATTATTGAGTGTAGAAAACAAAAACCCCTAAAAATAGATAAAAATCATAAAGCTCCAAAATCCAACAAAAAATTTTATCATAATTCAATAAAAATACCAAAAATATGTTTTTTTGTTTTATAATTATCTATACATAAATATTTATATATTAAATTTAATTTGGGTAATTTTAGGAATTATTTCTTATTTTTAAAACCCAAGTTATTTTCATATTAATTATTAATCCTTTTTTTGTGATATTTTTTAGTTTAAAAATATATTACAATTAGCAAAAATCCCAGAAAAATAAAAAAAATTATAAAATATAAAATCACAAAAATATTATTTTTACTATATTTTGTCAAATTGTACATATTTATGTACTTATAGTATTTATATATACTTTATATTATATTCATACATATATATACATATATATATATACATAATATTTAAATTAGAAAGAAATATAAAAAACAAAAAATATAGAAATAAAATACAAAATTATAAAAACAAAAAAATGAAAACCCTCAAAAATAATAAATTTAATGAGTGATAAAAGATAGAATTTTTGAGCATTTATATTGCCAGCTTCTCCCGTTTGCTCCCAGTGTTTAACCACTACACATGCTTACACCTATACACATTTGCACGTAGAGTTACAATAACTTTTAACTCCATATTTTTGCTATTTATTGTTTGATTCTTATCGTGTGTTAATTGTTGATTGATTGAGATTTTTTGTCGGTCGCCTCAACGACTGTGCTCTAGCCCTGTATGGAACGCAAGAGTGATGGAAAATCTCACTTATCACCAGCTGAGTAAGAAAGGCTGGCTATGTCTTGATTGGGTGCATCAGTCCTCCTAGAGGTCCTCCTTTACGCAGTGGTCCCTCGCAACAAAGTCAAACAGAGATGAGTGGTCAGAACAGTCACAATCAATATCAAATATTTAAAGTAAAGTAAATAAATACAAGAGATAAGTAAATGAACAAGAGATAATAGAAAAAAAATAAAATAATCTCCAACTATGCAGTGTTGCTCCCCGACAACGACGCCATTTGATGAACCAGAAAATAATCATTGGTCACGTGTTCCACACATGGCAGAAACATGGTCATCTGACCGACGAAAATCTTGGATTCGATCAACAATTAACTTACAATATATGTAAAGAAATGAATATAAAAAATGTTGAGTTAAAATTTATTATAACTCTACAACAAAATGTGTATAGGCGTAAGCATGTGTAGAGGTCCAACATTGGGAGAAAACAGTAAAAGGAGGCATAAATAATGATAATTGTTTTATATTTTTATATTTTCTTTTTATATTTTCTAGATTATATATATAAGATATATATATATATATATATTTATATGTATGTGTATAAATATAATATAATGTATATATAGATACTATAGATATATAATATCTAACAATTGTCAAAATAAAGTAAATACATTATTTTAGTGCCTTTTATTATTTTCAAATTTTTTGTTATTTTTCTGTAATATTTGCTAATTGTTATGTATTTTTAAATTCAAAATTTCCCCAAATAAGGGATTAATTATCAATCCGAAATTGATTTGAATATTGAAAATATCAAATAAGTTCCAAAATTATCCAAATCAATTTTAATATATAAATATTTATATAAAGTAAATTATAAAATAAAAAACTTTATTTCGGATTTTTAAATGATTTTTTAGATTTTTATAAAGGATTTCAGGTTTTCGGTTTTTAAGTTTTTTGTTTTTTCCTTTTTATTTTAGTGATTTTTAGTCTGCAATTAAAATAGGGTAAAATATTGTGTGTGTGTGTGTGTATTTGGAATTTTTAGACACGTTTTGTATTTTTAGGTATTTTCTAATCTAAATAGTACAAAAATAGGCTCCATTTTATATTTAATAAATAGGAAAATGCACAAAAATGCAAATAAAAATCACGGCATGAAAGTATATGTCATAAAGAATTTAATCCTATTTTTACAGTAATGCCTACCGAAAGCTGCTTTTCGGGCCCAGCCGTCAGGCCTCAACCAAAAACAAGCGTTGATGGGATCTGAGTTGAAGAGTTGACGAAGAAGAGCTCTTGAGGAAGCTGCCGGAAAGCTACGTGCTATTGACCGCACATAGAAGCGCTGGGAAGTCCAATCTCGCGTGCGCAGGGACATACTGGATAGGCTAATCAATCAGTCAGTGAAGCAGTTGGTGAGAGAGCACGAGCGATGGTGGTTTCGTTAGTAGTAGCGAAGCACCAGTCTTTCGGAAAAAATGTGGTAGACTTGGGCAATGAAAAAGATCGATGCTTTCTCTTTGCTTTTGAGGATAACATTGAAGAGCCAGAGCCGGAACGACCGATAGGGAGTTAGGTAGGGACTTGTGTAATGGGAGCATTTAGGAGCACATTAAATATTTATAAAAATATGAGAAATGCACAAAATTAAGTGTCCTTGTAGGGGCATATTTGCAATAAAAATAATTCTCAAGGGCTCAGCTGCAAACTTTCCAACATGAAATAACATTTATTTTATTTTTAATGAATATTTTACAATTACAAAAAAGCCATGGGTTCTAGAGCAATTTCGCTACCTCATGTGGCACGCCACGTGAGGTGACGTGGAATGGACCCATAGGTATTACAATAAGTACTAGGGCCCCGTTACAAAATTTTCTTTTTATTTTACACGTTATAATTTATTTATAGCACTAAATGATAAATACAAAAAGGAGGGGTAAGAGTTGTAATTTACCCCATTAAAGGTGTGCAATCGGACGACAATGAAGCTTTCACTTGAATACGTGGCGCCTTCGGGTGCGACGATGGCAATTCACCTTGGACGAATGAGATTAGATCTCTGGGTGAGATGAGATGGTTCTGGGTCTCTACATCCAACGGTTGTGAAGTGATCTGGAGCGGCTAGCAGATTGAATAGTAGGAGAGAGGCCTGGAGGAACATGTCAAGAACTCGCCTGGGGCGAGCTTCGATCTGACTTCTTGTGCTGCTCTGGCCGTCTGAAAGGCTTGAGTTAGGGGAAAAACGAAGCTTGGGCTCCTCCAAAAGCTTGGGCTTCTCCACTTCTAACAGCATCGCTAGGAGGTTCGATGGAGCTCAGATGACATCGATTGATCTCTAGAGAAAATAGAGCTCCAGGAACCTCTTTTCTCTTCACGATCGATTCCTAGTGGAGTCTTTTGGCCTCCATCACCTGCAATAAAACTCAAGAAAGAAAATAGGGGCTCGAGGGCTCTTATTAGTGGTGAAATGGGCGTTGATGGTGCGGGGAGGAGCTCCTCCTGCGAGCGACGTAGGTGAAGGAGCTGATCTCTAGATCTGGTGTCGATCTTGGCGAGCGAAGGTGTACGGGGCATTTAGAAGGCATAGGGGAACAGAATGCAGGTGGTCAGTGAGGCGGTCAATGAGCGAGGCATAGAGGAAAGGGTTCACCAGAGCCGAGCTCCGACGAACTACGAATCTAGAATTTACAGCTACACCTAGGGTCTAACAACTAACCTAAATGTGAGATTAATTTGAAGTAATTAAAACTAACTAAACAAAGTAAATTCACATCTTTTACCTCGTCGAAGGGGCCAAGGAGCAGAGGTCACTGGAAATGATGTCCTGGGTGCACCTCTATCCACCTTCCTCCGCTCAGACCCTCCAAGGGTTCCTTCCTATCACCTGGGTTCATGCTAGGCCTGAGGCGGGTGTGCTGGGATTCAGGGGATGACAAAAAAATCAAGGATAGAGAGGAGGTTTTATTTTTGAACAAGTGGGCACCCTTATTTGACCCCCAAATTGACGAATCAAAGCAATGTACAACAGATTTATAGGGCTAGCGTAAATGTACAATGATTAATGACGGTTTTTCATGAAGGGGCCGGGGGCGATGGAAGGATGTATCATGCGGGAAAAATGGAAGAATATCGAGGAGTGGACAAGTCGTCACGATAGAAGACAAAATGGGACAGTTGACTGGAAGTCATCAGTCCAAGCGATGTTATTGGGCCAGCTTAGCTCACTAGAAGACAAAAAAGCGAGTTTTATTAGAAAATAATCATTTAAAAAGAGTATTTGATTTTTTAATTTTTGTTTATAGCATAAAAATGTTATTATTTTATGTAGTATTTTATTATGATTTTTTGGGTGTTAATTAGTAGTAGTTAAATTTTAAGTGTATATTTATAGGTATATTTACCTATATTTTGACTATTTTATTTTTATTTTGTATCTTTTATCTTATTATTTTATTCTCTTATTTTATATATTTGTAACTTATTTTTGTGTACGTAAATATATTTTTATTATATTTTTATGATGTAATTTGTACACTTAAATAAATAGGTATGTATATTATGTAGGTATATTGATAGGTATTTCATTTGTGTTTTATGTACATTGTTTTATTTTGATGTATTTTATTGGTTTTTATTTTGGTTTTACATTTTTTAAAAAATATGAATAATATTTGCATGCTTATAAAAATATAATAGAATAAAGATTGATAGAATGAAATCCCCTTTTATTTATATACAGATATTGATATAGGTAGTTTGCCTATATATTAATATAGACTTATTTTATTTTACATTTTCTCTTTGGTTTTGTTTTATTTAAATATATATATATATATAAGAAATAAATAATAATTACAAATTAAAAAATATGAATATGCAAAAATAATAAAGACTGAACAAATCGAATATTTTATTCAATTCTACTATACAATGAGGGTTGAATATCTAACTTTCACTCTATAACTCCAAAAAATATGAAACCACCTCCATTAAATAGTTCATGAAAAGTAATATATAATTAGAGGTGATTTTGATATGTTTTGAGTTTTTATTTGAAATATATGGGTCTTTGAAGATATGATTTTGACTTTTTATATAGTTTATAAAATAAACATAGTGTACTATTTTTGTACAAACTCAATTTTGTATTTTTATTTACATTATTATCTACAACTTTCATGTTCAAATTTTCTTTATTTGGTGAAGAAATAATAAAGAATAAAATATGTGTCAAAAATGCATAAATAATGAATGAATAAATGGAATTCTTGTTGTATTCTTAGCCCTTATCTCCCCCTACTTTATTCTTTGTCGACCATTCTTTACTTTGATATTTTATTCCTTTATCTTTTATTCTCTTTATTCTACCATTTTGGCATTAAAAACCATAATATTTACACAATAAATGCAGTAAATTGTGAATGTTATTTTGTACAAATTAATGTTATATGCATTAGATAAGGTTTTTCACGTCAAAATGATAGAATAAAGGTGATGAAATGGAGATTCATCACCTATTAAAAGCGATAGCACCTCAAAGAGTTGAGGATGTGAATAACAAAGCTAGATGCCTTAGTGCATCGTCTTTTGGGAAGCTTAGTGTATGCTAGATATGTACAAAATCTAGTTGTTTGCCATGCAGTGGGAGTAATAAACTGTTACTAATCCTACTATGGAGATAAAATACTTGATTGCGGTAATAACAATATCTTCAAAGATAACAAGACATAGTGATAGTGATCTCAAAGTCTTATCTTCAATAAATTAAGAATTTAGAGGTAGATATCTAAAAGGTCTTAATTGCGGATACCATAAGAGATAAAGATATCTAGGAATAAGAGCATTCTGATAAGGATGATGGAAGTACTGGTTATAGTGATTATTGAGCAGTAGTGTCAGTGGAACTATAAGTGCTTTAACTAGAATGAGTATTGGTTGCATAAGATGCAACATTCGCATTGGATGCGAGCACTATTACTAGGAGATATGCTACTGCTGTAAAAGGACTTGGCATAGTCTCTTGGGAACAGAGTGGCTGATCAGCTTTCCTAACTATTTTCTAAATAGCCTATGATTTGCACATGAGTGTGGGTTTTAAGATTATCCTGTTAATGGCTCTTTGGGCTAGTGGGAGATTGCTGGACATGCGAGCCCACGACGAGCCATTGTGCAATAAATGTTATTGCAAATATCATCCCCTGATCTAAAATGAAGAATAATTAATTTGGATAATAGGCCCTTAGTATAATTAGGGTTATGTACGATGCCCATATTAATGATCATACAATTGTTGATTCAATTATTGAATCATAGAGACTGGTACTTCGATGAATATCTAAAGAGTTAGATTAAAGACCCATCTACCTCTTTCAAAAGATTATTAAGAGAGGAACTCTGACTTAAGAAGGAGATATCAATCCTTTTTCTAAAGGCTGATATCTAACTGACCTATTGATGTAGGTCCTCTGCTTAGGAATAGAGATTTGGAGGTGTTAGATAAGTTAGGTCAAAGAGTTGACTTAACGAGATCGAGATAACCAAAGACCTATGTCGTATGATGTCATGATATAGGCACACATGCTATGACTGGAGACAGATGTGTTACTATATGTCTAAGTATGTATATTTGGTAGACCAATAGGTTGATGACCTAATCAAGGTCTATACACCGATGCACTAGTGTGCATAGGAGGGCATATGAGTAATACGATCTCTCAAGGGGATCATACAAGTTTATTTATTGAACCAGAAGACATGAGCTCACTCATGAGATATTGAGAAGGATCATATTTCATGCACGATCATCTCACTTTGGAAGCTTGATTGAACCTGTAGGTTGGTATATTCTTTTGGAAAGTATATGATCAATACCTGGGCATGAAATTGCCTTTTGGAAAGTATATGATCGATACCAACTCCCAATGATTGAATGATAACCTTAATGATAAAATCCTGAAGGGGACAATCTAAATAGATAAAACTTTGAGTTTATTCTTGGTCTTCCAGTATGCACATGAAGGAGACAATATAAATAGATAAAAATTCGAGTTTTTTCTTGGTCTTCCAGTATGCAGGATGTACATGTATTAGGAATACTTGAGGCTGATGTGATCATATCCGATTGTATAACCATGATGCTTTCATTCCTAGGGAATGATGAAACGAGTATTGATTTTAGTGACTCCTCTCAATAGAGAAGTGATCCAATCTTCATCCAAGTGCTGGACAATGATTTCAATGTGATTCAGATGCAATGAGAAGATTGGATCTACGGCCTTAATTATCATGAATAGTATGAATTTGATTCATATTATAATGAGTGTTATCAAAATTAAATGTGATTTAATTATCAAAGATGTGAATAATGTGAAAGTGATTCATATTATTTGCGCACATGAGAATAGATATCCAAGATGATTAAATGAGATTTAGTTATTATGGATATGAATAATGTGTATAGCACCATCCATATTAATGAGATATATTATAAATTTTATTTATAATATATTCGAGAGAGTCTATTATGATTTTTATTTTATGATTAACTATTGATGTGAATTGGATTCACGTTGGATAATTAATTGAAAATATAATATACATTTTATTTCAGACTGTGAATGTCATTCACAAATTTCCATTGGCATGATTTCAATGTTCACAAGATAATTGAGAATTATTTTTGTGAGGACAATATTGAAAATTTCTTGAGATAATTAAATCTCATGAATTGGCAAAAGATTGCCTCCATCCATTCAAATGTGGTGGACAACCACCAAGTCCTATAAGGAATGGGTGGCTGATAACCGCTCCCGCACCCTTAGTTAATTCGGTCAAATTAATGTCCAAATTAATTAATGTGATTCGTTGCAGTCGGATACGAGAGGTTAATCAAAAACCACTTAAGTCAGATGTTGGTCAATTTTAAGCGGTGATATTTTTTTACTTGGTGGAGTCCAAGGTCGATCTCAGGGAGGCAACTGTCTCCTTAGGTGGATTACAGCGATTTACAAGTGTTGATATTCGAGGAACAATATTTTTTTGGTCTTTTTATTTCTTATGCAGACATATGCAAACAAATCTTAGCCAATTTAACTTTAAAGTTAATTTGTGTATCAAACTAAGTCCAAAAATGATGAAAATTGGCCAGATGCTTATTTATGATGAAATTAACCTATACTAATTTTTTTTGGGAATTTTTCGACTCAAAATAATTTTTCTGTGAATTAAATAAGCAGACAGAGTGATTTTCAGTGTTTAATTTTTAATAAATATCAAATCACAATGTTTCCAAGAACTAAAATTATCCTAGGAAGGTCTAATGATCAGGGACCTAGGAAAATTAACAGAACTTAAATTTATTGTGAAATGAATTAATTAAAATTAATTTAAGAAAATCACTAAACTATTTATTGAGGCCTCGTTATGCGTGCAAACGATATGAAATTTTTATGGAGTGTTGAAAATAATGTCCTTAAGCTACTGTGAATTTTTGGTGATTTTTGAAGGCACAGGTAATTAATTAAAAATCAAAAGGCATCATTGGGCAAAATATGATACACATGAACCAATTAATTTATTGATGATTCAAGCATACCAACAAAAATCAAACACGTGTATTAACAGGTAGAGGACAAAATTCTCAACAACTTGCAATTTTTAGAATTTCAAAATGATGAAATATGCATGCTATAGACACGTGCAAACACAAGGGTATAAATGCAATACTGGAAAATAAAATTTCAATAAGCAAACATGCTGACAGGGACTAAAATGCAATTACCGATACTATGCAGGACTTCTATGCAATTTCTCCATGAGACACGTGCTCCTCACGTGGTGTCTGCTTCACAGGGACCTTTTTGCAAATTCGGAAAGTTCCAGAGGCGTCGGTGCAATTAACCCAGGTCGCACGTGCTCCTCACGTGGGGCGACCTAGGTTCGGAGGGCGTCGGAGGCTCGGAGCGAGGCTAGGGTCTTCTGGAGGTTCGGCTCAGCTTCGATGCAGCTTCGGGTTACCCGAGACTAGGCTTGGAGGCCGAGGCTCGGATAAGGCGACGTGGCGGCCTGAAGGCCCTTGGATCAAGATGGATCCAAGGGAGGTCGATGAAGACGCGTGGCGGCTTGTGAGGCGTCCGATCCGAGGGGTGATCAACGGTCGCGGACGAGGGCGGCAAAGTGGACACGTGGAGGGGCGAAGACCGTTCGATCAGAGGATCGAACGGTTGCTGCTCCTTCTTCTCTATCGATCCTCCGCCGCCTGCGGAGGAGAGGGCTGAGCTCCGGTGAAAGCAGCCGAGCTCCGCCTCGATCGTCAAGCTCCGGTGGTGAGCTTCGTCAGCTCCCACCTTGCTCGGAAGAGTCGTCAGTGCGCGGCGAAGGCTCCGGTGGTCTCTGGATCCCTGGAGGAGGGCTGGAGCTCGGTGTCGATGAAGCTCGAAGAGAGCTCCGGTGAGGCTCCGGCCAATGATCAAAGGAATACCTGCAAGGGTTAGACGTATAGCCGAGGCTCGTGCGTGCGTTTGTGGAGAAGTGGTGCTGGTTGGCGAGGCCTAAGGCGTCGTGAGGTGGTCGGGCGACGTTGCTCCGGCCAAGCGGCGGAGCTGGAGATCGATGGACGGTGGAGTGGAGCGTCTGAAGATGCGGAGGGGTCAGCGAGGATGAGAGCTCCGACGCGGAGCTCGGCGGAGTGAAGGCGAGGCGTGAAGATGATCGTGGACGGGGAATAAAATCGGAGAAGATAAAGAGAAAAGAAGAAAAAGATCGGAGGAGAGATGGAGGGGATTACCTGGGGATTGGGGCTCAGCTTTGAGCTCCAGGTCGTCGCTCAAGAGGTCGGTAAAGCCCCGAGCTCTAGCAGCTGCTCGGAGGAGTGGCTGCGACACGGCGGTGGGCCGAGGATCTCGCCGGAGAAGAAGCTCTGTCGTCGCTCGACAAATCAGCCGATTGCTGTCACCAATAGGAAGCTTGGAGCTCTAGGGATCTTCCTGGAGTGGCGGATATGGATGAATGTGGCCGGAGAGGGGGTATTTAAAGGATGAAGGTGACGGTCTGGCTGGGTGGATGGCGAAGTTGGTGGCTGTCGTGGGGCGAGTGTGGCGGAGATGGTGGTGTTTGAGGGAGCTTGTGAGGGAGAGGGATGAGTGGGGTGTGTCGTGGGGAGGTCAGCGGCCGGCGAGGGTGGCTGACGTGTGCCCAAAAAAGGAAAGGGGGCGCTCCTCCCGCAAGGCAGAGATCGTGGGAGAGAGGGGCTCCCGAGGTAGGAGACAAAGTCTCCACCGTTGGATCTTGTGATCCAACGGTGGGATCGAAGCGAGATGGAGCGGTTACGATGAGATCTGGGATGCCCAGATGAGGGGTTATGAGAGTGCCACGTGGCGCGTTTTGGCGAGGCGCGAGCGGATGGCTCAGATGAAAGGGTAGGGTTGATCTGAGGGTCGAGTTTCGCTGGAAGGTGGGCGGCTGTGATGAGAGGATCGGGGGCGCGATCGAGCGGCGTAGATGCCGCCACGTGGCTCGCTGAGAGCGCGACACTAAGGGACGGTGGAGATGAGGTATGGGCTTTGATCCTACGGTCCATATGAAGGGCGTGCGTGGCAGCGGCTCGGCCGTTGGATTAGGATGGCCATCCAACGGCGGAAGGCGCGGGCGGATCAGACAAAGGGCAGCGGGCCGCGTGGCGCAATCAGAGTGCGCCACGTGGCCTGCTGTGAATGGTTGGAGGGGAAAACATGTGTAGAGAGAAGAGGAAGCCGAATTTGGAAAAACTCAAAACATGAAAGTTGTAGATCTTGATGAGATCTACAAGTTTCATGTTGACCAAAGACGGAGATGAGGTCACATATAATACATAAATACAGAGATACATAAATATACATATGTAGTATACAAAATGACCCAAAAACCCAAGTTTCTCATACAAGCTCCAACTTCGATGAAATTAGTCTCATTTTGAAGGTCTTTTAATATATAGTATTCTAAGAGTGAGTAGACCTAAGTAGGGGTTTGTATGCGGGCTTTATGTGTGTTTTAATGTACAAGGGTTCTCAGGATATTTGGGCTATTTTACAAGGGTGATTTGTGGCATCCTTCCCTATATTATTAAGGAGTATACACATCTATTATAGAGAAGGAGTTATTTGATGAAGAGGTATTTTACAGGGGATTTTTGGCTTCTTACTTAAATGCAAATGAGCTGCTAAAATGCATGAATTATGGATGCATGCATGAGTGTTATTTATGCAAGATAAAAGGAAATATGCCTCTATTTTCTCGGGAACAAGGCTCTATTTTTGACTTTTGGAGTGATGAATAACAGATTCATCAACCCCCTATACTTAAACCTTGCTCGTCCCCGAGCAACTAAATGAAATGCAAGAGTGAAATGAAATTGGGTTCCATACCAAGGTCATGAACAAAAGTTAAAAATAGAGCTAGACTTGACCTTTGGATTAATCATGTGTCGGAACCTTATTGGAATCTGAGTTTAAGACTTAACAGACTTCAAGTTCCACAAGTCTTCTATTCAAGACTCCTCAACTTACCTAATCAGAACAAGTCCACATACACAAACCCTAATGACCATGAATCTTTTCATGCAGTGTAAGTGATAGCTGACTCCCCACCTCAGAAGTAACAAAGAAACAACCTCCCCTAACCTGGTAACTCTAATGCCTCGGTCTAGCAACTCTTTCCTCGAGAAGCGGGGTATTCCCTTCTAAGTTCAAGTTCAACCGGCTCAAGAAGAGGAGGAAGAAGTATAGACTTTTGGAAGCTCAGCCAGTGTAGCTAAGTCTCCCGCTGCAAGTACATGATGACCACAAGCTTTTGCTCTTCTTGAATACATATACTCCGGTGGGGTTATTAAATTTTCAATCCGACCCACCACTTTTTTTGGAGTTCTTTTTGGCATTTTTTTTCTTTTTTTTTTCTCATGCCTTTGTACAACATATATACATGGTGCAGCATAGATAAGAAATTTCCTCTTGAGCCAGTAGACTATCCCTCTTTTGAAGCTTTATTGCAACCCACTGCTTCTGTCCTCAGCCTTCATCACCACTAGTCCAAGTTGAGACGCACTTCCTTCACTAGAAGAAGAAGAGAGGTTCCGCCTAGAAGTACTACCCTCATATGCTACTCCAAGCTAAAGGAAACTGTCTCCTCATCACTTCATCCGTAGAGAGCCATGTGTAAAGTGCTGGTGCATGTTAAGCCATTGTCTCCAAGAGTCATGTGTGTGTTGTTAAGTGCTCTATTCAGGCTTGTCAAGATGACATATGAACATAGACTTGGAGACTTAAAGAATTAAGTCATCTGACCTGAAAAATCTTAACTCCAGTTCCTATAAGGTTCCTTTGAAATTAGGTGGATTAAGATCAAATCAAGTCCATCCTCAATATCTACTCACAACTTGGTCCAGAACCCACTATCTTTTCACTTTGCATATGCAACTTATGCAAATGAGATGTCATGCTATGAAAATGTAAGACTCTTTTTCTATGCAGAGATGATATGCAAGAGTAAATAAGAAGCCTATTTATAAAAATTTTTTTTTTCGATTTTTACCCACCCGTAATTATTGTATATATATACAAAAATACGTGAAAGTACGAGCTATGGGTAAAGTATATATGTAATATATACACGCCCCCCTATACTTAGCGTGTGCTATGTCCTCAGAGCACTAAGAGCGAGGAAAAGACATAGCTCGTGCTAAGCGTAGGAGAGCCAAAAAGGTGTAGAAATCATCTCGCCCCCCCTATACTTAGGCTATGGAAGCCTAAGTAAAGAAGAAGATCAAAAAATGGGGTAGATGAGGGAAAGATGGGAAATGGATGAATATATACATGCGGGCATCGGTCCCCCCTATACTTAGGCTCTGGTTAGCCTAAGTATAGGACAGAAGGGAGTATGAGGACCGATGTGATCTGGAGGATATACAATGAATTGACTCAGGTGACCTCCCCCCCCTATACTTAGGATCTGGTCATCCTAAGTACAGTCTGAGATAATGATTCGATTATGTGGGGATGGGTTACTAGAATCGTGGAGGTAGAGGATAGGATATACAGGAAGAATGATATGTACAGATGAGTCGGTCTGAATCTTTCGAGATGCTGCAGATGGCTAGAGTTCACTGCTGCAAGGTTTCATACGCGGCTTGAGATTTATCTGCTGTATTTGTCTCGCGTATGAATACAATCTTCTCCACATGGACTAACTGTTCATTGGATTCGACGAAGTGCTTCAATAGCTGCCCATTCACTAGGAATGTCGGTGCGTCATCTGCGAGATCTGAGATCTCGACACATCCACTATCATGCACCGTACGGACGACAAAAGGTCCCGTCCACTTAGACTTCAACTTGCCTTGGAAAATCTTCAGCCTAGCATTGAACAACCATACCTTCTGTCCAGGAACAAAGGTTTTTCGTCTGATATATCTATCATGCCAACGCTTCACCTTGTCCTTGTACACCAAACTGTTGTCGTATGCTCGGTTTCTGACTTCCACAAGCTCATTCAGATCCATGTCTCTCTGTTTCTGACCCAGGTGTGTGTTCCAGTTGACCTTCTTTATTGCCCATTCTGATTTGTGAACTAACTCTGCGGGCAAATGGCACGGCTTTCCGAATACCATTCGGAATGGAGAGGTGCCTAACGGTGTCTTGTAAGCCGTCCTATACGCCCAGAGGACTTGATCCAAGATCTGAGACCAGTCCTTCCTGTCCGGGCGGACAAGCTTTTGCAATATGGTCTTCACCTCCCTATTCGACACCTCAGCCATACCATTGGTTTGTGGGTGGTAAGGACTCGCGACACGGTGTTCGATGCCGTAGTCCTTCAGGAGTTTCTTCACCTCCCGATTCACAAAGTGGCTACCCCCGTCTGATATCATCATTTTGGGGATCCCGAACCTAGAGATTATGTTCTCTCTGATGAATTTACAGACAGTCCTGCTGTCTGCGGCTCGGGTCGGGATAGCCTCCACCCATCTGGATAGGTAGTCTACCGCAAGAAGGATGTATTCAAACCCGTGGCTGACAGGGAATGGGCCCATGAAATCGATGCCCCAGGCGTCAAAGACATCACAAATGATGACCGGCTGCATTGGCATCTCATCCTTGGAACCAACGGTTCCTCCCATTCTCTGGCAAACTGGGCACGACTTCGCGAAGGCTGTGGCATCGCGAAACAGAGTCGGCCAGTAGAAGCCACACTGAAGTACCTTCCATGCGGTCCTCTTCCCGGAGTGGTGTCCTCCTGCCTCTAAGCTATGGCATAAAGAAAGGACACTCTGGTATTCCTCTTGAGGAATACAACGTCTCCAGACACAATCCGGTCCTTCAAAGAAAAGGATCGGATCCTCCCAATGGTAGTGTCTAGCGTCCGACTTGAGTCGGTCGATTTGGCTCTTGGGCCAATCCTCGGGAACTTTCTTGGAGACAAGATAGTTCACGATATTGGCGTACCATGGGAGTGAGTCGATAACAAAAATCGACTCGTCAGGGAAGGAGTCTCGAATTGGTGAATCCTCGGAAGTATTAAGATCTTCGAGACGAGAAAGATGATCGGCCACTACGTTCTTCTTACCAGGTTTATCACGGATATCCAAATCAAACTCCTGGATAAGTAAAATCCAACGAAGAAGACGTGCCTTTGCGTCCTTCTTCTCCATTAAATATCGCAGTGCCGTGTGGTCTGTGAACACGGTTACCTTGGATCCGATTAAGTGGGATCTGAACTTGTCCAAGGCAAACACTACCGCAGGCATTTCCTTTTCGGTAACTGTATAGTTACGCTGAGCAGAATCAAGCACTTTGCTTGCGTAGTGAATTGCAAACGGGACGCCATCTCTTCTTTGTCCCAATACATCCCCAACAGCGTAATCTGAGGCATCCGTCATGATCTCAAAAGGGAGAGACCAATCTGGGGCTTGCAAGATGGGAGCGTCCATGATCATTCCTTGTAACAGCTTAAAGGCCTCAAGACACTTGTGATCAACAATAAACTCCGCGTATTTGCCTAAAAGCTCAGTTAGCTGTCGGGCAATCTTAGAAAAATCCTTTATAAAACTCCGATAAAATCCGACATGCCCGAGGAACGACCGCAACTGCCGTACGTTGGTTGGTGGCTGGAGTCGTCTGATCACGTCCACCTTGGCAGGGTCAACCTCCATTCCTCTCTTGGAGATGACATGCCCCAACACTATGCCCTCCGTCACCATAAAGTGACTTTTCTCCCAGGAGAGCACCAGATTGACCTCACAACATCTTTTTAGGACTCGGTCCAGATTCCTAAGGCAGGAATCAAAAGAGTCGCCGTGGACCGAAAAGTCATCCATGAAGACTTCCAGGAATTCGCCGACCATTTCGGCGAATACAGCAATCATGCACCTTTGAAAAGTACCTGGAGCATTGCATAACCCAAAAGGCATGCGCCTGAAAGCATAGGTACCAAAGGGGCATGTGAACGTGGTTTTTTCCTGGTCCTCTGGAGCTATGGCTACTTGATTGTAGCCCGAGAACCCATCAAGGAAGCAGAAGAATTCTTTTCCCGCTAATCTTTCTAAGATCTGATCAATGAATGGTAAAGGGAAATGTTCCTTCTTCGTCGCGGCATTCAAGCGTCTGTAATCCACGCAGACGCGCCACGACGTGGGTACTCTCGTCACGATCTCCTTTCCGTCCTCGTTGGTGGTCGTCTGAATTCCTGACTTTTTCGGGACAACATGGATTGGGGCCACCCACTTAGAGTCGGAGATTGGGTAAATGAAACCCGCGTCGCACCATTTTTCTATCTCTTTTTTCACCACTTCTCGTAAATTTGGATTCAACCGGCGTTGGAATTCACGAGAGGGTTTGGCTTCGTTCTCCAAATATATATGGTGCGAACACAGAGCGGGATTTATCCCGTGGAGATCGGAAATGCTCCAGCCTATTGCCTTGCGGTTCTTCTCCAGGATCTCTAGCAAGCGAGATTCCTGCTCCTCGGTCAATTGCGAACTGATAATGACCGGGAATTTCTTGTCTTGGCCCGCAAGGAAGGCATACTTCAGAGTTGTGGGTAAAGGTTTGAGCTCAGGGATGGTATGATCGTCTAAGAAGTCTGGCTCAATCAAATCTGGTTCGGTGTTGGAAGTGGCTGGATCCTGTTCTGTAGTGGCTGCCACCAAGCTTGGCTCTGGAGTCGGATCGTCAAAGGTCTCCATGCAATCGGCAAACGCCTCGTCCGACTCGTCTTCCTCATCTTCCGATTGTCCTAAGGAGGTAAGGACTGACAGGCCCACTTGGGCCTCTATGTCATCGAAGATGAAGGGTGATGCAGGCTCAGAGCTGTACTCGTTCCTGAGGATCTCGCAGACTGATTCATGCACTGGATCATCTTCAAAGGAGATGGACGCTTCGGTGCTGGCTGGGTTCTGTCTCCATGGCCGAACTAAGTCTACATGCTCTCGGTCTGTTTCGATAGAAGAGTACTCGGTGCTGGATTCGGAGTCTGGTCTCTGCCATCTGGTTTGCTTCATCTCTAGTTCCTCATCTCCGCCTGGAGTTTGGAACTGAATTTTCCCATTCTTATAATCGAATAAGGCCCCTGCTGTTCTGAGGAAGGGCCTACCCAAGATAATCTGGGAATCTCTCCAATTGCGAGGGGTTTCCATATCAAGGACAGTGAAGTCCACCAGGTATTCTTGCCCCTCGACTTTGATCACAATGTTCCTTAACTCTCCTTGGGACCTCTTAGTTGATTTGTCTGCAAACTGAAGAATAGCTCTAGATTTCCTAAGAGGTCCGAGATTTAGCCGCTCATAGAGGGCCGTGGGCATCAAATTGATCGAGGAACCATTGTCCAGGAGAGTGCGTGCAAACGCGATGTTATCAACATGACTCACTACATAGTGTGCACCCATGTCTCTTCGTTTCCGAGGAAACGAGTTCTTTATTGCACAAGTCGTGGCTACTGATAGAACGTGTTTCTCAACACGGCTTTTGGTCTTCCTGCTAACCCTAGTAGGTGTGCATCTCACCTTAAGGTATTTTTGGAATGCAGGGGTCATCTCCACGAACTTGTCAAAGGGGATTGTGACCTTGATGTGTTTGTTACAAAAACTCGGCCATCTCAGGGTCATCTTTTTGGATTTTTGTGTTTTTCTTCTTCCCACCCTTGAGAGCTTGGGGGAAAGGGATTATTAACTCAGGTTCTGGAACTGAAATATCTTCATTAGCTGCTGAAACTGAGTTTTGAACACGACTCTGACTCGGACTTTTGTACAGACTCTGACTCTGACTCTGACGAAAGGGAAAATGCTTGGGCGAAACCGGTGATGCTCCTTCCGCTTCTTCTGGCTGGTCCTCCTCAGATGGAGGTGCGGGCTCATCGGTGTCGTCGGACTCTAGATGACTGCGGGGCTGGTGCTTCGAGGACTCAGATGTCCTCTTCTTCTGCTGGTGGTGGTGCTCCTCCTTTTCCTCCTCCGAATTCTCCTCAGGTCGAACTTCGGAGGTTCCTTCCTGTTGTGCCCGTGCCCGATCAGGTATGGTCATGGTCCTTCCCGCTCCTGAGGGACATATGATTAACATTATCGTACGAAAGGATCTCATGTTCAGATAAATAATTATCTGAATAATATACCTGATCTCGGGGTCGGTTCTGGCCCTGATGCAGGCTGTTTGGGTTGGCCTGAACCTGTGCGGGAATCGGGGTCCTTGGCGCCATTTGTTGGTCCTGGGCACGAGAAACCCGATTGATGTCGGTTCTCATATCCAAGTAATCATTCTGTATCTGTTGGACCCTATCAGACAGGGTCTGGATCGCCAAGGTGAGTGACTCCAATTCGGTGGGCTGGGCTTGCTGCGGTGTTGATGCCGTCCTAAATTGGCCCTGCTGGCCATGCCGATACTGCTGCTGATGGAACGGTGCTGGCCCCTGCTGGGATGTACGCTGCTGCGGCTGGTACCCATGGTCTGGCCTGGACTGGTATCGCGGGACTGTGACGGGCCTGGTCTCTTGGTAAACTGGGGTGGGGCGGTGTGCCTGATCCTTCCCCATCTCGATTTGCCGGACTAGTGGGTCCCGGCTATACCAAAGCCCGTTAATCTCATATACAGGCGGAGGCTCCTCGTACTCTGTCTCAACTGGTGGGGGTGCATGATGGTTCTGCTGGGTGTAAGTCTGATCCCAGCTGCTCTGAGACCCCGGTGCCTGTTCCTGTACAAGATGGACTCGATGTACAGGTACAGGTGGTGCAGAAGGGGTGGGTAGCTTAATCTTGGCTACCTTTTCAGAGAGTTCCTCCACCTTCTTGGGAAGGCTCGAAAGAGACTCCATCTCCGCGACTCTCTTGTGGATCTGCTCGACCATAGTAAGCTTGTCTGCAATCATCCCCATGCTGGGGATGAGGTCCTCAGTCAGATCTGCAACAGTCCTTCTAGTTGTCTCATTGGATAAGATTGAGGGAGACAACTTATAGGCCCTTGTGGCCTGTGACCTGCCGGTTTCTGCCATCTGCTCTAGGATCTTCCATACAGCATGCTCGTTCTTGTTCAGATAGCTTCCTCCATAGGCGGCACTGACTAACCCCTGCATTTCTGGGGTTAATCCACAGATCAAGGTCTGGACTAAGATCGCCTTTGAAATGCCGTGGCAGGGGCATTTCTGTACTAAGTCGTTGAACCTATCCCAAGCCTCATGGAACGGTTCGCAGGCTCCTTGAGCAAAGCTGGCGATCTTTGTTCTCATCTGATTAGTTCTACTGAGAGGGTAGAACTTCTTTAAGAAAAGGTCCTTGAACTGCATCCAGGTAGTACATACCACCCCTAAATTTTTCAGCCAATGAGCAGCCTTATCACCTAAGGCAAAAGGGGTGGCCTTCAGCCGAATATAATCTTGGCCAATATTGGGGTGGCTAAGATTGTTGCACACTAACTCGAAGTCACGGAGGAAAGTGTATGGTTCTTCATTAAGGTTTCCGTTGAACTTTGGGAGCAGACTAAGGAAGTGGGGCTTCAACTCAAATGCCTGGGCGGGAACTGCGGGTGCCAACCAGTTCTGAATCTCGTTCTCCGCCGGGTTATAGGTATCGACCATTGGTCAGTCGATTCCTTCTGCTGCTATGATTTGTCCCATCCTTGCAGTGAGATCTGCATTCCTCTGTTCGGCATCAGCAAGGCGGGCAAGAATCTGTTTGATTTGTTCCTCATCTGGTGGAACTTTTGGCGGCATCTTGTCCTCTAGTTCTGGGGATTGGAAAATAAGACCGGTGTTAGAGGGCAAATCAAGGAAGGGATTACCGAGGCAATGATCTTCCTCGGTAATCTCGGAGGAGATAAAAGGGTTGGTTTGAGAGTAACCACCCTGAGCATGTGGGAACCAGGACTCAAGAGGGTCATGAGTCCTGGGTGGTCCAAGGTGCGCTCAGACCGAGGAAGACGAGTTACTTGGGGGAGTCATAGAGAGATCAGTGAATAGTGTTTCGAGATCTCCCCAATCACTCATCTTGATGAGGGAAGAAGATAGGATTTTACTCCTACCTGAAGCAAGCAATAAGAATAATCCAAGACCCTGGGTTCACACTCAACACAGTGAAGGACTCAAAGTTGAGTCCAATTTATCTTGTAGTTTTTAAGTGTGATATTCAAGCAAAAATAGCAAGGATTACGCGGCCTATAGGAAAGTCGGCTTAGAGCCGGATGCGTCTTTCCTGTTTATCCTGTCGCCTAAGATACCGCCGATCCTCCCTTTCTTTGCTCCTATCCGGAGTGGGGACTCAATGACGTGCCCCTATCTACCTGCACTGAGGCGGAGGCTGACAAAGTTTTAGGCCTTGTCGCAGAGTACCGCTGGTTCGCCCCTATCTACCTGTGAGGGCGGAGGCTACTTGGTACTTGTCAAAGAGTTTAAAAATATCCCACTCGTGATACTTGCTAAGATCAGTTGGCTCGTGATATGGAAGGCGGGGATTTGGGCTCTGCCTTCAGGTGTTCACACACACTCAAGTACCCTCACTCAGCCTGAATACAAGGTCGGGGATTAGCCTCCCGCAAACAATTTTCAGATTTTATTCCTTTTTTTTTGTCAATACTGTTAGCAGTCCCGATTAAAGTTAAGTTATCACTGCAATTAGTCCACCACAAAGCACGCCTATCGGACAGTCCCAATTTCTTTTTTTTTTAATTTAAGTGAGAAAATCAGGGGGGGAAATCGAGAAAAGCCGATGCAAGTTGAAATCGATGATGCGTATGCTGAGTAGAGAATACTTACAGTGATCCTTTCGCTTTTTATGCAGGATGCAATACAGAATTGAAAACTTTACTCTATATGCAAATGCAAACGATGAAAAGCCGCTCCTAGACAGGCAGTTCTATTAGCGTGAAGAACAGTTTAATTTGAACTAAGTCCTGCGGTCTAGGTGCGTCTTTTATGTGTAATGTGTGGTCCTATTGATTACGAGCACAAACAAATCCTAGAGTGACTCGAGGAGCCGCTAGTGCAAGCTAAGTTACAATTCACCCACACAGCACACAGGACACGGTTTCCACTATCTTTACACACGCGAGATCCCGAACGGGAACCGCTGGAAATGATGCGAAAAAATGTGGAAAATTATTGAAATTACAGGTTCTCTCAAATCCCTCAAACAAATTCCAATGCGTGATCCTCAAAGCGTCTTCGACTCCGGTGTCCCTCGCACAAAAACAAGTTGAGGTCAGATAAAGAACGACACTAAAAATTACAAAAATTTAAAAGACAGATAAATATTCACAAGAAAACCGGGGGTCAGACTACCCGGGGAAGGAAAATCAAACACTCAAAAATATGCGACAATTAACCTAAGCCGTGCCTCCCCGGCAACGGCGCCATTTTGATAACCGCTCCCGCACCCTTAGTTAATTCGGTCAAATTAATGTCCAAATTAATTAATGTGATTCGTTGCAGTCGGATACGAGAGGTTAATCAAAAACCACTTAAGTCAGATGTTGGTCAATTTTAAGCGGTGATATTTTTTTACTTGGTGGAGTCCAAGGTCGATCTCAGGAGGCAACTGTCTCCTTAGGTGGATTACAGCGATTTACAAGTGTTGATTTTCGAGGAACAATATTTTTTTGGTCTTTTTATTTCTTATGCAGACATATGCAAACAAATCTTAGCCAATTTAACATTAAAGTTAATTTGTGTATCAAACTAAGTCCAAAAATGATGAAAATTGGCCAGATGCTTATTTATGATGAAATTAACCTATATTTTTTTTTGGAATTTTTCGACTCAAAATAATTTTTCTGTGAATTAAATAAGCAGACAGAGTGATTATCAGTGTTTAATTTTTAATAAATATCAAATCACAATGTTTCCAAGAACTAAAATTATCCTAGGAAGGACTAATGATCAGGGACCTAGGAAAATTAACAGAACTTAAATTTATTGTGAAATGAATTAATTAAAATTAATTTAAGAAAATCACTAAACTATTTATTGAGGCCTCGTTATGCGTGCAAACGATATGAAATTTTTATGGAGTGTTTGAAAATAATGTCCTTAAGCTACTGTGAATTTTTGGTGATTTTTGAAGGCACAGGTAATTAATTAAAAATCAAAAGGCATCATTGTGCAAAATATGACACACATGAACCAATTAATTTATTAATGATTCAAGCATACCAACAAAAATCAAACACGTGTATTAACAGGTAGAGGACAAAAATTCTCAACAACTTGCAATTTTTAGAATTTCAAAATGATGAAATATGCATGCTATAGACACGTGCAAACACAAGGGTATAAATGCAATACTGGAAAATAAAATTTCAATAAGCAAACATGCTGACAGGGACTAAAATGCAATTACCGATACTATGCAGGACTTCTATGCAATTTCTCCACGAGACACGTGCTCCTCACGTGGTGTCTGCTTCACAGGGACCTTTTTGCAAATTCGGAAAGTTCCAGAGGCGTCGGTGCAATTAACCCAGGTCGCACGTGCTCCTCACGTGGGGCGACCTAGGTTCGGAGGGCGTCGGAGGCTCGGAGCGAGGCTAGGGGTCTTCTGGAGGTTCGGCTCAGCTTCGATGCAGCTTCGGGTTACCCGAGCCTAGGCTTGGAGGCCGAGGCTCGGATAAGGCGACGTGGCGGCCTGAAGGCCCTTGGATCAAGATGGATCCAAGGAGGTCGATGAAGACGCGTGGCGGCTTGTGAGGCGTCCGATCCGAGGGGTGATCAACGGCCGCGGACGAGGGCGGCAAAGTGGACACGTGGAGGGGCGAAGACCGTTCGATCAGAGGATCGAACGGTTGCTGCTCCTTCTTCTCTATCGATCCTCCGCCGCCTGCGGAGGAGAGGGCTGAGCTCCGGTGAAAGCAGCCGAGCTCCGCCTCGATCGTCAAGCTCCGGTGGTGAGCTTCGTCAGCTCCCACCTTGCTCGGAAGAGTCGTCAGTGCGCGGCGAAGGCTCCGGTGGTCTCTGGATCCCTGGAGGAGGGCTGGAGCTCGGTGTCGATGAAGCTCGAAGAGAGCTCCGGTGAGGCTCCGGCCAATGATCAAAGGAATACCTGCAAGTGTTAGACGTATAGCCGAGGCTCGTGCGTGCGTTTGTGGAGAAGTGGTGCTGGTTGGCGAGGCCTAAGGCGTCGTGAGGTGGTCGGGCGACGTTGCTCCGGCCAAGCGGCGGAGCTGGAGATCGATGGACGGTGGAGTGGAGCGTCTGAAGATGCGGAGGGGTCAGCGAGGATGAGAGCTCCGACGCGGAGCTCGGCGAGTGAAGGCGAGGCGTGAAGATGATCGTGGACGGGGAATAAAATCGGAGAAGATAAAGAGAAAAGAAGAAAAGATCGGAGGAGAGATGGAGGGGATTACCTGGGGATTGGGGCTCAGCTTTGAGCTCCAGGTCGTCGCTCAAGAGGTCGGTAAAGCCCCGAGCTCTAGCAGCTGCTCGGAGGAGTGGCTGCGACACGGCGGTGGGCCGAGGATCTCGCCGGAGAAGAAGCTCTGTCGTCGCTCGACAAATCAGCCGATTGCTGTCACCAATAGGAAGCCTTGGAGCTCTAGGGATCTTCCTGGAGTGGCGGATAGGGATGAATGTGGCCGGAGAGGGGTATTTAAAAGGATGAAGGTGACGGTCTGGCTGGGTGGATGGCGAAGTTGGTGGCTGTCGTGGGGCGAGTGTGGCGGAGATGGTGGTGTTTGAGGGAGCTTGCGAGGGAGAGGGATGAGTGGGGTGTGTCGTGGGAGGTCAGCGGCCGGCGAGGGTGGCTGACGTGTGCCCAAAAAAGGAAAGGGGCGCTCCTCCCGCAAGGCAGAGATCGTGGGAGAGAGGGGCGCCCGAGGTAGGAGACGAAGTCTCCACCGTTGGATCTTGTGATCCAACGGTGGGATCGAAGCGAGATGGAGCGGTTACGATGAGATCTGGGATGCCCAGATGAGGGGTTATGAGAGCGCCACGTGGCGCGTTTTGGCGAGGCGCGAGCGGATGGCTCAGATGAAAGGGTAGGGTTGATCTGAGGGTCGAGTTTCGCTGGAAGGTGGGCGGCTGTGATGAGAGGATCGAAGGCGCGATCGAGCGGCGTAGATGCCGCCACGTGGCTCGCTGAGAGCGCGGCGCTAAGGGACGGTGGAGATGAGGTATGGGCTTTGATCCTACGGTCCATATGAAGGGCGTGCGTGGCAGCGGCTCGGCCGTTGGATTAGGATGGCCATCCAACGGCGGAAGGCGCGGGCGGATCAGACAAAGGGCAGCGGGCCGCGTGGCGCAATCAGAGTGCGCCACGTGGCCTGCTGTGAATGGTTGGAGGGGAAAACATGTGTAGAGAGAAGAGAAGCCGAATTTGGAAAAAACTCAAAACATGAAAGTTGTAGATCTTGATGAGATCTACAAGTTTCATGTTGACCAAAGACGGAGATGAGGTCACATATAATACATAAATACAGAGATACATAAATATACATATGTAGTATACAAAATGACCCAAAAACCCAAGTTTCTCATACAAGCTCCAACTTCGATGAAATTAGTCTCATTTTGAAGGTCTTTTAATATATAGTATTCTAAGAGTGAGTAGACCTAAGTAGGGGTTTGTATGCGGGCTTTATGTGTGTTTTAATGTACAAGGGTTCTCAGGATATTTGGGCTATTTTACAAGGGTGATTTGTGGCATCCTTCCCTATATTATTAAGGAGTATACACATCTATTATAGAGAAGGAGTTATTTGATGAAGAGGTATTTTACAGGGGATTTTTGGCTTCTTACTTAAATGCAAATGAGCTGCTAAAATGCATGAATTATGGATGCATGCATGAGTGTTATTTATGCAAGATAAAAGGAAATATGCCTCTATTTTCTCGGGAACAAGGCTCTATTTTTGACTTTTGGAGTGATGAATAACAGATTCATCAGTGGCCGTCTCCCCTTTTAGGGATAAGGCTAATTTTCTTCCCAATTAACTCCAAGGTTAATTGATTTAATTTGAAATTAATTTATATTGTTTATTCAATATATTCGATGAAATTAAATTAATTGTTGTTGTACTTTTACAACAAGATCATGGCCGTTGAAGGAAATACAAATCAATCTCATTCATTGATTGCATGTCCATGGATTGAGATCCATGGATCCCAAAATACTTTATAAGAAGAGGCACCTCTTGCTCTTCGAGTTACATCAGAACAATTAATTTATTCCTCTCTCTCTCTACACGCAAACTCTTTCTCTCTCTCATTGTGGCTGCCTACCATGGAACCGTGGAGAGTGTCACCATCGTTGCAGCATCGCTATTATGCGTCCCGATTGTTTTCTCGTGGATTTCCGTCTCCTTTGATGTGCATCGCTCGTGTAGAAAATTTTGGATCTTATGTGACAAGATCAGGAAATTTGTCAATTGGATCATCAACATGGATTACGAGGAGCACACGTTTCCTCAATGCGTTCGCAAGTGTCTCCTCTGTCGGATGAGACTTGAGACAGGATGTCTCTTCGTTTACAGACTCGATCGCAACCATGCTTCAAGAGGTAAACCTAATACTTTTTTGTGGTTTGAATATAACAATGCGAGAAATGTTGGAATCATGTGGTTTCATCACTTGAAAGTTTTTAAATTCTGCTGCCTCGAGCGACTACTCTCTCTTGATCGCATACGATGCGATCCTCACGCTTCCGTGACATGCTTAAGGATCTTCCATGTATCCTTCAAGAACCACATATCTACATGCAACAATTCATACGCATATGTGGTACTACCCATTACCTCAATATTCCACTGGGTGTTGTTAAATGATAGTCTTCCCATTCAGCCTTCAGGATAAGGTGCTTTATTGGATCAACCATCTGGGGATGACGGTGATAATCCTGGGGGAGCTAAAGTCAGATTCATTCCACAAATTAACCCCTCTTGATTGTCTCAATCAGATGCGTGCCAGGATCTCTAACTTTTCCTAGCAACCGCACGAGAGTATTTATGAAGCGTGGGAAAGATCCGAGGACCTTCAAGAGAAGTGTACCCACCATGATTTCTCGAGAACCAGCCTGGTCCAACATTTCTTTGGGAGCATCACTCAAGAATCCATTGGTTGGTCGATGCCACATGTGGTGGCCCACACTTCAATGAAGATGTTGTGTGTTAGATCTTTGAAGAAATGATTGTAGGAGAGACTACCTTATCTTCATCCAGAGCCTATCAAAAGACCACATCGGTCCACCACAAACCTGTCAACATGACGACACATGCATAGGATAGAGATGAGATCTCCAACTTGAGTATCATTGGGAGCCATATGTCAAATGTTGATATCATCGAGAAGCAACCACATGACCTGAAGAAGCTAGTTGTGATCGAGCAAAGGACTAAGTTGCTGGATAAACTAGACTAGATCACCAAGACTCTGAAGTTGTTGGTGAGCACCATCAATTCATGTCAATATACAAGCCCCTCAGTCGAGACTCCTGCTGAGCAGAAGGAGAGTACACCACAACAACCACATCAGGAGACTTAGGAACAACCTCAGTTGGTCCAACACATTTATTACGCGTAGGTACCTGAGTAGCCACCACAACAGCCGCAAACACAAATTGTTGTTTACCAACCGGAGCCCCATCCACCTTATGTCATGCCATTTTTTCCACCTCCACCACAAATTCAAGAGGTGAATGGAGTGTGGAGAAACTAATAAGAACTGACCCGTCCTCAGTGACAACCCCAGGGTCATAATACGGTTATCAGGACATATCACCCATAAAAACATGGGAGAAACCTCCAACAGAGCCAACCTCACCACCAACCTTCACAACACAAATATACTTGGAGGCAGAATTATCAGCAACCAGCTTATCTCCAACATTAGTACCATCAACAATAGTCGGCTGCTAACTACAAGAAATAGTACCCCCTCAATGAATATCCACTTCATCAGCTTTATTATTTCAGTTTAGCCTTTAAAGTATAGCTAATTGCATGTATATATCATTAATTTGTGAAAATAAACACTTTTTAAAATGTGCAAAATACTGTATAAATATTGCATTCATTGCCAAAATAAAAGAATAAAGAAAAGAAAAAGATAGAATGAAGTGTCACAGACACTGAATGACCCTAGCCATAGAAACTTAGTCATCGGGATGACTTATTCAATAAGGAATAGAGAAGGGGGAGATAGGGTAGATGAATTGTACATTAATCATATCAAAAACCTTAGTTTTAATAAATCAATAAATCATTTTTGGGACCTATTTTATTCTTTATTATTTATTCATCAAATCAATAAAATTTGTACATGAAAGTTGTATTAAAAATACATAGAAAAATAGAAAATTTATATCACATAAAAATAATGCATATTGTACATTCTACGCTCACAATAAAATCTCAAAACCAAACTTTACAGACCTCTATCTTCTCCATATGAACTCAAATACAAGAAAATCACTTTAATTGTTATTTTTTACTAACTATTTAATGAATGTGGTTTCATTTATAGGTTTTAGACCCCTTCTGTACAATATACTTGAATAAAATCTTCATTTTATTTATTCTTTATATTTTATATTCTTTATTTTTATTATTTTTTAAACATTCTTTATAATATATGTACATAATTATAATAAAAAAATAAAAAATACACTGAAATAAATAAGTGTATAAAATGCATAGATGAATTACACACACACACACATATATATAATTATATAATAAATACATATATTTATTTAAGTGTATAAATAACTTCGAAAAATACAATAAAAATATTGTTATGTGTCTTTAAATAAGTTATAAATATATAAAAAATGTATATAAAATAATAAGATCTAAAAAACAAAATAAAAATAGAAAATATAATATATAGGTAAATATACCTATTATTATACATGTAAATAATAACTTATAATAAATAATCTCATGAAATAAATACAAATAGGAATTAAATAAAAATGAAATAAAAAACAATTTTATTTTATAACAAAAAAATTCATTTGATTTTTTTATTGAATCTATAAACTATTATAGAGTCTCTTTTTCCTGGTTGGTCCACGTGGACTAATTAGGGCCTTTCTTTGGTTGACCTTTCAACAGTTGCGCCCTTTGGCACCTATGCTGCGCCGGAACCATCACCTCCTCGATTTCGCTCCATTTTCTCGAGCATCCTTTCACTCTTTTTCTTCGATTCTTTGCCCCAAATTTGACTTCCATCAATCCTAATACATGCCTTATCCTTTAAACCCATGTATATAGTTTTGATCTCTCACTAATCGCAGGTTAATAAGGGCCATCGTCTATGTTTTAAATAAATCCCCTTGCCCCTTTCTCCATTTTTGTCCCTTTTCAAATCCCAAATACCTCTACCCTCAACCAAGAGAGTAACATGGTGACAACAAGTGATCCCCTGTGGTGCTGGAGCGGAGAAAGGAGGAGAGGAGGTGGCCCATGATAGAACTCCAACGCGTCCTGCTCCTTAGTGTGCAAGTCAAGTTCGAGATGTGCTTCTTCAATTTCTTGGTAAATTCTCTTTATGTATTTTTATTTTTATTTATGCCTTTAATTTTGTAGAAGAATAGGATCTAGTTGATCCCTAATTTGTTTCATTCATAGGAATCGCTAGGGCTCTGGACATTGTCATCGTGCTTCGTTGTGTTAAGTTATGTATGACTATCCATTTTCCTCCTACTCCGCTTCTCCATCTATTCCACCCCTCGATCCATCCTGTTCCTTATTGGATGAGCAAGACAGAGCTTCTCTTTTGATTTTCACCGGATCTCTTACATGACATTCTATTTCAACGCGCAACAACTTCAAGTCGGCTTGAGGTAAGTCTCTTCGAGCCCAAGATCCTTCTTCTGTAGGTACGAGCCATAAAGGACCTGAAGAGGGTCGATTTCATTGTAGGAGAAGTTCCCAGGTACCCAGTTCCTCATCGAGGTCCATGCCTCTCCCTTGCAAGGCTCAGACCTTCTTAATGGCATCAGTCAATGGGGAACCTTTCAAGGAAGTCTTGGAGCCGATTATCGACGGAGTAGGTGGCCGGGACAATGAGCTACACACGATAGAAGGGAGGACATTGACATGTTATTCCTTGTTCTTCCTCATACCTCTAGAGCAATGGGATCTCCACATGACACAGATATAATCTAGGCTGTCGACATCAAGCGAAATAGTGCTTCTTTCCGTCCACATATCTGTTTAAGTGTGCCTACATGGCATGCTCCCGACGGTCGGATTGCGCAAAATAAAGGAGTAAATTGTATATACACTCTTGATTTCTATTTTTATTTTATTTTTAATCCTATAAATAATTTTTGTAGTATAAATAGATATGTAAAATCTGCAGGGACCACCCTCTTCTTAATGATATTTGCTTAGGGATCCGTGCTAGCTCACCTCACGTGGGTGGTCACGTGAGGTGGGCAATTTGTAGGGGTACACCCTTGATTTTTGTAAGTATCATTTAATTTTCAAAATGCGTATACCAAGCTATAAACTTTTGGGTATTTTGCTTTTTCCACCAGAACCTTTATTTTAATGGAAAATATACTCCTGATAGTTCAATTAATTTTTGTGTTTGTTTTCTAGTTGCTAAAATTATCATCGGTGATCCAAAAATTATGAAACAAATATGGTAATATGTTTGATGCAATTATTTTCCATGCCATGATTTTTATTTTGCATTTTACACATTTTCTATTCATTAAAAATAAAAAATAGCATGGATATTTTATGTTTGCTTCCAAAAATCTAAAAAATCATAAAATCCAATTTAATGTTTCCAAAAAATAATATTTGTTTATTACTATATTTGGTCCTTCATACAAAAAATCCATAAAATAGAAAAAGGAAATCATTAAAAATTAAAAGCTTTAAAATTATAAAATTATAAAAAATCTTGAAAAATATAAAAAATATTTATTTCTATATCTGAATTTCCTTTATATTATATATTATTTATAAAAAATAATTTTGGAAACTTTTGACTCTATTTAATATTTTTAAATTCTAAAATAATTCAACCTAATTAAAAGATCATGCTTCAATATATTTAGGATTTTAAAAATACCTAAAAATTATAAAAAGTTCCTGAAAAATCACAAAAACATTAGAGAAATATAAAAAGTACAAAAACATTTTATTCTACATTTTTTTGGTAATTCTTAGTTGCATTTATATCTATATTACCATATAATATACATATATCTCTATATAGTTATATATATATATCTTAATATATATGAAAAAGAAAAAATCAAAAAATTTAAAAAGAAAATAAAAAATATATATATTTTATAAAATATGAAAAATTATTATTTAAATTAAAAACCTACAAATTAATTAATTATATGATTAGTTGATTCAATATTGTAGAAAATACTCCTATATTATTCATTCATTATTTATTTATAAATAATATTCCTGCTACACCGACTTGTCTCCCTTTGTTCAGCACCCTACTCTGCTTGTCGCTATACACATTTATTGTTAGGGTTACATAATTTTTGATTCATACCTTGGTTTACATTGCTTCATTATTTTTGTGTGGGTTAATTGTTGCTTAGCCACTAGTGAATCTTTGATTAATCATCTCTATACTCTCTTTTTGTCCTCGGAGCATAATCACCTTCATTCAAATATTCATTAATTCTTCTTCATAAACCTCCATCCTTCTCCTTGGAATGAACCCTAACTTTTATCTTTAAATTAACAATTTTATTGTCTTTATTTTATTCCTTATTAAACCCCCTAAAAATAGATAGTTATTATATATATTTGTTTTGCTTTTAAAAGAAATAAAAAATGCAAGAAATAAAGAAACCATTAAAATCAAGTGTTTTATTCATTGAAAATGCTTCCAAAAATTGTGTATTGTTTATTTGACCTCTTTTGACTTTTTGTCCAATACAAAACTTGTAGATCTCCCCGATATCTACAATTTTCATGTTTGTTCTTTTTCTAGTTCACCTTCATTTTAATTCTATCTTAATGTATATTTCCCTTTTTTTGAATAATGGGATTGGGCCACGTGGTGCCCTATGTGTGCCGACGTGGCCCCTTCTTAGCGCTCCACTCGGCCTCTCCCTTGGCTTTTAGATTTACTTCTACCTGCCTCCATCACAACAATCCACTACCACTGCTTCCTTAACCGTCAGATCTACTCGTCCTGATGAGATCCATACCATCCAATCATGCCATCATATAAACTGTTCAATCTTCACTTCCTAGGGCAAACACATCCACCCACATCCGCTCTAACCACTGTTACACAATTGCCTTGCCATCCTACGCTCGAACACCCTCTACGTCAATAGCCTCTTCCTAGCTCTAGGATAAAGCCCCGCCTTCATCTCCACCGCTCATTTCCTCCCCTATCTCGACCCTTAGATTAGATCAAAGGATATGATCTGACCAACCCGCCCATGCCCACTTCTTGGCCATTGGATCACATGATCCAATCATCAGGATTACATCTCCTACCTCCAAATAACACCCTTTCTAGGTGTTACTTCTTGCTCCACCTCACCCCTTTCCATTTTTAGACATATTCTCAGTCACTCTCTCCACGACCTAACCACAATCCCACGTAGCCCTAAGACACGTCACCCTCACCAGCCTTCAATGACCATGAATCCCACTCCCCTTTGCTCTATCCATTCATTGCAAACCTTCTCCTCCACCATCATAATGGCTGATTGCCTCTGCCATTAAGAAACCCTCTCCGCCTCCATTACAACCCTTCCGCCATTCTACACCCAAACCCCTAGCCATCCCCAAACTTTCTGGGACAAAGGAAGGTCGGGTTGATGCGCGACAATGGGATATCGGGTCAGTGTTGACCCATGGTTTTCTCCGACCATGTCACGATTGCCCTAGGAGCTGTTGAGACCGAGGCCTTGCTGACCTTGTCGTGCGACGACTGGAGGGCCACATTGACCCTCAACACAAGATTTTACCCTGCCAATTTCTTATTCCAAGTAGGTCAGATCCCTCCTCCTTGTTTTGTTCAACTTTTCTTTCATTTATTCCATCACACCTAATGCATCTCACCCCCACCTGATCATCTTCGAAATTCCACCATACATTGATCACCTTCACGGCACCACTCGCTCACCCTCCCCCTTCTCCAGACCCCTATTTACCAATACGCCCCTTCTTCTTCAGCTAGTCAGAGAAGAAGCCATGGTCCTCCACATCCCATGCTCATCTAGGCCTACTCCATCCACTCTCCACATGCACACATGTTTCGACTATCTCTAACTCCGTGTAGGTCCTCATGCCTTCAATGGTCGGAAGCATAAACTCCATTCCGTTCTCGAGCATCAGCTTCAATGGATATATAATGCCTCATCGATATGCTCGACCTACCGATTCCTTGGCCGACCATCACCTTCGTTGTTCCTCTACGAAGGTGTTAGGACCTTTCATGTAGCAGCTAAAGGCCGAAGGAGCAGCAGGACCCTGGCCGAAGTCTCGCCAAGTTTGTTGTAGGAGGTGGTGATGCTGAAGAGCACAACGTACATGTGCCATTTGATCATCAGTATCGAATGACCTTGATGATTCTCCAAGACTCGCCTCAGACCACATGGTTTAGAGGTACCGAGCATATATCGAAGAAACTCGGGCTACCCACATGGCCCAAGCCACCTGCCTGAGCCGGTCGCCCCCTCCCGAACCTTGACGTAGATGAGGGGGCAGAATATTTGCATCCATACCCAGTAGGGCCTTCACATTTGCAAAATGGTCCTACACAAGCACACATGCTCCCCACGTGGGTGCCTGGGTATTTTATAGGAGAGACCTCAATGGTTTTCTCTATTTACATAAATGCCCCGAGGGGATATTATGCTTATTTATCCTTTTTATTTCTATGCTTTTTATTATATTTATGCCCTTAGAACTATAATGATGATATCTTGAGCAAGCTAACTCTGATTTAGTTGATTTCTATTTCATTTTGTTGCTATTTTTATTCTCTATCTAATGGCATCATTTATTCTCTATTTTTACACTCAATTTAACATGCATAATTTTGAGATATATCCTGTCTATTTCTCTTTATTTCTGAATTTCATTTACTCATCTGAATGCATTATTTGTTTCTTAAATTGACCTATAATGTAGTTCTCATTAACTTGGAAATTTTTAGTGCATATTAGTACATTGTTTTCATATTATACAAATGCATCTAATTTTAATGACATAAAATAAATAAAAATGCATGCATCATCTATATGCCATTCCTGTACCATTTTTCTTACATTATCACATTATATATCTGAGCATTGTAATATGTGCATTGTGCCCGCATTTTGAGAACCTAAGTAATTGAATTTTATCACTCGATTTTAATCTACAAATTCCGGATATATGGATGAGGAGGTTTGTGTCCTTGCATTCAACTTTGATATACTTGCTAAGTTAAATTCTCTACATATTCAAATATATGATTTTTGATGAATCGTTTTCATCTTATGTATACATGATTATTAATGTGGTGAAAACATGGTTCATCATCCACTTGGGACCCATAGGTTGTCGCTATAGCGATGCAGTGATCCCGCCTTGTGTGGACCACAACATAGTCCCTAGGGTTATAGGTTGGTTAAACTAATGGCGCCGTTGCCGGGGAGCAACAGAGTGTAGCATCTTTTTTTATACATGTTTATCTGCACATAACTTTTCTTCTTGTTTATTTACCTTTGTTTGTTGATTTTTGATTATCTATGCTAATATATCTCTTTGTTGTGTTTTATGTGAGGGCCTGCTACGCGAGGATGACTTCTTAGGAGATCGATGCAACCACGCTTAGTGGAGACTGGCCTTCTTGCCCTGACTAGTAGGAGAGGCCACAAACAAAGCAAGGAGCTTTGTAACATAGATTCTAGCTTATATTTTAATTTTATTTTGTGAGGAGAGTGTCATTTATCTATTTTTTGTAAATATGTTGTAATATTTTTTGGACTTTGATACTATTCTACTTAATGAGGTCCATTGCCTAGGTGATTGTTCACATAGGGGCTTCGTCATGATTTTTTTGTGTTTTTAGCCTTTGTTTTTTTTCTTCTCATGTTTTAAGCTTTCTGCCTTTATTTTCATTTGTTTTATGTGATTGGAGTCCCTATATCTAGGCTTGCTTGCATTAGTAAATATTTTCATTTTTTTTTGCTTTTCATTTGTTCACTTTTGAGAAGTTTGCATTTTTGTTCTTCCCAATAATAGCAAGTATTTTTTAGGATGGTTTCATCGCTAGCATATCACCATATACAGTAAATATTTCAATTATGCCTTGCATCTCACAAGGAGAGCGTTGTGAAGCACTGTAAGTCCTCTTACATTGCATGCATCACTAGTCAGTAAGGTCAGATTTCCATCTTAGTGGCAACTTCCATTTCTTTTCCACCTTCTCCAGCTGTGTTTATATCATTTAGGACTTAAAAGTAAATATAAAAAAATCATTATGCATATTGATTTGAAAAATACCCCAAAAAGTGGAAAACCAAAAGTTCTAAAACTAGGGGACTACTAAATAAAATTTGACATTGATTAAAATCTGTAAAAGGACTTTATTGTTTTGGATTCATAAAGCCCTCATTATTTTCATGAACCTTCTAGACAGTGTGAGGTGCGACTCCTAAGGATTAGAGCAAAAAAAACCTGTTTTGTAATGCCTTGGTTATCACCTTGGTGCGGTGAAGTACCGACGCTTTTATCGTACGTGGACAAGTAGGACTAAGTCGATGATTGTGTTCCCTCATTGTATGGAACATCGACCACATCTAAAGTACTAAGCTTAGGCCACACCATCACGAGTGTGCATGTCTCATCGTCCTATGTCCGAGTAGTGCCTTGCACACTCACGGGTGATTCCATTGTGAGTATTATCTAGAGTATTGGATTCACCATTATTTGTTTCCTCTCTCTCATTCTTTGGTTGAGTAGCCCCCCCCCCCCCCCCCCGACACAATATCAAGGACCTATAAGCACGCATGACACAAGTTACAAAGGAGGTCGAAGAAGTATGAGATACTTTTCTGGTAGTACACACACCTATAGGGTTAGACAATAAGAACTCGTAATCATATTTACCTAAAACAACAATAAAATTGAAAAGATTAAAATAGACAATATCTTATAGCTTCTCATTCTGTTGATTTGATGAACTCAATTTTGAATTGTGTTTGTATGGATCTAGATTGTGGTTCAAAGATCACGTCTCGTACACTTTTGCAAACTTTGTTAATGTTTTTCTCTCTTTGAACCTATGCTCACTTTAAGCCTTCTATTGTTTTTCACTCTTTTTATTCCTTGTTAAACATTGGATCTTTCTTTTTAAATCGATCTTCCTCTTATTCCTCCGAGATGTCAACTCATGGATGGTTTAGTTGGGACTCCACCGACACCCACATCGATTCCATGTCTCTGGCATCTTCAATAAATTTAATGTCATTCTAAGAACCCACTTAGGATCTTGCAGACCTATCTCTAGATTCCTCATCTTCTTTCCTTTCTACTTCCTAAATAAGCTGAGACTACTCTTGTCCCATTACCGCCCATTGTGAATAGAGGTCGATTACTGCCTACATCAAATACTCCATTCACAACTATCTGGGATTGACCCTAATCTCATATTCATCTAGTCATGTGGTGCTTTCTTTCATAGTTGGTCTAATTGGGATATCTTTGGTATTGTAGATTGAAGTCAGAACTTGGATCCCAATCTAGAATTTATGTCATTTGACTTAGACCATGAGATGGCTCCTCCATGTGGAAAAGGAAAAGGATTGGGGAAACAACATCTACAGATGGAGCAGGGCCCGACACCCGTTTAGAATCAAGTGAATGCTCAATTGCTCGTGTCTATCCAAGCCATACAAAAAAAGTAACTGAGAGAGCTTTGGCCCAAACTGCATTTCATGTTATAGAGAATGATTTGAGGAACATTCCAAGAGGAGGAGGAGAGTATGAAATACACCGTGATGACTGAGAGGAAGATGAACAAGTACCTGAGGTTCTAAATCCTACTATAAAAGAGACTTATAATCCTGGAGACATCCAGATGATCGAGTGGAATCACATCCCAATGGTACATGCTCACTTTCAGATCAAGCCTCATCTCCTTTATCTTCTTCCCACATTCCATGGGAACACCAACAAGGAACCTTACATTCACATGCAATAGTTTACTCGTATCTGTGGAACCACACTACCCTAACATCTCGTTAGGTGTAGTCAAGATGACCGTGTTTCCCTTCAGTCTCCAAGACAAGGCTTTATACTTGGTCAACCATCTAGGAAGGTCGTGGCAATCTTGGAGGAACTTAAGTTTGCATTACCTTCTTGGTCGACTCAATCAAATGCAAGATAGGATAAGCAACTTATCCCAAGCTATCCACGAGTCTATTCATGAAGCATGGGAGCGATTTATGGATCTGCAAGAGAAATGCCCGCACCATGAGATACCGAAGATCAGCTTGGTCCAATACTTCTTCAGGGGCTTGACTACAGAGAGTTAGAGGCTTGTAGATGCCTCCTGTAGTGGATCCCACCTTAACAAGAATGAAGATGTAGTTTAGCAAATATTCAAGGAGATGGTTGAAGGAGAGGCTGATCTCTCTTCACCTCGTTCTTACCAAAAGCAACCCCAAATCCTTCAGAAGCCTGTCTATATGGCAACATCTCAGGAAGCGGACAGATGAAAGCTCCAACTTTAGTATCATTAGGGGCCATCTGTCGAAGGCAGATATCATTGAAAAACGATCACAAGATCTCGAGAAATTAGCAGTTATTAAAAAAGAACTAAGAAATTAGATAAATTGGATCAAATCACTATGCAACTGGAGCTTCTGGTGAGTACCGTCAATGCTTGCCAATTGACGATACCATCAATATGAGATTCCGACTGAGAAGAAAGATGAGCCATCACCGCCAAAACAGTCTCAACCCAGTCCGCAGCAGCCAGCAGTCTAGCATGTGTACTATGTGCATATGCCAGAGCAGGCCCCACTGCAACAGTAAATGGTGGTATATCAGGCATACGACAAGGCATCTTTTAATACAATATTCCTACTTCCACCCCTCATTCAAGAAGTTAATGGTGCACGGAGCAATGATGCAGAGTTGACATGTAATGGTGGATAAATATAGGCTCGATCATCGGCCAACCGATCGTACCAACAACCTTAAGGTGGTCAGTTTGTCAATTCCTCTCAGCATTAGCCTCAATACCACCAGTCTCCACAATATCATAATAATTGGAGATAGAAAAAATAGCATCATCACCTGCACTACCACCAGCACCAGTCGTATCATTCGTACACAGCTGCACCTCAATAGCGATAACCCCCTCCTCACTACCAGCAATATCGGCTTCCTCCACCTCAGCATCATTATCCGTCCAACCAACAACAACCTTAGCATAATCAGCCACAGGATGGTCAACACGTTAAACCATCCTAGACAATTCTTGTGAATCCGAGCCTCGATAACTTGGTCCAGTTGGTAAAGGGTTTAGCAGAGATGATAAAAAAGATGGATAAGCCGATAGCCACCAAAAATCCAATGCCGGCCCAGTTCAAAGACAACCCTAATAATTTTAAGCAAAAAGAGCAGGTAGAATGTAACATCTCATCTGTGCATGTAGTGTCAGATCATTGCGATTTTGTTTTGTTTAATGTTGTCACTCTCATGAGCTGTAAGATCTTTCCTCTTTCTGTAACCATGAGAAGGAAGAATAAAGCTTCATCTGGTGAATCATCATCTTCTACATCTGTCGTACCAACCACAAGTCCAGGAGAGGAAGAAGAAGGAGGAGTTACTCTGGCTAGTTCCCACCAACCAGCAAAGAACAAAAAAATTAGAAAAATGAAAAAGACTAAAAAAATGATTGCAGTCGAAGTGAAGACGCACCAGCCATGGAGGAGCCAGCTCTATCAACCAATCTAGTGCCAGCCGACGGAGTAGAGACCATAATTTTTGGATGTCCACCCCATGCTCAAGATTGTTCACCTTTTTGTAGTCTAGTTGTACAAGATGTTGTGGACATGAATACTAATAAAAATAATAACAATACTTTTGATTTCAGTTCTATACATATTCCTTTTCATGATGTAATTGAAAAGTACAAAAAAATGCAAAATGAAAAAAGTGCATTATCTGATCTAGGTGTTGTGAAGCTCATTAAAAACTTGAATGTGGAATTATCGTTGATGAAAGCCATGAAATATATGGCCACTGTGAAGAAAGGCTTGAAGGAAGCATGCACTAACAAGTGTTGGTCGAACCGCAATAATAGATGCCACCAGTTGAAAAGTACATCCTTACCATGGCTACAATCACAATAATTATTAATCTCTCAGAAAAGAAGATAGACAATGGAACACCTTTAATATTATGTGAGATTTTCGACCAGGTCTCTGAGCGAACTCTGCTTGTTTGCGGCTCTTCAATCAAACTCTTTCCCTCATAATTACTTCAAGAATTTGGACTAGGTCCGTTAAAACCTATAAAGATGATCCTTTAGTTCACTGATTGATCAATAAAGAGACACCGAGGTCTGTTGGAGGTCGTTGTCCTAACAGTGCAAGACATGCAGTTTCAGACCCCAATTATTCTTGGTCGGCCATTCCTATGAACTGTAAAGGATGTGGTTGACTATTGGTAAGGTAAGATCATGTTTCACTCGAGCAACGACAAAGTAACGATGGATATGATCAATGAACCAAAGTTCATATCTAGTGAAAGCAGAGCAACACGTCTGAAGTAGACTATGATATTATTGCAGAAATCAGAGATACATAATTATATTTTAATGACAAATGGGCCTTGGAAATCCTCTCTCTCGAGGAAGACCTAGAAAGCATTGTCCATACAAGCTCCAATGTCAACTGGGAGGACGGTTCCAATTCATCGATGCATCCTTTTGATTCAGAAGATTCATGCCAGTCTGAACATGATGCATTCATTGATGATTTATTCATCACATTGTTAGCAGAGCCATGAGTAACTGAGGTGAGGAGCATCTCTCAAATTCTGGTGGATCATTCTCCTACCAATTCAGTTTCTGAAGTGACTTAGAAGAAGGCTAGATTAGAATCAGAATTTAATACATTTCCAATATGCTTCAAGTATGCTTTCCTTGTGGATGTAGAGAAGATGTATTCGGTCATCATCAAAAGCAAGCTGACTTCAGATTAGGAATCTTAAATGCTCGAGGTTCTAGAGAAAAAACGTAAGGCACTTGGTTGGCACATATCAGACCTCTGCGGGATAAATCATGCTTTGTGTTCACACCGCATCTATTCTTAAGATGATGCCAAGATGTCATGAGAATTTCAAAGAAGATTAAACCCTAATTTACGGGACGTAGTTATGAAAGAAATAACGAAATGGTGTGACACAGGATTAATTAATCCCATCTCTGACTCCAAATGAGTGTGTCCCTTGCATGTAGTTCCAAAGAAATCAGGGATCATCGTGGTCACCAATGATGGAGGAGAAGAGATTTCCACTCGAGTACCAACGTTATGGAGTGTTTGTGTGGATGGTCGTCGCTTGAATGCTACAACGAAGAAGGACCACTTGCCTTTGCCATTTATTGATCAAATTTTAGAAAGATTGGCTAGCAAGGAGTTTTTCTTTTTTCTTGATGGGTACTCCGAATACAACCATGATAATCTCCCTAGAAGACCAAAAGAATACCACCTTCACTTGCATGTTCGACACTTATGCTTTCAGAAGAATGCCCTTTGGTCTATGCAATGCACTTGCCATATTCCAGAGATGCATGCTTGCAATCTTCGCCTATATGGTTGCTAGTTTTCTCAAGGTGTTTATGGATGACTTATCAGTCTATGGTGACAAATTCAATCTTGTCTTGAGCACCTAGACTGTGTGCTCCAAATATACGATGAAGTAAATCTTGTGCTATCATCGAAAAAGAACAACTTCATGATTACCGAAGGAATTGTACAAGGCCACGTTGTTTCCAAGTGTGGCATGAAAGTCGACCCAGCTAAGGTGGATGTTACTAATCTCGAGCCACCTCAAAATATCAAGGATGTGAGGTCATTTTTGGGCCATGTAAGATGTTGCAGGTGATTCAATAAGGACTTTAGTTGCATAGCCCGACGTTTCACTAAGCTACTCTACAAGGAGATCGAGTTTAATGTTGATCAACAAGTTCTCCAGTCATTCAGTCATTGAAAGAGATAGTCACTCAGGCTCCCATCCTAGAGCCACCTGAAAGGTCTATCCCCTTTTAGATCACAACGGACGCATCATAATTCAATGTTGGGGCTATCTTGGGATAAAGAAGAGATAAGATGCCCTATGCCATTCACTACACCAACAAAACTCTAGACGAAGCTCAAAGAAACTATACTGTTACAGAGAAAGAGTTAATGATTGTGGTTTTCACCCTTGAAAAGTTCATATCCTATCTTCTTGGATCTAAAGTCACAATTTATACTGACCACTCTTTTATTCGGTGATTCATCACTCTAAAATTCGAAAATAGAGCTTTATTCCCGAGTAATTGATTGTATATCTCCATTTATTTTGCATTATTCTTATTCATTTTTTTAGAATTAATGTTGATACGATTTTTTCGCGGTTTAAAATGTTGATTTATTCAAGTCGTTGTTTTCCCACGATAAATCGGATTCAAAAAAATAATAATACAACTACGAGCATAATGGAGGAGCGAAAAATGTAGAGTGCAAGTAGAGGTTCGAATACACAACGACCAAGTAAATTTGCAATTTTTAATTTGACATATAACACATAAAATGCTAAGTGAAATAGTATAGATGCAATTTGGAAAAGATTCACTTCAAAGTTGTGCCATTTAATTGATGAAGAAACCAAGGACTATGCTTGAAATACTTTAAAATAAAGGAGAGTTCAACGGTTGAAACGTAAATGACATTTAAATAAAGAGAGATGGAGGTATTCTCATGCACGCATGGAGTTGTTGTTTGCCCATGGAAGTAGCTTGGAATGCGGGCGCTGCATGATGGCTGGATTTCTATGGTCGAGGACGCGCTGGAGAACAACGACTGCGGTGCACATCAACGGTCTTGGAGGAGATGGGTCGCACACAACATAGGGAGGTGGCACGCGCAAGTGGAGTACGCAGGTCGGGTGCACAGGTCACGCTAGAGGATGGTGGCGCGCTGAAGAACGATGATTGTGCGGTAGATGGCTGTGCGCGCAGGAGATTGAAGGATACGGGAAAAATCCTCAAGCGCATTACAGAAGCGTGATGATCGCATCAAATGCAATGGAAGCAACTAGTCGAACTAGTTGCTCGATGCAGCAGAAATTATTATTATTTTTATGTTATGAAACCACATGATCCAAGAACACTTCTAGGATCATTTCACATAAACTAAAAACAAGTAATAGGATTACCTCTTGAAGTGTGGTTGCGATCGAGTCTCTAAATCGAGAGACCTCCTGTCTCAAGACCGATCCGGCGGCGAAGACGCCTGCGAGCGCAAGGATGAATCACGTGCTCCTTGCAATACATGTTGATGATCCAAATGGTGGATCTCCTAATCTCGTCACACGAGATCCAGCATCTTCTTCATGAGGGAGACATACCGAAGGAGATGGAGATCCACGAGTAAGAACTCCAGTAGCATAACGACGATGCTGCGGCGATGCCGATTCTCTCAAAGGCTCCATGGTGGACGGCCATAAGAGAGAGATGGAGAGAGGCTCATGATGTGTAGAGAGAGAGAAGAGAGCATTCATTATAATCATCTAACATACATGTTGAAGAGCAAGGGTGCCTCTTCTTATATAGGGTTTTGGGAGTCCATGGATCACAATCCATGGACAACACATAATCAATGGTTGAGATTGATTTGTGTTTCTTTCAATGGCCATGATCTTGTTGTGAAAAACACAACAACAATTAATATAATTTAATATTTATATATAAATAAATTAATATATTTAAATGCAAATCAAATCAATTAATTATCCTTGGAGATAATGAGGAGATAAACCATGTCCCTTAAAAATAGGGGATGACCACTCTTCTCGTGAGATCTCATTTATCTCGTGAGATCTCATTGTCTCATGAGATCTCATTATCTCATGATATATCTCCAAAATTTACAACAACAATTGTTGTAAATTATTTCACAAATATAATTCACAATTATCTTGTGAAATATTGCAATCATGCCATTAAAAAATGTGAAACACATTCACATCCTAAAGCAAAATGTAAATTATATTTTCAATTAATCTTCTAATGTGAATCCAATTCACATTAATAATTAATTAACAAATATAAATGACAATATGCTCTCTCTTATATATAATAAATCACCTTTATAATATATATGATTAATATGGATAGTGCTATCCACATTATTCATATCCATGATAATTAAATCACATTTAATCATCTTGGATCTCTTTTCTCATGTGCCCAAATAACATGAATCACATTCACATTATTCATATCTTTGATAATTAAATCACATTTAGTTATCTTAGATATCTCTCCTTATAATATGAATCAAATTTATATTATCCATGATAATTAAATCACATTTAATTATCAATTTTCTCGATGCCTGGATACTTATATCTACAATGAAATTATCCATGAACTCTTTCAAGGATAATGCGCTTTCTCCACGGATACTTGGAGATAAGGATAGGGTCATTGTATTGTTCCATGTATAGTGACTTGTATTGAGATCACATCTCATATCCAGGTCTCGGGCCTCCCATAGATGCTTGATTAAATCAAGAGCGCAAATCTAATCTTCTCATTGCATCTGAATCACATTCAGATCAATGTCCAACATTTAGACCAAGATCATATTACTTCTCTACTTAGAGGAGTCACTAAAATTCAGACCCGTTTCATCACTCCCTAAGAATGGAAGCGTCATGGTTATACAATCATCTATGATCACATCACCCTCAGGTATTCCCAACACCTGAACATCCTTCATACTCGAAGACCCAGAATAAACCTGAAGTATTAGATCAACTTTATACTGTCCACTTTAGGGCTTTATCAGTAAGTTTCTCATTTGATCATTGGGATTTGGTATCGATCATATACTTTCCAAAAGCATATATCATACCTAGGTCTTTATCATATACTTTCTAAAAGTATATATCAAACCTACAAATTCAGTCAAGCTTCCAAAGCGAGACACCCGTGCATGGAATTTGATTCCTCCCAATATCTCATGAGTGAGCTCATGCCTTCCGATTCATTAATGAACCTGTATTATCCCTTTGAGAGATTGTATTACTCATATGCTCTTATATGCACACCAGCGCGCCGGTGTATAGACCTTGGTTAGGTCATCAACCTATTGGTCTGCCAAATGTACATATTCATACATATAGTAACACATCTGTCTCCATTCAGAGGATGCATGCCTATACCGTGACAACATACAATATAGTTCTTTGATTATCTCGATCTCATTGTGTCAACTCTTTGACCTAACTAATCTGACATCTCCGAATCTCTATTCCAATGCAGAGGACTTGCATCAAGAGGTCGGTCAGATATCAACCTATGTGAGAAAGGATTGTCATCTCCTACTTAGGCTAGAGATCATCTCTTAACAATCATTTGATGATGCCTGATGAGTCCTCAATATAACTCTTTAGATATTCATCCAAGCACCAGCCTCTATGATTCAATAGTTGAACCAACATCTGTATGATTATTAAGATGACCATGGTACATAACCCTAATTGTACTAAGGGACCTATTATACAAATTAGTTATTCTTCATTTCAGATCAGGGAATGATATTTGCAATAACATTTATTGCATAATGGCCCGCCGTGGGCTCGCATGCCCAACAATCTCCCACTAGCCCAAGGAGCCATTAATGGGCTAATCATTTAAATCCACACTCATGTGACAATCATAGGCTATTTAGAAAATAGCTAGGTAAGTTGATCAGTCACTCTGTTCCCAAAAGACTATGCCAAGTCCTTTTACGGCACTTGCATATCCCTAGGTAACAATGCTCACATCCAATGTGAATGTTACATCTTATGCAACCAATACTCAATCTTGATAAAGCAATTATAGTGTCCTTGACACTATTGCGTAGTAATTATTATAACCAGTATTTACATAATCCTTATCAGAATACCGTTATTCCTGGATATCTCTATCTCCCAAGGCATCTACAGTTAAGACCTTTTATATCACTGTCTATAAAGTCCATGGTTCTTGATGATGAGACTTTGAGATAATTATCTCTAAGTCTTGTCATCTTTGAAGATATCTATTATTACTGCAATCAAGTGTTTTATTTCTATGGTAGGATTAGTAATAGTTTACTACTCCCACTACATGGCAGACATCTGACCTTTCATACACATCTAGCACATACGAGGCTTCAAGCAATCGATGCACAAAGGCAAGCAGTTTGAGCACCATCAACACTTGATATGTTATCCCTTCAGATTGGTCAATACCAAATCTTAAGGGAAGGAAGCCTTCCTTGGATAGAATATATCCAAGATGTACCAATAATGTGACAATCACAATTCTCTCTCTTATCTTTGCTTCTGAACAACTTCAGAACTAAGATATAAGAGGTATACTTGAGATCATATCTCAAGGTATGAAATAGCCAGCTCATAAAATACTTATCATCGTCCTTATATCATTCTAAATGATTAGGATAATTATCTACATTTAACACGATGAACACAAAGGCATTCTCACTAAGCTACATATGGTTCATTAAGATTCTATCTGAAATCAAAACATTTATAATTTCATCAAAACTTATGTTCCAACAAGAAGATTTTTGAGTCCATAGATGGATTTCTTTAGCTTTCACACCTTACTTTCCCAATCATGAATCCCTGGGGCTACTTTGTGTGAATATCCTCAGAGAGGCATTCATAGAGGAATGCAATCTTGACTTCTATCTCAAAGATGTCAAAACAAAGTTGTGTAGATATAGTTAGCAATAATCCGATGGGTTTAAGCATGGTTACTGAAGAGCAAGTCTCATCGCAAGCAATGTCTTCTCTTCCAGTGTGTAGCTCATGGCTACGAACCGAGATTTGAAGGTCTCTACCTTATCATCAGTTTCCCTTTCTCTTGAAGATCCATTTACACCTTTATGGGTCTTACCCATATAGGTGGATCCTCGAGGGTCCATATACAACACTTGTATATGAAGTCTACTTTAGACTTTATTGCTAATATCCAACTTTCCATGTCATGATCATTAGGAGCTTCATCACATGAAGTCCGATCATTGTCAGACTTAATCGACACATGGAATACATCCTCAAACTCATTTCAACAGGTATTAATGTTTTATCTTTAATTATCCTTTTAGTTTCCGATTTCAGGAGTCTTATTATCATCTCAAGATTAAATGAGTTACTTTACTTCATTTTCTTCTTGATTCTCAAGAGTCTCAGCCTCTAAGAATCACATTCTCATAGATGAGATATTTTAAGAATCTCAAGGTCATAAAGTAGTTATCCCATACCAACCTTTAGTTTCCTAATGAAGTAGCACTCTCTAGTGCTTAATTCCAGCTTACTTGCATGGAATCTTATTATGGATATATGATGTAGTCTTTACTACATATATACCTGGAATCTAAGAGGTAATTATGCTAAAAAACATCATTGATCAAATCATGTCACACATGATCCAATTGTATCTCCCTACAACTCTATTGAGTTCAGGTTTAACAGGAGGAGTGAGATATTAATGATATTCATATCTCCATAAGGTATTCTTTGAATTTTATCTAACAGGTACAAGCTACCTAGGTTAGA